>OY101432.1:35769486-36369486 GCA_956483605.1 Tuberolachnus salignus
TTACAAACATAAAGAATCTACCAATTTGAACGTATAATCGGATTTTAAAATTCAGTTGTACCATTGCTCATCTGTATCAGTTTTATTTTGGTAGAGAGAGGGAATTACCATTTTTTTTTTTTTTTAATTCATAGACGATAAGGTACATGAAACGTCAAGTCTGTTGACTGCTATAATCGGTAGGGGCCATACATTTAATGGAAATTATATTTCAAATTTATCGTAGTAAATCCACGGATATTATGCAAATGACGTAATGGAGGAGTTAGTTAGTGGGCGTTCAATAAAACTATTATAAATAAATTCGAAAACATGTAGGTTACGGTCGACCGTTCCGGCAAAAAATCACGCGACCGTGCAAGGCGTTGGCCACAGGAAAAATAAAAACGTGGTAGCTAATAAAATTTTAAACGTTCTGAAGGCGGCGGCGAGGGGGGGAGGGAGGAGGAGGAGGAGGCGATTATTGGGCGAACGAAAAAAATACCGGGGTACGGGGCTACGGAATAGTAATAATAATAATGTTTACCCCATTGTCCGCCGGTGGTCCAGCCTCATCTCTTCTGACCACTTCGGTCATAATACACGCGTAGAGGTATTAGTTCTCGAACAGGTTACCATCAACGGTTGTTGGTGCTCTGCGACCGGAAACGAACAACGGAAAACGCCGGAGTCTACCGGAAAAAACGGTAGCTGCCGAGTGCGGAAAAAAGATAGGCGTGCACGGGTGCGACACAATCGCGTTTGGCAGACTGATTGTCTATTCTATTGGTTACGACACGGACGCTCGTACGTACACACACAGATAGGAAATGTATTGATGTGCGTGAACGAAATACGCACCGATCGCGGAGTCGCGCGTACAGTGCGGGTGCGCGTACGGTGGACTTTCGTGACGATGCGAAAACACTACGGACTATGGATCGCGGTCCATCAATATTACAAAACCGGGTTCGCACCACGACCGCGTTCCTGTTATCGTTGATTTTCGCACGACGACTAGTGATAACGGTCGCCCGGTGGGTGATTAAGGTTTAAGCCGGGGGGGGGGGCCGTGCCGGTGCGAGCAACCGCGCTGACGACCAGACCGGTTGGCGGCACCGTCGTTCTCGACCGTCGTCGTGTTTGCGCCGCCCGCGAATACGTAACCATTTCCTCCGCGTTCCCGTCGCCACACCACGACGCACCGACACTCCGCGTGACAAGCAGTAGTGAGCACGAAAAGAAGTTTTGTTAAGTTCGCGTTTCGTTTTCACCGTCGTAAATCTCGCCTACCACCCAACCATAGAACTGTTTAACGATCGGTATATTATTCCATTCGTCCCCTCACCGCCGATCCTTCCACTCCGTCCAGCACCACACCGGTCGAACCACGTCTACGCGACCGCCGCCGCGTATTACGTATCACGTACGCACGTATACGGTATTTTCGTTTTAACATTTTTTCCAAGAGTGTTAATGTACTCATTCGTCTCGTGATATTCAGACCAACTGTTACATAGCCGCGCGCATCTCACTCGACGACACTGACTTGTCGCGAGCATTCAACTTTCCGTTTAAAATCCGTTCGAAAGTTCGCAACATTGCGCCGTTCCGCCGCGCCGACCATACCAGCACCGTCGCCGAAACGGTTCCCCGCGCGACAGGATCAACACTTGGCTCTTCGAGACTTGTCAAAGACCCCGTTGTGAGTGTTGACCGGTTATTGTTACTTGTCTGGCCGTTCGACTTACGGCGACATATTATTGTTTCAATATATTCGATTAATAAACCGCACGTATATTTGTATATTTTGCAGCTTTGGCCAAGTCTACGGAAGCAGCAGCGAGCGGCGTTCGCCAATCATTTCATCATAGTTTCCGCGTCCCAGAAGGGTGACACCATTTATATGAAGTTTCTCGACACTGGTAAGGAGACTGGCTTGCCGCGGCGCCTTACTATAAATACGTGTCGATATGATTTCATTCTATCGATTGTTGTTTTCCCGTCGGTTTTCGCACTACGTGTCACGGGAGACGGAGCTATAATTCAGCTTTGCCGAATAACCTTGAAGTCACGTATGCGGCTAACGTGTTCTATAAATACGTGATAGGGGTCAAACGGCCTAGCTCGTGCCATATGTTTCACGTGCTTTTTACCAGTAATGCTCGTTCGAGTATTCCGTTCTAATCTGCCTTTTATTTTTTTCCGATCAAAATAATCGAAGATATATTATTATATATATATAGTGTTCCTTCCTGAACACTTTCAACACATCTAAATCGATTGTTGTTCGCAGGTTAGCTAGCTTTCGACCGATCCCTGTTGGGTTAGGTTGTCTATCCGAGTGTTTGTGAAAACCGAAAACAATTGTAATATAATAGGTAACACGTTTTTTTTTTTTTTTTACTTTCCGAGTAATTTGAATTAATTTCTTTTATGACCCGGTACAAAATCACTTGAATACTGTAATTTAAAATCTATTTTTCTACCTAATTTAATTGAAAAACATAGGTGCTTATCTGAGTATTTGCCCAATAGAATAGTATATTTCAATTTTCAATAAACACTACAGTTCAACATTTGATTATGATCATATTGTTATGTGTGATTAATTCAGTTAATAGTTCAATATATAATTGTACAAATTATTTTAATGGTTATTCAAAATTGATTTTATTTAGGTATGGTATTGAATGTTGAAATAATTTGTAATTTATTGATTGCCCATTCAATTTCAGTATTACCACATTAATTTGGTGATATTAGGTTATAGGTTATGTGATATTGATTAGGTAAATAGACTTGTATAGAAATTTAGTTGACTGTTTAATAAATGGCTACCTATATCGTACAAATAATATTTGGATTAGTCTATATTACTAATTTTTTTTTAATTACTATTTAATAGTACCTACTTAATATTTTATTAGTTAAAAATTATTTGGCAATTATGATATTATATATTATCTATAATACTCTGCAGATAGAAAACTATTATCATTTTTTATATATAGATGGGCTCCTAATATTTTAATATAAAATAATTATTTGGACACGTCATAAATGTATTAATACTTTAGAGTTTTAAAACTTATTTTCATATACTTAGAATTTAGGATTATAGTTATTTACTCTGTAGGATTATGGTAAATTGTATTTTTACTATCTGATGGTTTTTTTTATACTTTCTTTGTAATAAACTAGTTAAAAATATTGAACATAATATGCATTCTTATTTGTTTTGGTAGTTGGGAGTGCGACTGACATAAACTCAAAGGTAAATTTGAGATTTTACCATTATGTATAAATAGATAAATGCCTGCTGTCTCTATTCCTACAAATGTACACGAGTTCTATTAAGTTTTTTATTTTCTTACAATATTGTCATTTTGAACTCATGTAGTTTATAGTCAATCATCAAAATATCTGTTGTAAATTACCCGTTCTCACTATGATTTGATAAGATGCTCTGTATCAAGGCCAGCAGTTAAGTAATTGACACCCTGAACAAATATACAATTATGTTCCCCCCCCCCATAATATAAATTAATTATAAAATTGTTGAAGCGTCCTGGTTGACCACCCCCAGCTCTACTCTATATCGACAATTATTAATAATAATTTAATATATGATTTTAACTGTGTGATCTTAGTTTTGAACATTTCATAATGTTGTTTTTTTGAAATACAGTTACCTTTTTGTTTTCAAATAGTAGGCAAATATTGTAAGATTTTATACTACGAATACAAAAAAAAAATTGTATGCTCAGATGTATCTTTGTTAAAAATTTTAACGTATTGCAAATCAACCATATTTACCTTCAATACCATTGTTAATTTTATATTATTTTTGTTTTGTGGCTTATCAAAACATATATACCTATTTGTATGGGATACGTATTTAATAGTATAATAAGGAAAATGAAATATGTACAATTATTATTTTTATAATAGTTACTATAATTTCACTATAATAAATTATATTTTTTTCTTTATAAAAGCGAGATTTCTTTTGCACACCACTAGTGCCACAGGTTAAGAAATGATGATTACAAATTCAAGTAACTAATTAATTCCAATTTCATAATAAGCTCTGTTCAATATATTGTATATGCATTCTCAAAATCGATTTAAGTAGGTAACTATGTAAATAAATTGGGAACTAATGATAATATAAAAATTGTATTATGTCATACATTGATCTGCATTGTGTTCAGTCATGTAAATAATAAGAAAAGTGAAACTGCATCGTTTTAGGCCATGGATTACACACAATCTGGTATTTTATAATATAATTTAGAGTACTATTTAGACATTTCATTTAATAAATATTACCTAATATAAAAATAAAAATAAATATTTATAATTTAGGTAGTATATCTGAATCGCTTTAAAATATCTATTAGTAATTGATTTTGTAATTTCTATCATCATAGATGAAAGAAACAAAAATCTTAATCGTTTATAATTATTAAGAGGATGTCAATGTAACTGCATTTTTATATGTAAGAATATGCTGTTGAAAAATTGATTTTATTCGAGAATAAGTACACATAGTGTTAATCAACCTATTATCTGAGGAATGACTTAACTTATCCGTTTAGTTTTAAATCAATTGTTTAGAAAGATACATGGTTATTTTACTAGCTGTCGAAAATTGCATATTTTTTAGTCTTACTTAAATACAAGTATATGCCGTTCTAGTTTCATTCAAAAATCGATATACCCCTAGATAATATTATCTAGAATTTTTGTATTTACACCTTTTTTAAATTTTGCATGTTTTTTGTTATTCAATATTATTCGTCATCCATCATGTCCTATACCTCGTTCATAGTGGACGCTTCTTGTCTAGCTAACGTGGCTGTTATCTATGACGACAATTAATTATTCTGGGAGTAAAAACCAATTCTCAAATGAAATACATAAACAAGATAAATAATATTTTATTCTTGAATTTGATTGCTAAAATGAAACTAAATCAAATTAAAATAAATTTAATTTTGAGACAAATAGGGCCATTATGAACAAGGGAGGCGAACAGAGGAAAAGAATCTCTTCGGGAGTGGGGGTTGGTTTGATAAAATGTTCATAAATACCCTCTCGAAATGTCCACGTATACCTAATATAATTCATTTTTATGCATTGTACAAAATGATTTTATACATATTTATAGTTTATTTTTATCATTATATAATAGACATGAAGAATGTTAAACATATTATAGATAATGTAGGTAGATAATTTGAATGAATCATCAAGTCATATTCAATAGCATAAAATGCATTAATAATATTATTGTGTAATGTTGTACCTTGGTTTTTCTGTAAAATAATAATTATTTCAATTTTATTAATGGCCAAATTTGTTTATAATTTTATTAATCGAGATATTATTTAAAATAATATAATTTCTATAAAGAAATGAATTTGAATGTCAAACAATTTTTTTGTTTTTCACACCAAAGTGTATAAATTCGAATTTAATACAATTATGTTTAAATTAAACATACTTGTGTAAAACATTACAATTTAGTAATCAATTATTTATTCCTGTTAACTGATTTTAGTGGCAAAAAAAATGTTCTGTAAAAATTTGTATATTTTAAATTTGACACGTGTGTTTGATTTGTATAGCGACGCGCGGGTACCTCCTATGTCAGGGATAGCGAACCTATGTCACAGGTTAGATTAGGTTTTTAATTGTATAATATGATTGGATTTTTTTTTCATTAAATTTGTTGATAATAATACGTACCCCTATTCCAGTAGTTCTCAACTGGGGTGACACAAAATTCTCGGGGAAAAGAATAAAATGTAAAATGTGAGAATTTTTTAAATAAAATTGTATTAATACAACTGCCGTCATGTAATTGCCACCACCAACAAAATAACATAATAATTGTTTACACTAAACTGCATAATAATGCAAAATTATTATCTTTATATTAAATCTATTATTATTTTAGATCTGATAATACATCCGTTTGATGTGTGACAACGCTTAAACGGGCCTTATTCAGTTGTTCCACAACCAACTATAATATACTATATTGTGAATTATTATTTCAACTATTTTTTTTTTTTTTAATGTGTATATTATTTTTAGTTAAAAATATAATTCACTGTTCAAAGTTGTATTAAATATGTATTAAGTATTTGTTTTATACATGTTACTATTGATTAGTAATTTAACGATGACCGTATTTTAGTATTCGTTGGCAAATGCAGGTAATAATTATATAATTGAGTTGTGAAAAATCGAACATATTTTGTTATAGCATGAATAGATTTATTACTCGGAACGTCAAAACAGAGTAGAGTTAAGTGTCGGTTGTACGATAAATCTTATATGGCCATTGGCTTCACATGGTGTGGTCCAGAAGATGACTATTACCGAGTGTATCATATGTGGGAAAACATTAATCAACAAATCAATGGTGCCCAACAAATTTAACCGCCTTTTATTATTAAACTTTTTTACTTGAAGAACTTAAGTTTTTCAGAAGACTTCTCAGTAGTCAAAAAAATAAGCAATCAAGTTTATAAAAAAAAAGTTAAAGTTTCTGAGAGGGCTGGCTCTCGAAACTAGTTTTTTTGTTTCCCAAATGATTGCTAACAACAGGAAAGCTCATACTATTGAAAAAAATCGAATCAAACCTGTATGTAAGAAAATTATGATTAAAGATGAGGCAGCTCTTGAAATAGATAAAATACCTATGTTTAACGATACTATTACTCGTCGCATAAGTGATATGTCAGCAGATATAAAAAAGCACACCATAGAAAAAATTATAATTTCTCGGTTCACGTTTCAAGTTGACAATTCAACTGATACTGATGAAAAGTGCTACATGATAGGATTCGTTCGTTTTGTTGATGGTTATGATATTGTAAGCTAGTTTTTGTGTCTGAAAGATTTGAAAACAAATACAAGAAGTAAAGACATTTTTTAAACAATCAATTTTTTTTTTTTTTTGGAAATAATGGATTATTATAGAGTGACTGTGTTGGAATTTGCACAGATAGAGCTCCAAGCATGACAAGGAGTACCAAGGGGTTTGTTACACTAGTTAATATAAAAAGTCGTTAATCGTTAACACTAACTGTTTCGTCCATGGAGAAGCGCTGATGACAAAAAAGTTGGGTAGTAAACTCCGTTCTGTTCTGAATGTCGTTCGTATTGTTAACAACATTAAAGGGGAAAGTCCTTGAAAAGTAGGATTTTTGCTGAAATGTTTAATTCAATGGATGCTGGATTCACAAATTTGTTGTACCATACCGAAGTGAGGTGGTTATCCAGAGAAAAGGTCTTGGTATGTCTCTACGAACTTTTGTTGTTGTTTTATATAAGAGAAGAATGAAAAATTTACATATTTTTTGAAAGACCGGTATTGGATATCAAAAATTTGCGTACTTGGCTGACATTATTCAGCATCTTAATCTGGTTAATTCTGGATTGCAAGGGCCATTAGAAAATGTTTTAACTTCCACTGATAAACATTCAGCCTTAAATCTCCGTGTGATGTGCAAACTTGGATCAAGGGAAACACAGCTATGTTCTGGTGTTTACGGGCCAGGAAAATACCAATCCTGCCGTTTTGGAAACCATAAGAAGTCACTTACAGGCCTTGCAAATGTCATTGAAATATTATTTTCCAGACTTTAACGTGGAACAGTATGACTGTGTTCGCAACCCATTACTTGATGCAAACAGGTGAATGTAAGGTGCAACAGGAAGCTGTGGAACTAAAGAACCCACCTAACACTCCAACTTAAATTTAAAGAAGTCTCTTGGGTGAGTCTCAACCATTGATGAAGGCTGTTGAAGTGCTTCTTTAGTTTTCAACATCCTGGCTATGTGAACGTGGATTTAATCATAAATATTAAAACAAACAAAAAACACCAATGACTTATGTCATGATATTGGACACCACCAAAATAGTTCATACTGGCGATATATTGCAGGATACCTATAATAATATCCATTTGTTGGGAAATCTCGTTTGAAATTAAATCGGCGCGGTAATTTTTATTGAAGTTTGCAAAAATTAAACTTTGTGAACGCTTTTTGATTAAAATTACTATTCGTCAAAGTTGAGTGGGTTAGGGCAGACTAACTAGTTTTAAAATTAAATTACTTTTTTTTTATATAAATCATTGTAACGTCTTGAAGTTTAAATTATTTCTAAAAAGTATTATGTATTCTTATTTGAATATCATAAATACATAATTATACCTACGCGATTCTTGTATATCAAGTCTAATAACGAGTGTAATAGTCAAAGGAAAATTTTAAAAAGTTAATTACTCGGATTCCTTTTTATTAAATATTTATTTAACTTTAACAAGCCAAAGCTTGATAATATTTTTCTGTTGGATAACTTGGCCAGTTAACAAAAATAAATTGATCAACTTTGGAATTCGTACTCATTGTTAACGAAGCAACGAACATCAACAAATCCGTGTTCTGATTTATCGATGCCGTTGGGTTGGGTCGGCGTGTATGGGCGGATATATATTATTTTTTTCGTTTTTCATCGACTATAGCCGGAAAAATAACGAGTACAGATTTTAAAGAGAGAGACAAAAAAAAGCCATCGCGATATATAGGTAAGGTAACCATGCGTGAACGCAGATTAGTGAGAAAGAGTGACTTCAAAGGGTGGTGGTTCCGCGACGTCGTTACGGCATAATAATAATTTATTGACCGCGGCGCGGGCATGCCCACGAAAACGGCCGAGTCACTACTGTCGCGGGCCTACTTCAAACCGCCGTCACCCGGTGGTGGGTATATTGATTTTCACGCGTGGCGCGCCGAAAGTCTCCTCTCGGTCGGCCCAGCCACAGTCCAGTCGTCGTCAGCAGCTACCGGGTGTGTGTTTGGTCACTGGGTGTTTGTTTTTCTCCGACCGCGTGCGCTATCATTACGCGCTCGCCCTCTCGCCCCGGCGGTTAAAACCACCGTTACCGTAGTTTTAACGCACGCGCCCTTTCGTTTCCGACGCGGTCAACATTGAACGTCACCGAAACCCGCCGTTAGATCACAGACGTCTGAAACGGTTAACGGATTTCCACGCGGAATTATTATTACTTTTATTACCGAAAACCGCCCGTGAACATATGGTGGTGCTATACCGTATAAGTGAGTGTATGTTTGCCCGTCGTACACGGAAAATGTGTACATATTTTCCATAGATACACACGTGTGTCTGTTTACCTGTTTCGCGTGTATTTGATTTCGAAAGTTTATTCTTTGGGCCTACGAATTCGCGTGTATTGGTGCGGTTGTTGTTGTGTTTTACCAGTGTTTTTCTCAGACGAACGTAAATCTATTTTCAAACACGATTGCTACAACACAGTGTTTTTCGTACGCCGTTGATTAACGTGGTTTTTTGGATAACCGACGTGTAATTCAACAAAAAAAAAAAAACCACGATTATTGAATCGAACCAATAAAATTACCGAATTTAGGCGTATTAAAAATATATATTTGCGATTTTGGAAATATATACGATGGCTTAAAATAAAAAAATATATACCTACCAATAAATGCATTTATTAATAACAATATACTTTTGTTATCTCTCAACTTTTATTTTTTTTCGTGATATTTTGTAGTGTAAACACAAATAATGATAATCGGTGCTACTTATGTTTTTCTTTCAGTGTATAAAATTCCAATACAATTTTTTTTTACAGTATCGCCATCATTATCCAGAGCAAGATCTGGCAGTTGTAAAAAGCTTATAGAGCCATATATTGGCCCTGCTACAGGGTGCATGAGTTCTTTAAAATACCCGGGCTTTAGTTTTCGGTAAATATCAAGTTATATATGTTAATTAGAAATTATATATTTTTTAATTTTTTTTTTTTCTATATATTTAAATATAAAAACACGCCCGTACTTTTATTTAGAAATTTGTTGGAACAGGACATCAAAATATTGCAGCAGCCGACACAGAAAATCACAACCATTCCGGGAAACGTGACGGGTTACACTTAATATTGGAAAAATTTAGTCGCGACCATGGGTAGCGTAAATGTAAATCGTAATGTCAGTGATGCATTCTATCGATATAAAATGCCTAGACTTATGGCTAAAGTCGAGGGTAAAGGTAATGGCATAAAAACAGTAATTGTCAACATGGCTGAAGTGGCCAAAGCAATAGGAAGACCAGCTACATGTAATTATAATTACAATTAATTTATATATATATAAATATTTTATAAATTATAATTTTTATTAGATCCAACTAAGTTCTTTGGCTGTGAACTGGGCGCTCAGACTCAATTTGATTTTAAACATGACAGGTTTATTGTAAATGGAGCTCATGATGCTAGCAAACTTCAAGTATGTGAATACCAAAATATTTTATATTAAATTTTAGGTATACACGCATATTGTTTAATATTAATATATTACTTTTGATTTTAGGATCTTTTGGATGGGTTTATTAGAAAATATGTTTTGTGTCCTGAATGTGATAATCCAGAAACCGAATTAATGATCAGTACTAAGAAAGGAACAATACATCAAGGTTGTAAAGCTTGTGGAAATTATTGCTCTTTGGAATCTAATCATAAATTGAACGCTTACATATTGAAGAATCCACCAAGTGTGTATTTTTTTTATATATAATTATAAATTTTATTGGTTTGTATCAAATTAAATGTGTTCAACTGGTTTTTTTTTTTTTTTTTACAAATAAATTGTAAATTTTAGATTTAAATCCAGCTGCACAAGGGTCTTCACTAACTGAAGGAAAACGAAACAAACGTTCTAAGAAACACGGCGGTGAAAATGGCGAGGGTAGGTCAAGTTCTCCAGAAGAAAGCAACTCCGAATTGATTGTTCAAGCTCCTGAAAAATTAGCTGAAGACAATGTATAATTTTAATTTCTCAACAATTCTTTAAATGTATAATACATGACATTTAATTTTAAAAAAAATAATGAAATATTAGGATGGTGATGATAATTGGGCTGTTGATGTTTCTGAAGAAGCGGTTAGAGCTCGTATGCAAGATTTGACTGATGGTGCTAAAGGGTTAACCATTGATGAAGATACAGATAAGACTGAAAAAGAACGAATGGATATATTTTACAACAAAGTAAGTTTTGTTATAATACTGAATTAATTTTGTGAAAAAACTAAAAATAGTCTTCCTAATAATAATATTATAATGCAGTGGTTCTTAACCTTTTATGGCTTACTCGCAGAGGTAGATTTACAGTGGGAAATAGTAGTAAAACTTTCAGAGCCTTACTCAATAGTTCTGGATAATCTACATTATGTTGAACTTAATTTTTAAACTACATTTTTAGAGATTTCTATTGTGTTATCTTCTTCTGGTGTCAGTCAATTTCAAAAGGGTTTTAAACCCAGTATACAGTTGTAAGAAAATCCATGCCATAATTGATTACGTGTACACTTCATATATTTATACAGTATTAACCATAGCCACCGTGTCGACCATGCGTAGTGTGTATGTGCACACAACCAAATAAATAATAACATAGTTGACCACAAGTTAAGAACCTCTGTTATATTGTTTATTATTACTCTGAATTACAATTGTCCTTTACATATTTTATATTTAATTAATAAATCAATGTAATTATATATAGGTTCAAAGAGCCCGAGATTCGGGATCAATTATTGCTAGAGAACTTTTAGCTGAAGCTGAACGCTTAGAAGTGAAGAGTAAAGCTACATTGGTGTTGGCTGAGTTATTATTTGATGAAAAAATTCATTTGCAGGTAAATAATTTTACCTAGCTTTATTAGTATTAATTTAAATACTTATTATATTTATTACTATTGTGTTTTTATTGTATTTAGTTGAAAAAACATCGTGTCTTGTTCTTACGTTTTTGTCATGAGGACCAAAAGGCTCAAAGATATTTGTTGGGTGGCATTGAACAAGTAATCGGACTCCATAAGAACAGTTTGCTGCCAAAAGTCGCTGCAATATTGAAGGTAGTTTTTTATTTTATATTAAATTATATTGATGTTGGTTATTTATTAGGTAACATGAAATATTTCAAATGCATAACCTTAAATTTAATTAGGTTTTTTTTTTCCTGCATACAGGACATAAATACACGTGTTTCTGATAGATTCCAATTTTTAACTATTTTTGTGAGCACATGCACAGTAAAATAACAAGTTCTTTATTAGAAACCACTATATTTGAGACCACCGGATTTGGATTGACATTTTTCTAATGATCAAAAGATAATTTATTATTCAATTAACTGTTAAATGTTATTGCCATTTTTTTTTAACATATACTTCCATTTGTTGCAATATTTCTCTATGTATAGCTGTTATTATTTGATCTGCGCTGAATTCATTACACCTATGTCAATAACTTTAATTCTTTATTTTCATTGGGTTCATGGTCTCTTTGCGGTGGCAGCCAGCTATATCTGGAAATTCTCCTTTTTCCCTTAGATTTCTTACTATTCATAAAAAAAAAAAAATATATGTGTGTTTGGTGATATCTCTCAGCATAAAGTGTTGATGCGTTATACAAAATTTTGGTGATTTTCTAAAAAAAATTAATATATCGGTTTTTTCGGAATAGTTGTTTGCCATTGTAAAGAAAAAAATTGATGTGTCGGGGGCCACTAATGAAAAACGTTTGACTTTTAGCAGTCAATTTTAGGAAGGTATCATACTTAAATTATACCTGTTAATAATATAAAATTCATTATAATACTATCAATACATTTTTATAATAGTACCTAAAAATGTGATAATTAATTTGAAATATCTGACCGTCCTAAAAATGTCAATTTTGAAGATATCAATTTAAAATTTGAGATAAAATTTGATAAAGATATCAATAAACTGTAAAGTATGCTTAGAAAAAATTAATTAATCCAAATCCAGTCTCAAGTATATTTATATGTCCTGTAGGCAGTCGATTTTTTTTTTTTTATCAAATTCAATGTCATGTGTTTGAAATATTTCCTGTTACCTTTAAAATTTAACACACAGTATAATTAGTCTTCTATATATGTATTATTTTTTTAAAATTTATCATCTAATATGTAACTATCATGAACTATCATTGCTTAAAGATAGGGTAGATATTTATTATAAACTTACAATGAAACTTGTTAACTTTATTTTATTTTTTTACATTAACTTTTGTATCTTATGTAATCTAGCTTAATGTAAATTTTTTTTTTATTTATAGTCTTGTAGTTTAAATAAAAATATATATACTGGGTGATCAACTAAATGTTAGACATTCACTATCTTAAAAGTGTTAACTTTTTAAGATTTGTTTTTTTGGCAATTTAAGAAGAAACCGCTCTAATATGTTACATTGCCGATATTTGGTCACTCTAATTGAATTATGTGCTTAGTTATTCTATGATGCTGATATTTTGGAAGAATCTATTTTGTTGGATTGGGCTAGTAAGATCAGTAAGAAATATGTGTCCAAAGAACTGAGTCAAGAAATACACAACAATGCTAATCAGTTCATAACATGGTTGCGTGAAGCTGAAGAAGAAGAAGAAACTGGAGAAGACAGTGACGATGATGTTGAGGTAAAATATATATGCACAACACTAAAAGGTTACCCCATACCACTCAAATGTCTTCAAAATTTAAATAACATGGATTTCTATTGAATGCTAAATCCCATGGATATTCTCTTAATAACAAAATATGCATATTAAATCTTGATAGGCAAGGGCGGTCATCTGTGACTGGAGTAAGTTTTAAAGTACTTCCCAACTGAAAACTTGTTTTCCAACCTTCCCAACACCGACTTGAAGGCATTTGATGAATACAAATCATTTAAGTAACCCATGACCAGCTTTGCCTGTCAAGTGTTAATATGCTGCTAAAAAAAAAAAAAAAAAAAATGTAATAATTGATTTAATGTTGTGACATTTCATACTCCCATAATTTCATACATCTAGTAATGTATCTATCTATATTGATATTGGTATTTAAAAAAAATAATAAGAATAATAATAGATGCTTATATTTTAACAAAATTCATATTCAACAATTTTCTACTTTCACCCACAAAGCTTAGTATACCATTGTATGAGCGTCGTCAATAATATATCCTAAGTGCAATCCTCAAAAAAAAAAAATATGTTTACCAACTAGTTTTTTTTTTTATTTGCAGATCGAATATAATGACCGTATTAATTATACCAGCGCATTAAAAGCACAACCTAAACCACCTGTCACTAAACCAGTTATCGAGGACGATAATGAAGATGACGTTGATATTGATGCCATCTAAAATGTTAATAAACATTCAACACAGTTAAAAGTTTTATTATTATTCTTAGAAAACATTATTAACAAATAAACAAATACTCAATATAAAACCAAAAAAAATTGTATTACTTTTCAAATCTATATTTTTTTTTATGAATTTACAATATTGTAAGAGTACTAGTAACACTATTATATCTTTATTATTATTTTTTTTGTTTTTGAAATATATTCTTGTGTTTGTATTGAAGAGCCGAATAAAAAAATTTTTATATTATGTGAGGTTAATGTAGAATTATATATTTAGATGAAGTATACACAATTATACCATTTCCATTTATTTCAAAATGAACTGGTTTTTTTTATTAATAATAAATCAACAAATGGGTAAAATAATTGTGTTTGTGTATTTATCAATCTTAATTTTATTTGACTTGGTGTTCCAAATAAATTTTTGTTTAATGAAATTACTGTAATAAGTAAAACCTGGTTACCGTCACAATATTTACCAGGACTGGTGTCTGACTTGTGTTGTACTCCTCCCTAAAGGTATATTGTAAAGCCAGTAACATTAGAACTTAAAAACAAAACATAATAATATTCTGATAACAGTAAATCAGTATTGTTTACCATAGAAACAAAAAGTAATTGGTGGTACCACAATAGAACTGCATCGTGTCAAAGTTTATGTGTTATCACAGGCACAATTAGAGCCCAAATATCGAAAGTGCTGAAATTATGTTATGCTCACAGACAGTGTTTTATTATAAAATATTTATGTTCTTATCTAAACAACAAATATCTAAAATACTATGGATATTAATTTATTTATCTGACTGTATAAAGTATTATAGATATCTAGTATCTATGGATTACAACCGTTTTTAGGACAGGTATCCAACAGGTACTATCTTAAAGGGCAACAATGTAACGATGGAATTTTAATCTTTTTGATAAAAATGTCAGATTAAAAAATAACCAACAGGAAAGGAGGAAACTGCTTCAAATTGTTTTTGATTAATTAGGACTGGTGGTGCTGAGTTAGAGCTTGCGGGTGCTGAAGCACCCCCCCTAGTTGCGAATATGACGCCCAGTAGATAATTGGCATAGTGTTAAACAACAATTTTCTTTTTGTTTTTTCAAGTCAACAGGTTTTTTATTATATAGAAACAATTTTGAATTTAATTATCAATGTATCCATTTATTTAAAATGCCAATGTAAATATACAATAATATTTTTGTCCATGAAGTTATTATTGTTTGATAATTTTTATTTTTATTGATTTATTAGATGTGTCGGTTGCGTATTAATTGAAACAGTATTTCAGTTTTAAAATTAAATCAGTATTCACTAGTAACAGTGACATAGATGCTACCATATGTATACAAATTAATAATAGACGGCTATACCTTGTCAATAAAGTATAAAAAAAAGGTAAAATGAAATATATTATTTAATATCGATGACTTATAAGTAGATACCGAATACCAGAGTGCATAATATTGTTCTGTAACTTATAGGTATCATGTTTTTCTAACAATAATTAAATTTAAAGTTGTAACTTGTTAGTTAATTCATACACAGGTTATCTATTAAACATATTTATATTAACAAACTACCTACTTAGTGATAATTAAAAAAAAAAAAGAAAGTTTTTATTGTATTTACTTTTTACACAGTAAACTGTTTATTAAGATTTGATTACTATTAATACATAACTATAAATAAAATAACTTCGAAAACTACATAAGTGTTTTAATGTTTAAAAAAAATCTTAATAAAAAACACGTTTTAAACATAGTTTTGTTTGTAATCTAGATCTATTTTCTACGTAACAATCGTGTATGGAACAAACTTAATATTGTTAAGATTAAAATGTTACTGTTGTAAATTATTTTATGTATTCTACTGTATATACAAAACATAATCGATTCGGTTTTGTTCGTTGTGCCTGTTACCACAGTGTTCTTATGATATGGATTTACTAACGAGATTTATAAAAATTAAAAATTGGCTATACAATAAAAGCTTATTGTATTGTAATGTACTTATGAAACAAGATGCAAAATAACATGCCGTACAGTAAATATTATTTAAATTTTGGTATTTAAGAGGCAAACAAATTACGTTCAATGATATCATATTGGCATTGATATACCAGAGTGGTCGTGACATACCAATGTTATCAATGTTACCAATTCATATTAGGTCGATCAATATTGGAGATACTGGATGTTTTTCATTATTTACGGTGATAAACTGATAACGTACATGCCAGGTGCCTTGTTCTCACGTGCCTACTGCAAACGAGTAAAAATAGTATAATTTTATTAGTTGCTTATGATTAGTTGTGTGCAAACCTTAAATTATAGTTCCGCATAAAAACCATTTATTTGGACACTCTGTTGAAAGTTAAAGGTGAGTCATTTTCGTTTTCAACTAGTACAAATTGTGATGTGTCCATTTGATAATCATCTATTAATTGGTCCAAAAAAATTGTATTGTAACATTTTAAGACTGTATTGTTTTTTTTTTACTAGTACCCAGTATAGTAAAACTGTACAAAGTACGTTAATATAGTAAAGTAAATAAGTATATTTATTGCCGTACTCTTTGCAACTTTTATTTACGTACAAATCTTAAAATGCCTACAAATAATTATAAATCGATGTTTTAATGAGTATTTTTAATAATGTATAATACGTTGGAATTAATTAACCGAAATAATATATTTTAGAAAGATGAGTTCCCCATATCAAGGGGCTTTGACGTGCATTTCATGCCAAATAGTTTTTGAAACAGGAGAAACGCATCGTGTGCACTATAAGACTGATTGGCATCGTTACAATCTAAAAAGAAAAATCATTAATCTTCCTCCTGTGGATCAGCCAACATTCGAATTTCGAATACTTAAGCAACAGGCCCAAAAAGATGAAGAAAATTCGAAGGGTTCGATTTATTGTACCATTTGCAGGAAATCGTATTCTTCACAAAAATCATTTGACAGCCACACGTCGTCTAAGCAACATAAAAGTCTAGCCACTAACATACAGGGTCTCCAAAATAATAATTTCGGTGTACCGGCTGCTAAAAAAGTAATTAAGCCCATCGAAAACAAACTTGATGAAAATATGGATGATGATGATGATGATGATGATGATTACGAGGACGTGGAAGACGGGGAGGATGAAGAGTGGAATGGAGTTGTCAGCAAAAACAACCCCATAGTGAACAATATTTGTTTATTCTGTCCTCAGAGCAGTGAAAACTTATTAACAAATATCAAACATATGTCTACAAATCATTCATTTTTCTTACCAGATGTTGAATATCTAGAAGATATTAAAGGATTGTTGGTGTATTTAGGAGAAAAGATATGTCAAGGTTTCATGTGTCTATGGTGTAACGATTCTGGAAAGAACTTCCAGTCAATAGAATCTGCTCAAGCGCACATGATTGACAAAGGTTTTTTTTCCAATTGTGTACAACTTAATCTAACAAAATAAGTTATTGTAATTATAAATGTGTAATATAAATTTAGGTCATACCAAAATGTTACATGAAGGCGAAGCACTTCTTGAGTATTCAGATTTTTACGACTATTCTTCCAGTTATCCGACTTGTACAACTGAAGACGATTACCGTATTGTTGAAGATATTAACTCACAATTGATTCTTCCTTCTGGAAACAGAGTTGGGAAAAGATCATTAATGCGATATTATAGGTAAATATAGAGAAAGCAAATTTTATATGTTTTTATATAGACAAATTACTGTTATTCTATTGTATTTGTTAATTATTCTTAATTTCTCATAGGCAAAATTTGAATCCAAATCCAAATTTGGCAGTTACGAAGGGAAAAAAGCTGGACAAAGTTATCAATCATTACAGGCACGTTGGATGGACAGGAACTTTCCCTGCTGCAGCTGCTAGGTAATAATATATTTTATCTGTCTTAATGCTACATTATTAACGAATCAAAATTTGTATTTTAAATTATTTTAAATTTGGTATTGTTATAGAATATTTAGGACTCATGAAACCTCATAATGTTTTCAGTGGTAAAAAATAATGATCATTTTTCTTTATTACATAATGTATGTACACAGTGTGCTCCATAAGTCTTGAAACTACAATCCCACAGAGATTACAAATAAATTTTAGTCAAATTTTTTATTCAAAATTTTACTATTACAAACTATACAACTTTTTGCGCGGTCCTTCATATTTTCCATGGCATGTAAGAAGTCAGTTTTAGGAATGTTCTTGAGCTTCTTAGTCACAGCTTCTTGAATTGTCTCAATGTTGGCAAAATGATTCCCCTTGACCTCCATCTTCAGCTTTGGAAACAGGAAATAAATTGGTGAATACGGGGGTGGTCAAGTACTGGAACCATTTTTTTGGCCAAAAATTAAGTGATAATCACTGTGATGTGTGTTGGAGTGTTACCATGCAGCAAGAAGAAAGGTTAATCTATCCACAGAGCCGGCCTAATGCGTGCAATTCTTTTTTAGAGGCGATCCAAAACGTTTTTATAGAATTTGGTATTAACAAATTCTTTGTGCACAATTCCTTGGTAGTCAAAAAAAATAATCTATAAATTCTTGATTTTCGATTTTCGAAACCGCAATTTTTTTGGTCGCAGCAAATGGGCACTTTGCTGTTTTATTTCCAGATCATAGCAAAACACCAACTTTTGTCATGCGGAATTATTGTTTTAAACAAATTTAGTTTGTTTTTGACCATTCCAAGTAGATCTTCCACGTGAGAGACATGGTGCTGTCATTTTGGTTAGTGTATGAGGAACAAAGCGCGCACAAAGATTCATTTTCCCTTAATTTGTTGAACAATGGTTTTTGGAATGACTGTTAACTCTTCCACTAACCTACAGCCAGCGTTTCGATTTCGTTCGTAACAGCTGTGATACGAACAATGTTTTCGTTGTGTTTGGTCTTTCACTTCTTTGCCAGTCATCAAATGACTCCCTGCTGGATGAAAACTGACTATGCCACCGAAATACAGTAGCACAGAACATAACTATCTCACCATAAGCTTGATTCAACATTTAGAACATTTCTGTAGCACTTTTTTCTAACTTAAACAAATTTTTATTGCAATTCATTGTTTGAGTTTTTTTTTGTATTTAAATTACATTGGCGGTAATGAAAAAAACACTAGATGTGATTATACTGCCAAAAAAATGATCTGTACACATGCCACTTTGTAGAAATGATTATGAGGGTTATAGTAATTATTTCCTAGAACTACATAATAATTTCAATAATGGTATTAATTTAGAATGGTTGTCTTAAAATTTATGGGACGCATATATATATATAGTGTTTGTATTACGATTGTGAGAGCCAAATTTATCATAAATGTAAAATATTAAAATAAATGAATTATAATTTTCATTAATATAATTTGATCGTATTTTATTCTTGGATGTGATTGAAAACTCAACTTGAGTGAACTATAGTTACTGACTGTTGTTCGAGATATCAGAGTTAACTTCTCGCTGCATATCAGGTTAACGGATAACCCAAAATACGTAGGTAGGCTGTTATAACGCCATTAATGACAGCCATAACCCAAATATTATTGGATGTTTTTTTTCATTTAACTGCTAATTATAATATACAGTTAATTTTCCATACATATTTTTGACAAACAATAACAATAGATATTTATAATTGTTAAACTATTAAACATAATATAATTTATCAATAAGACACATTGACCATCGTTCGGTTATTGCTAAGAGCTTAGGTCATATACTATGGATGTCATCCTATATAATCTGTGTAATGCGCTATCTTAACATCTCTGGCTAATGTAGGTTTCCAACGCATACGCGAACCCATCTCATTTGACTCTTATCAGTTGTCTATTGCATTTCAATATTATATCATTATAATTAAATATTATTTAAATTGAAATTGGTTTTTTTTATTTAAGAAATATATATATATATATATCATATCTGTATAATAGATTAATATATTTTACGTTCAAAAACTTGTGGTATTTGTTAATAATAATTGTATTATTATAATTATTAACTATTAGTGTAATTTATTTTAAATTAATAATTTACAGTTTACATTCTACAATACATTATTAGGCATAGGTATCCCTTATATATGTGTATAATGTATATTAACCAGTGGCTATACTTACGCATGTGCAATAGAGACATGTTAGCCAGCATTCTCAGAGAGTGATTTGGGTAAATGCGCTCTCATCTTAGCATAACATCCATAGTATATGATCTAAAGTTATTTGAAGTGATCTGATTTGTCGTACAGTTAATTAGACAAATAAGAGTAAACTCTACCTAAGAGTTTTCACCTTATCCCTGAGTTTGACAACATAGCAATCATAATATTACAGTGATTAACTATAAGTTTATGTAGTATAACGTATTCTGGTCAACCAAAACTGTTCAAACTGTTTTATTAAAATTACAAATTCACTAACTTGTATTATTTTTCTTTTAGATCTTATTTAATATACACCATGCAAATTGTATATATTATATCCTTAAACCATTTATTTAATAACCAATTGTTTTTTTTCTATTTGCAGGAAAGCAAGAGATTTGAAAATTATGAAACAAGTCCAATCAAAATTATACATGCAAATTGGTGTAAAAGCCAACAAGTTTCAAAAACATTTCCGCCAGCAAGTCAATTTTTAAATTGTATTTTGTTTCTGCAGAAATACAGTGTATAAAATAAAATAATATGATGTTTATGACTATTTGTAACGTTATAATTTTTTTATTTTTTTGAACACATGTTTCAAAATAATTAAATTATATAAAATTTTAACCGACATATTTTAATCTAGTTTTTTATTATTTCAATTGTATAATTACCTATCTGCCATTTCTTGGTCAGTATAATATTTAACCTAATTAGGATTATTTCATCGGCAAATAGAAAATATGAAATACATTTGTTTATATGTAGCACTAAATATACTGAAAATAATTGTTTGAGAGTAATAAGTTACTAACTATAATGTAACACCATTATCTTAAATCTCATAATATTACGTATTATGTATATAATTTAACTTTCTAATAAACATACAAACAATACATTTTTTTACACTTTGGTCTTTAGGTATTTATCATCAAGTACAATATAATTTCTTAATTTTTTATAAAACTAGAATGTAATTAGAATTGTTATTTGTTTTTGTTTACGGAGATTTTGAAATCAATGTAAAAATGAAAATTTTATATATACAATACTGTTAACTAAAACTCATTGAGTTGAAGTAATATTGTTTAAGAAAAGAAACTACTTTGGTTAAGCTAATAATATACAACTATGAATTTTACAATAAAATTAGAAGTTTCATTTAATGATCCTACATTTATGCGGCAATTTAGTTGTATATATATAAAAATTATTTTATCTTTAAATATTATTTAATTTTATTAGTTGTTATTCGTGCTGATGATGGCCTAACGGCCGTCCCGGCACGAATATTGCATACGAGGATGTCGTGATTGATTCCGACACGCTGGCGGCACTTCTTTTTTTTGTATTTTTTCGTTGTGCTTTTTCAAATTTTCATTTCTCTTCCATTACTTATCCAAAATGGATTTTGAGTTTTATTTGTATCAAACAAAGTGATATTTTTTGTGCCGAGTAATCATAAAGTTATCCTATCCCCGTGGCACAACTAAGCGGGGTGTTTTGTGTGGGCGTACAACAAATATTGGTATGTAAATCGTATTTTCTAGGATTACTACAGGATTTTTTTTTTTTTGTTTTACAATTTCATAGAAATATATTTAATATTTTGCCCCTCTTGAAAAATGTTACCTAAGTACGGCACTGGTACGTATATTATTGTATTCTATTATATCTGGCATTCAATTCTTCATTACTATTTCGTTCTGCGAAATGATCTGTTTATATTTGTATTTATTTATGTTCCATGTAATTCGTGTTACTTATATGTTTTCGGTCTTATTTATTTCGGCTTTAACATATCTATTATATCGCTGGCCAGAACTGACGAAAATTTAAGTATGATATGAACGCAATAAATGAATCGAATCAGCTCACAAATCACAATGGTATATGTGTACTTAAACCAACACTTCTTGTCACTAGGTAAAACGAAGAAAACTCAAATTGTTTAAGAATTCATCGATTCATTGCTATATATTCAGGTATTCAAAAATAATAATATTGTTTGGGGAGGCCTTCACAACATTGAACATGTAGATGGGGCAGTCTACTTGCCATAATTTAAGGAGCACCGAGCGGTTATCAATAAAATGATATTAAATCATTTGTTCGTGACCGGCGGAAAATGTAGAAAATTAAACGATAAGTTAAAATATATTTTATTCAATAAAACTATTACGAACATATTAAACCTACACTATCCATCTATTTCGCAATAACGTCAAGTCTCGAGATTGCAAACGTTTGTCAAACATCTTTTATGCATAACACGTGTTTAAAGACATCTTTAGGAGAGTGTACAAATGGCAGGTGTGCTATGCAAATTCAATTTAATTACATATTTTAATTCATTCACACTACCTTCACCCTCAGACAGGCTCCGTGTCCAAATGTATCTCTATATGGTACACCCATTCCTACTTTTCCTACCATTAAATATCTTGGTCTTACACTTGATCAAAGACTTACTTGGGCCCACCATATACGAACCAAAAGACTAGCTCTAAATAATCGCCTACGCATGCTTAAAACGATATTATGCAATAATAAGTATACCTCCATGCGCACCAAACTTCTTATATATAAAAGTCTACTCAAACCAATGTGGACTTACGGTTTGCAGTTATGGGGTAGTGCAAAAAAGACAAACCTTAACAAGATTCAAGCATTCCAAGACATTGCTCTAAGGAAATTAACAAATGCACCTCCTTATGTCTCAAATTTTTCCCTTCATTCAGATCTTAAATTAAAAACAATAGCTGAAGAATCCAAATGTTTTTATAAAAGATTCTACAACCACCTAAGCATTCATTCGAATCCACTAATCAAAAAATTGGCCTCCGCTACCATACCAGGTAATCCCCCAAGACGCCTAAAGCGCAAGTGGTGTCGTGATATGCTACAATAAAATACAAAAAAATAATAATAATAATAATAATTTAAGTAAATAATTAATAACCATAGAAAGTGTCATCAATGGGTCGCTCCTTTCATCAAATTATTTTCCTGTGAATGTACTTTTAGCATATATTCTTATTGTATCAATGATACAGATTGTATATTACTTGTAAAAATAAAAAATAAAAAAATTACATATTTTCATTGATTTTGAACATTCAATCGTCTGAATGGCGTCCGTTATTGTTGATAAATTATATTGTTCGTCTTCCAGAACAAACGTCAATATTTCAATAAGTATAACGTTCGCTTTTTTAAAGGTTTATAGTACCGCTTATATATTATAATACATTACACGTTAAAAATAATTGGTTTGGAACAGTTCCAACGATTTCTACGGGACGATTATTGTTATTTTTCGACTTGTATTTTGGCACGACAATTATGCAAATTAATATTATTAAAAATATCGGTATTATACAATTATGCGATGTCTGTCGGTTTACTGTAGAAGTACGAATCGTCCGCCTTGAAATTGGCGATGGCCAATAACGCAAGGTCGGCGGTTTTTTAATTTTTTTTTTATAAACATTAACTGCATTATATTCGTAGGTATTCGTGTTTAATAAATAATATTTATTATTTAATTTTCCACGACAAAGAATTGTAAAAAAAAAAAAAATATATAACTTAGTGTAGTGAACCGGACTGGGTAGTACGACTCAAAACTATACATAGACGAAGTCACCGTTGACTGACGGCTTCTTAGTGGATGTTGAATAGAAAAATACGTTTGAAGACAATAACTAAACACTTATAAACAATAAAGTCATTTTATTGACTGACACTTGGCAGCCCGTGGTTCACACAAATGTAAGGTATGATACCAACGGCCTGTCCATAAATCGAGTCGACACTAAGTCTAAACTAAATCTAAATAGTTATGGAAACCCATGTCCGTATATATAGCCAACTCTCCAAAATGCGGCCTTGCGAATGTAAAAAGCACTTAATTAATATTTAACAAAGCGTTTTAAAACTACTCGCTAAATAATCGTAATTTTTAATAATTAACAATTTATGTATTTAAACACGTAGTAACCATAAAAAGAGTTCGATCAATATAATATACACACACTATGTACAAAATAGTGATCGCGGTTTAACCCGATTACTACAATAGGATAGGTTCAGTGATGAATTTAACAGCCGTTTAATCGGCAAAGGCACCCTCTCCTAAATTGTGATTTTGGGCCTCGTCTAAATTGTATATGGTTAATTTTTTTTTAAATTTTTATCACAAAAAATAAATAACAATAAATACATTTTATATTGCAAACCGAAATATCATTTACCGCAGTATACGTAACCGATAGTCAGTTTTACATGGCTCTGTCACGTGTCTTATGCGAACAAAATCTATTTGTGCTAATTCCAGAGATATTTAATGCGTAAAGCCGAAATTTAAAATTTAAAAAATATATGGAATTTAACTAAAAAAAAAAAAAAAAAAACGAGTAATAATAATAATAATAATAATATCACTTTATTAGTTGTGTGCGAACCTTACATTATAGTTCCGCATAAAAACCATTTATTTGGACACTGTTGAAAGTTAAAGGTGAGTCATTTTCGTTTTCAACTAGTACAAATTGTGAAATTGTGTCCCAAATAAATTTGATAATTATCTATTAATTGGTCCAAAAAAATTGTATTGTAACATTTTAAGACTGTATTAATATTAATTTTTTTTTTAGTTGTACCCAGTATTGTAGTACGTTAGTATAATAAAGTATATTTATTGCTGCACTCTTTGCAACTCTTATTTACCTAAAAATCTTAAAATGTCTACAAATAATTATAAATCGATGTTTTAATGAATACTTTTAATAATGTATGGAATTAATTAACCGGAATAATATATTTTAGAAAGATAACCACACATCACAATAAAACCAATACTTTCTACACTTCGATATAAATTTTAAAAATGATGGTGTGGGGGACAGCTAGGCAATTCTGGATAACTAACAAACTCGACCCGTGCAAGGCCGGGTGATGACGGCTAGTTATTATATACAAACTAACAATAAGTTATAATAAATAAATACTGGGCTATGAAATAGGACGTGAACAATTGATATGAAATACTTAAGTATTTTATTAGGTCAAGGTAAAGTTAATTTGAAAATATAAATGAATTTTAGTAGCCAAGTTAAGTTGAAAATTGTAAGGAAAACAATAACTATATGTGAACAGTTAAATGTCACATTTTTTGGAATTGCTCTTCACTACACTCATAAACGTATTTTGTATTTTTTCCGATTTTTAGAGACTTTATTAAACAAAACTCGTGGGGTATCCCGTAGGCCACATGCCCGTTTTGTTGTATATTAAAGATCCTCGTGTCAAAATACTTCATTTTCGTAATTTTACGTCATATCGAAAACTATTTATTAACATAAATAACCATGTTATTACTAACCGAGTTGTTTTCTAACAATATATATATATTTTATATATATATTTTTTTAACTAGTATAGTTTAATAAAAATTAACTTATAACTGATTAACTTTTTAACTACGTTTACTGTCCGACATTGAGGGTAATTGATAATAATCGAATAAAACCGGGAAATCTATTTTGTCATAGTATTCGTAGCTATTACACAATATTTCACCTTGTCAAAATCGGAGAAAAGCTACAGCAGTAGTAAATCCCGTAAAATTATTAATTTTTAATTTAGAAATTATACAATCTATTGTTATGGACTTATTAAAAAGAATCCGCAAGAAATAAATAAATTGTAAACTGGAATCAGTAAAAATTACATACGACTATATTTTAATATTGAGTAAATAACAATGTTAAAGAAATAATATATATATGCAAATAAACAAAGGTTCGACCGAATGCTCTGCTAATACCAGACTAACTATTCGACAACGACCTGTCGTACGACAATCTCCGTAGATCGTCTGCTAAATCTTAATACCACATATTATGACATAATATATAATCAGGGGTTCATAAATCACTGTACATAAGAAAAAATAATGGTATAATAAGCATAATGGATGTTTTAAACAAAAAAATAAATAAATAAAATGTGGCCGGCTCGAGTGACTTGAGGGAAGAACCGACCACCGATAAGCACTCCGGCGCGAATTAATTTGTAAATTAATTGTATTTTGTTTTTTTCGTTTGGGCCGAAAATGCAATTCAACTAACCGCGTGCCGTGCGAAAAGACATTTTTTTTTTTTTTTTTTTTTTTTAACGGTTGCGGATAAACAGTCGGGATTCGGTCGAACGTCACTATTGTTGTTCCCGGGCACCGGGGTAACAATTTTACAAACAGAACGGGTCTCAAATCAAAATAAAAAAAAAAAAACGAAAAAATAAATCGAATAACAAACGTACAATAGAACAAAACTATTACAATAGTATACGTACCTGTCCTAAACGTACCTGGTGTCCGACGAAAGCCAACAACGAAAAATTCCGCTCGAACGAATAAAATAACGATAGACTAACCTAACCTAACCGACGATTTTTTTTTTCTAATCTTTACGCACGAAAACTCATTTGTCCGTCGAGTCCGGCGTAAGTTAGACGGTTAAAAAAAAAAAAAATAAAAAAAAACCTCTGGTCGGAATCGCGCCCACAGAACGCGATAAAAAAAAAAAAATTAAAATACATTATTATTATTATATTTTATGTATATATTATACACAATGTTGTAATATGAAATACAATTCGTCATTATAAGCATTATAATCGTTTAGGTCAGGGGTCGACGGACGTTTTTCCTTGGCGGGCCATATTTTCATTGACGGCCGAAAATTAAAAATTAACGTTATAAAATATACAATTTTAACGTCTAAATATTAATAATACATTTATTTTTTTATCAAAAATCATGTTTAAGAGTATGAGTCCCATTGCTCGGTTATACATATTAAATGATTTCGAGAACAACATATTTCAGTAGAGATAAAAAAATCTATTATATTATAATCGCTTTGAATAAAAACAATTAATTCTTGAGTGGAAAAATATATACAAATATATAGATTCTAGTGTGATTTTTGAGTTTGAATATTTTCCGTTAAATTGTTTACATCCGCTTTCATATTGGATGTCGGTATTCATAAAACTGCATTTAAGTGCTCATCGTTTAATCGGGAACAGTATATATTTGTTCATCATTTAACAAGTGAAAATGTCTGCTCACAAATATACAAGTGCTACCAAAAGACGTAGTAATTTTTTTTTTTAGTAAGCCTTTTAATACCATTCAAATCTGTTTCAAAAAATACTTAAATAAAATATTATTATATTAGGCCTAATACTACTACTCCTGTTACCCTTAATACTTTATATTTATAATTCGAGATATAAAATTAAAATTTGTAAATACCACGAGGGCCGCAAAAAAAAAGTTACGTGGGCCGAGGGTTGCCTGATTTAGATAATTATTTTCGACTTGATATCTTTAAAATGATTATCTATTCACAGAGGTGACTCCTTAGATATTATGTGTTTGCAACAGTGACTAGAACCGGGAACCGAAAGAATCGGTTTTCAAAGCAAATTAGAACCGGAAACTTAATTGAAATCTATATTTTTTTAATTTGGAAAATCGGAACCGTTTAAATAAAATAAAAATTGTCTGTAAATAACATTTCTACCAAAAATCGTGGTTCGATCAAAAAAGCGACAAGAACCCTTTTTTGTTGCATTTTGCACCTAGTCGGTGTAATGTAGAAGACATCTTTATGATTTTCCTTGTACTTTCCTAAAAAATGGGAGAAACCGGTAATATTTACGCAATAATACTTGTTGTATTATTGTACTATACTATATTAGGTTTCTATGGTTAATCAACAAATGTTTTTTTTTTTAAAAAAAGGGCTTCGAATTTCCGATAGAGTGCTCCCAAGTAATAATAATGTTATCTGTAACATTCACTTTTCCTGAAAATCCATATCGGGTAGGTAACAGGAGAGAAATAAAAATTTGAAAAACACAACAAAAAAAAAGGTGTCAGTGTGTCGGATTTGATCCCGATATCCCCGAATGCAAAAGTCTTCCTGACAAGCCCGTTAAGCCGTCGTGAGCAAAATAATTTTTATATGTAATGAAATAATATTTAAAGATAAAAATATTCTTTACATACAAAACACATTTGCCGCATAAATTTAGGATCATCACTTGAAAACGACTAGACCGATTTGGCTGATTTTTAAAATTGTTTTATTATGTTCGCAATTACCATAAAAAGCTTTGTATAAAAGAAAATGATTGAAAAGTTTACCGGAAATTTGAAGCCTTTTTTTGAAAAACATTTGTTAATTTACCATGGAAACCAATTATAGTATAATATCATAATACAATCACCGTGGCGCAACTAATTCGCGTGTCCGTACAACAAATATAGGTATGTAAACTGTATTTGCTTGAAGATCCGTCGAGATTATTTACCGCCAAAAAGATTTTTCTCATCTATTCCCCTCTTATATATATTTCCATGGGCGTAGCTAGGTTTTCAATCGGGGAGGAGGGCAAGTGACTCCCTGCCACACCCTTGCTACGCCTATGTATCTTCCAATGTAATCCATCTTCTTGTGTTACCTCCTTCAGTAACTCAACAACACTTTCTACCAACTTTTCGGGGTGGTCTTCCCCTTTCCATCCATAAGTCAATATCGTTTTGATTATACTTGCCTTTCTTATTACTTGACCTGCTCGTTGCATTATCATTCTTCCAACGGGGTTGTAATACGTATGCCTTTTATTTTTTATGACGCTTCCGATTGTGCATTTGTTCTTGTTTCTCATATTTATATTTCGCCGTCAAATACCGCGGCCCGTGTGTACTCCCACGTGTCACTTTGTGGATTTTTCTTTGAAATCTTCGCCATTTCTCTTCGTCGTCTTTATAGATTTGTGGCCAATCATGCGTAAGTCATATAGGACTGGTCCAGGGCCGGATTGGCCCAGCGGTACACTGGGATACTTCCCGGTGGGCCATTGTAATTGTTTTAGAATCTGGCCGAACGGAGGAATGCGTTGGTGTTACTATAATATGACATGTGGTTTTTTCCTCCTCCGTCTGAACAACTTTTCTACCAGAAATCTTGCTTCAATTTTCAAGTGTAGATTTTTCCGCGAAAGAATTTGAATTCAAATGGTGCATTGGAGAGGGGTATCATTTTTTTTTTTTTTTTGATTTTCGTTATAGTTTCCTTAGTAGTTGGGAAAAGAACGGTAAAACGTACGGCAATAAAGGCGGGGTTCCTTTATTTACGATTGTATTTTTTGTTATAATTCGGTTAAAAATAATAGTAGACATCTGAAATTTTCACAGAATATTAATATTAGTCTTTTTACCCAGTCTAAACAGTATAAGACTGCTAATGATACAATATACGATAAACGATATAATATATATACATAAAACATACATAGAGGGCCAGTCTTAATGATTTTCCCGGGCCGAAAATTTATGTATATCCCTGGACCTGGTCTAAATTGTTCGTTTTTTTTGATACCCATATCGTTTTAGATACGAGAAGATTCACCAACGCTAAGTCGTATATTATTATTTTTATTTTGCAATATAATATCGTTGCTGTGATGTAGGCGCCTACAACGAGCAATACTGCCTGTATTGTAATCGACAATATTTTGCCGGCAATATCAAGCGAATATTGATTTCTTAATTCTGTATACAATATATATATATATATATATATATATATATTTCATAGGTATACTTAAGTATCGTTACTGTAAAAGGGCTTGGGTTTAATATAAAATTATATTATGCGCTTATTGCGTAGGCATGCATAATAATTATTATTATATAAGCCGACTCGTCCACCTCGTTTTAATTTATAATAAAATATATAGGTAGGCATAATATTTGTATTATAAATAATTATTATATTATTATATACACCGCACAGCAGGCTTATTGCGTATTATATGTGATCTCGGGGTGTTTTATATGAAAAAAAAAAAAAAAAAGAAAAAAAAACGGCGACCGGACAATACGTTTATACGCGAAAACGGACAAGGACGCCGAGTGATATTTGCGTACGTCTGAAATCGTCGTCGGAGCCCTCGTCGTCGTCGTCGTTTACGCAACGGAAATAAATTATTATTATTATTATTGATAATACGCATAGGTCAACCAAAATGAAAAAAAATGTCTTCTTCTTTTTTTCTCTCTCTCTACGCGTCACACGCTCTACTATCCGAGGAGGTCCGGTTTAGACGAAAAAATGTATTATAATTAAAACACCGACGACATCTTGGACGAGGTGAACGTCTTCGCGTAGAAAATCCGTATAAATACGGCCTAAAGTCTGCGGAATCGGTACAAGTCGCTACAGTCCATCGTCGCACTCTTGAACAATAATCGTCTTTTGCAAACCGCAGATCGAGAACATAACCAACACTACACAATCATGTCCAGATTCGTGGTAAGCGGTGAAATTCCGTTTTTTTTCTACATATTATTTTTTTTACTATGATGTGTGTGTGTTTTTTTTTTTTTTTTGTCCGTCTGTAAACTACTTTTCTATCAGAAATCCCACTCGGTTTTTCGAACGTAACATCTTTTCTAAAGCAATTTGGATTTACTTCATTTTTTTATTTCCGTTGTAGTTTCGATGAATAACCGGAGGAAGACGGCAAAATGTGTGCCAATAACCCTTCAATTTTTATTTAGTTTTTTTTTTTTTTTTTTTGATTGTTGTACTTTGATTAAAAATAATCATAGAGACTGGCAATTTTCACAAATTATTAACATTAGACCTTTCTAGACGTGGACAAATAATGGTCAAGTGTACATGTGAAACGAAGTGACATACTAGTAAAAAACACTAACATTGGACAGTAGTTTTATTTTTTGTCTTCGAGCGCTCGTCCGCGATTAAATCCACGAAATTTTGTCGATTTTTCAGATCTTCTTCTTGGCCGCCGTCGCCTTGGCTTGCATCAGTTCCGCCGCTGCCCAAGTGCTGATCAACTACCCGGTCGCCGCCCCTTACTTCAACCCATACGGGTACACCTACCCCGTGTCTTACGGCTACAGGCTCGGAGCTTACCCGTACTTATTGCGTCGTTGATTTCTATTTTGCATCGCCTTTGTTTATTCGATCGGTAAGTCGTCTTGAACGAGAAAACGTACGAATTTAATCACGTTATATTATATTTATTGTTCCCCCCCATTATTGGTTTTGGGGAAATAATACATTTCTATATGAAAAATCGTTGGTGACTTGTGTACGATTTTATCAATATTATAAAAATTTAATATTTTGAACGAGTTTCGCTTAAAATTAGTTTTCCGGTTAATATAAGATGAGATTCGTCAAAAATTTCAGTATAAAAATTGTTTAACCGAAATATTTCCGATACCGCTGCAAATTTGTATCGTTACGATTTCCCGTCAGTTTATCCAATAAGCGATTTTGAACGGAAGAATGGGTACGGACACTTACAAACGTCATCGAGCACGCATACTCCCTCATATATTTTTTAAATGTTGTCGTCCATTTTTTTTTTCGTTTTTACAAAAATACGAAAGAGATCAGCTTTATAATTGATTTAAATTTATTGTTTAAACGAATTTTGTGCTTATTTTTTTTTACAGACAGATACATCCAAAACGCAATCGCAGATCAATTATTGACGCCAAACGATGTCTGAACAATATACCGACGTAAAACATTTACATTCTCTACTAAAACAAAAAAAAAAGAACAAAAAAAAAATTAATTTATATTTGCTAATTTAAAATGTTATTTCTTTATTATCATATTCATTGCATATTATATTATAATAGTATGTTGAAATAAAAATCACTTAAACAAAATAATTCCTCTTTGTTATTAATTTATGCATATATAAACCTACATCATACACGATTAATTTTAAGAAGACATTACGCCCACATTTGTATACTTACTCAGTCCAGGTAATACAGGCATAGGGATATTGATTTTACCGATAAATTATTTTCGATAAATTTTCCCTGACTCCAGAGTTTTTTTTAAAAAAATCTGCAATCTATACACAAAAATAACCTAATACAAGCACCGAAAATGTTATTAATTTTGTATTTCCACGTAAAAACGCATCAGATTGTTTTCCAAATAATGCTGGTGTAAATCAAGACCGTAGCTGGAAAATAATTTCGGGAATCCAACATTTCTCAATAAATTTAATGACAATAAATCATTTTTCTTCTTTATCATCAAGTACAGCATATGATGAATCTTTGTCAAATTTTGTTTGACTTTATGTTAGGACAAACAAATTTGATTTATAAAAATCGGAAAACCGTACGCGAATTTATAAAAAATAAAATTATAATTATAATAAAACATTTTTTTTTTTTTAATTGCACTAAAACTGTGTTTTAAAAGTAACAGAAACAATGTTTTTTTTTTTAATGAGCATAGATTCCCCGGCACCCGCAGGCTTGACAGTGAAAAAAAAAAATAGTTTTCGAAATAAATGTGCATAGAATCTGCCGACCTTGGGCATTTGTTTTTAAAGTAACAAAAAAGTAATAATTTTCAATAAACAATAGGCATAGATTCCCCGGATTCAGAGCTTTAAAAGTAACAAAAAAAAACAACAAAAGTTCTCTTACAATGGACTTTATCCGTAGTAATTGATCTGATCATTTTTGTAAAAGTACGGGAAGGGATTTAATGATATCCAACTATAGGAGGGACTTGTGCGGTGGTTTGAGCCATAGTATTTGGCTTTAAAACCACTCTCCTATCACTAAATCCCGCCGATATATATTCGATCCGAAAATTGGAAAGTGTTACTTTTAATATATAGTGTTCGTAACAATCTTAAATATACTAGTGAAGATCCCACCCACGTACATTAAACAACAAACGATTTACAGTCATTCGTTAAAATTCACGTATTGTATATTTGTCAATAGACGATGGCAGCAAAGGTGGTAATGTCTATATACAAAAAGATCCATCCCACCGCTGTCGGTACAAAAAAAATATGTTAGGTTATCTATATATATATATATATATATATAGGTATATACAATAATATATACCTATATTTTATTATCAAAGTTTATCAAACCGTTATATTTTAACTCGAAATGATTACAAAATCGATTTAACGTTGGAAATAAGTATATCTGGCCATTCGATTTCCCGTCGTTTTTAATATTGTTATTTTAGAATGGATATATAAATCAATATTGATTGTTTTGGGTGATCTCTTTGTCGTCTCTCGATATTGTTTCAAAAACGAATCGCTTTCTATTTATGACGATAGACACATATCAGTCGTTATAATTTATTTTTGCAATTACCAACGCCGTGTTATTCGGTTTAATATACCTACGTATTAGATATACATATCGAACATATAATGTCAATCAAAATACCGAACCTCCGGAAATTTTTCACGAAATCCGTTGACGGAAAATACGTAATCGGCCTAGAAGATGCGTGTGAATTCGACAACATGATCGAAATGGCTTGTACCATTTTGTGCGAATCTGACAGAGACAACAAAAGGTTAAGACTTCAAAATACAACATTAGAAGCTCAATGCGTTGGACTTCAGTCTAAACTCGACCAAGTAAAAACCAACTTATGTGTGGCATTGGATCGCAAAGTCGATGAAAATCAAGATGTTATGCATTTGATAAATGTCTGTGCTGCGTTAGTTGCGCGTGAAAGCGAATATCGTTACCTCCAGGAGGAAAGCGAGAATAAGTTAAAACTTAAATTGGATAGAATATTAGCGAAAAATCAAGCAGAAACGTCGTACACCATAGATAAATTTAAAGAAAAAATTAGGGTTAGAGATACCAAAATATCCGATTTAACGAATGATATTCATTCGATTCAAGCAGAAAATGACGAAAAAAATGCCACCGTACGACTATTGCAGGAAAAATTAGAAAATACAAAACAAGAATTGTGCCAGGGAAAAGTTTTAATTGCCGGACAAGTAAATCGTCTGGAAGGACGTAACGACATAGACATAGACAAATATCGATTTGCTGAATTAATGGGTATGGTTACGACATCGATTGAGAACAAAAACATTGCCATACACGAATATTTTTTAAAAATGCAATGCACGTTTAATGAATTACTTAACGAAAACAAAAATTTAAAAATATCGATGCAAAAATACACACACCAATTAGTAAACGAAAAACAAAATTGTGTCGATGGACATAAATTGATAAATACACTTAAATCGCGTATAATTGAACAGGAAGAAACTACACTATTATTAAAGAAAAAGTACAAACAAGCGACTTGTCGAATAGAAAATCTAACTGGTAAGACGATATCGTGTTAATATTTACTCGTATTTATAGTGGTTTATAATTTGTTTTATATTTCAGAAAAAGAGATTTGTCTGAAAAATCATGTTAAACAGTTAGAAGAAAGCTTAAAAAATATGATATGTCAAATGAATACGGTCGAAAATATCGCCAATTTACATTTAACTGAATCTGTTAATACTATACAAAACTTGTCGCATAAATGTCGAGTATGTAACCAATCAGATCAATTAAACTTTTAATTTTAATCTTTTAACCTTAGATAACTCCCAAGTTATAAAATTGACTCACTTGATATTATTACAAAATATTTATATTTATACAAAGGCATAAATATGCACGCAGTGAGTAGTGTTAGGGACAACACCTAGCATTTTATTTATTTATGATTTTCGTGCAAAGACGTTCAAGACGACGAACAAAACAAACTAAAATATACTTAAAAATAATTGTGTTGCCTTGGGTTAAGATGACGCGAATACCTCCTGTGATTTGATTATGTAAAAATTGTTTTGCACGGCAGGTATTTTTTCTGCATTTACAGTGGAGTTACCAAAATTGCAAGAACTTTATCTGTGTCGTAAATAACCGAATGTCTTTAAACTGATAGCTTTTATTTATGTTATCAAAAAAGTACACACGCTACGACATAGATAAAGTGCTTCTAAATATGCTATGCAATTTTTGTAGTTACACTTATGATTACGGAAAGAGTATAATAGTATTGTTCCGCGTGAAACTGTTTTTTTTTCTTTCAAATATGATTACACAAAAAATACTTGTGATAAGGACTTTTTTGCATTACTATTTTTCAAACATTTCGTAAAAATCGCCTATACGGAATCCTTTAAATACGGCTGGTATAACGTCCTCTCAATGGTTGTGTTAATTTATGAATTGCAGGAACTCGAACTAAAAAATGAAATGAAAAATAAACCACTAAATCCACCACACTGTATTGACAAAAAAGTTGAGGTAAACGTATATACATAATAATGAGTTTATCATAACCGACTAAATAAAATAATAAACGTGAACTTTTTATAAACATTTATAGCGAAAAGTTATCGGTTTGATTGATTTGGTGAAACACCTTAGATTGGAAAACAAGACATTAAGAAAATTGACAAAATAATGAAAATGGAAATTGTTCTTTATTGGATTCGCCCAAAACAAGGTACAAGCCATCTTTAACGTCAAAAAAAAAAAAAAAATATATGATACGAAAATAGGTATTTTTCGGAGGTTAATAAAAAAGTCTGGTTCAGTTTTGAATGAAGTCAAAAAACTTCTAAAATTCAAATTTTTGAAATAATTGCACATTTGCAAATACTCTTGGGCTCCACCGCAAATTACACAACATAAAGTTCAAAGAAATTATTGTTTATATACCTATTAAAGTTTATTGTTGAAATTCAATTAAAATTAATTTTGTACTTGTATTTATATTGTTCGTACAAAAATAAAATTAAAATTTGTTGTTACTATTTACGATTTAGTAGATTTATTCGTATTTGAATAATTCCACAAAAAGTGTCTAATAAACTCCTAGAGTCGTTTAATGATTGGAACGGGGTATTTCCGGTGGAGAATTTGTTCGCAGAAAACAAATTTTTTTGAAAACCTCATATCATCGACATACCCGACGAAAATGGCCCTGTAACTCCGGATTTGTACATTTTTCAGGAAGACAAATAAATGTTAAATTAGTTGTTAAACTAGGAAATTGTAGGATACGACCGTTTTCGTTATCGAGCGTGTCGTTAAAACCAATAATATGCATTCTTCATTGCCGTACGCTCAGGATCACTATAAACTCTTCTTAACCACCTTAATTGTGTTTTATTTAAATTACGGTTTTCAAATTCAAATATGCCCCGTGAACGTGGTCGCCGCATGACGGGCCCGTATTATACAAAACGATTTTCGACGATTGTGCCAAACTGCACGTAAATACACGCCACTCGCGTGTCTCGTTTCTCGCGGGTCGTCCGTATCGCGAACGCGGAAACGGTTTTTCGAGGGACCTATTGACACAGTTTTTTCGGACCCTTTTCGACAGAGTCGCGCACCGGGCACGCCGCGTATATTATTCCGACATTCAACCGCGAATATAATAATATAATATAATATAATATATTATTATAAAAGAGGAGACCTGCTGCTGCGGCTGCTGCCGATGCTGCCGAAAACCCGTCCGCCGCCAAACCCTTTTTCCGTCCACACACCTGTTTTTCTCAGCTGCACCCTCGGCCGGACCCCTCTTCTATATATTGTCGTTGGTATTATTATTTCGCTTTCTGCAAACAGTTTAACGCCGCTCCGTGCAAATACCCTCACCCCCATCCACCCCGCCTTATAATAATATATGAAGCCCATTGTATTGGTGTATTTCTGCCGAGTAATATTTTTTCAGGCGTGTCCGTTCGGCGATTCATATCCCTACATCCATACAATATTATAAACGTCACCCCGCAGTTGGCAGATCCAGACGAATTTCGTATTTTTGCAATCGTGTCCGCTGTCGGCAACAAAAAATCATGATGCGCAGAAAATACTGAAAATACGATATATACCATTATATATTTTAACGTCCTACACTTTTTTTTTTTTTTTTTGTTACAGACCTCTATCATCCCTGTCGTGTATATAGCTCAGTTCCTTTAGACCAGGGTGGTACAACCAAGTGTAAGTTTCTTTTCCCGCGCATCATATACTTCCTTTCGTATTCGTAAACTTTTGTTTTTTTCCCGATACACAATTCCTTAGTAATATTATCCGACCTTTTAAGTTCCTGCACGAATATTTTTCATTGTAATATTTATTTTCCTCGATATTTTGGTTCCTTTATATTATTTGTCCGTGAATTATTGTTTATGTTATTATTTACTTACTATCCTGCGTTTTACTTTCCAGTAACTTATAATTCTTTCAAATTATATTCCCGATACTTGTATAGCCCTCCCCTCCATCTCCCGTGTATCTATACTAATTGGGATATCGCATAAAAAAAAGACAAGAATCGGTATAATCTACGAACGGGCGCCGCGCCGTAGGAATAACCGACGGATCATTTACGATTTTCATTAAAAACTGTCGATAATTTTATATGATTGCGTGTCGCGACGACCGATCGCCGCGCGTCATATTGCCGCAGAAGGCCTTTAGAAACCCTCCCCCCCACACCGTTCAAAATTCGATAAATTTCCGGTGTGTCAAATCGCATAATTGTAGAAAAAAATTGTAAAAAAAACCCCGTGATCATACTATAATAATTTTAGGTAAAACTGTATAAAATAATATGTTCGCTGCAGGGGCGGGTGTCCGTTGTATGCATCTGTGCCGGGAGAATCTATATAATATTATTATAGATACTTGGCCAAAAACGTGGCTTAGGCGGCTATAGCCCCCTGACCATTTTTATTTTAGCTAACAGCCGTGTTAGTATAATATATTACTTAATTTATTTGTAGAATTATTTTAAAAAATTTTTGAAATACTGTGGTGTAGTTATCAAAACTTAAATTGCGAACGACTCTGTATACCATCAACGATACGATTGGTTGTCCACACGACTGTGGTTAGACCGGCGGTACTTCGGTTACATGAACCTAATACCTTATGCCCATGAGTAATCACGTCCTTTTCTAATAATTTTAAGCGATATTCATATACTCGACTGTTAGGCGTGATGTATAAACGGTAAACTGTTTACTGCGGATTTTTAGGTAGAGTTCAACAATTGCTGTGAGGACCGCTAATTTTTTATGTAAGTCTCATAGTGTTCCGCCGCTTTTATTTGTTCGATTCGAGCACACTATACAGTGGTGTAATATAATTAAAATAAGCGTCGTACATATTTCGCATCCCGGTGGGTCACTGTTTTAGATGTGAAGTTGGGAATATAGGTAAATTCTTATTTAAATATGCAACGATAAATTGCAAACGAAAAACGATTCTGAGCGAAGTAGTGTTTTTTTCATTATTCCCACGATAACCCAGAAAACAACACATTAATATACAAAAAATAATAAAACTCAAGTTTGACGTAATCGTGTTTTTGCCGTTATTTCGTTATTTTTTGGTAGTTTTTCTGCCACGTTAAAAACTAATAGGTATATCGAAAAATGATTACATTAAAGATCCAACTAGACATTATTTGCTACCGGAAAGAGTATAGGAGTGTATTGGTTGGACCGATTCTTCCGGTAGAAAATGTATTTACAGAAAAATTAAAATAAACATCGTTGTGAAACCACAAGACCCGATAGAATCTAAAAAAAAGCATATATTTTCAGATTTTAGCATTTATTTGTGCGGTTTTTAATTTGAATATTTTTTTTTTTTTTTTTTTTCTTTTATTGATATATACACAATCTGTACCTCAAGGGCACAATAAGAGTATTAGCTAAAATAATAATATAATACATGAATAAACTTGATAAAAGAAGCCACCCAGCGATGACACTTTTAAGTGAGGTTAAGTATAGTTTTTTTTAAAAATATATATATAATTTTTTTATTAAGTTAACATATCTCTGCACCAGTTGCGTTTTAAGCGCCTTGGAGGATTACCCGGAATAACTTTTGATGAAAGTGCTTGAATTAGAGGATTGGCATGTGTTGCAAGTCGATTATGGAATCTATTATAATACGTTATTGCTTCTTCTTTTACAGCTTTGATTTTTAGGTCTGAGTGAAGGGTATGATTTGAGACATAAGGAGGGGAGTTCGTTAATTTTCTTAAAGCAATATTTTGAAAAGTTTGAATACGATTTAGATTTGATTTTTTAGCATTTCCCCAGAGTTGGAGACCATAAGTCCAAATGGGTTTAATGAGGGATATATACATTAGTAGTTTTGTTTTTAGATTTGTGTGTTTGTTATTAACTAGTAAGGTTTTAAGCATACGCAGTCGCAGGTTTAATTGTAATCTTTTTACACGCGTGTGATGAGCCCAGGTGAGCCTACGGTCAAGGGTTAAGCCAAGATATTTAACTGTTGGAGTAGACGGAATTTCAGTACCAAAGAGAGTAACTGCTGGACAATGCCCTAACTTAAGGGTAAAAGTTGTGTGAATTGATTTGGATTGATTTACCTTGATCCTCCAATTATTATACCAGATCTCCATAAGAGAAAGATGATTTTGTAGATTATGCGATGCTACTACCGGGTTTTCATTTGTAGAAATGATAAGTTTATCATCTGCATAGTCAGCCACTAATGTGTTAGGCGAAGTTGGTTGATCTGAAGCAAATAAGTTATACAGTATTGGGGAAAGTACGCCTCCCTGTGGAACCCCAGCTCTGATATTTGCTATATTGGAATATGCGGATTTAAAATGAACTTGAAAATAACGATCAGTTAGATATGACTTAAGTAGAGTAAAGTAAGTTGAGGGCAAAAATTTCCTTAGCTTGAAAAGCAGCCCCTCATGCCATACGCGATCAAAGGCCTGTTGGATATCGAGAAAAACACAGGAACAGTACATTTTTCTTTCAAGCGCAAAACAGACTGAGTCTACCAGTCTATGTACTTGATGTATTGTTGAATGTTGTGCGCGAAAGCCGAATTGATAGTTAGGTAGCATTTTTTTCTCATCAATTATGGGATGTATACGATTCAGTATAAGTCTTTCGAGAACTTTTGCGAAAAAAGGTAATAGACTAATTGGTCTATACGACGTTACCAGGTCCGGGGGCTTGTTTGGTTTTGGGAAAAGGATGATTTTGGAGAACTTCCATAAGAGTGGGAAGTACGATAACCTGAGTATGGCATTAAATATATGAGTAAGTAGAACGATTGCACGTTTAGGAAGGCATCTGGCTACTTCAGCCGTTATTAGATCGAAGCCCGGCGACTTCCTAAGGGTGCATTTTTGAATTGCAAATTTAATATCGCTTGGCGAAAAGTGTTTAACCGGGAGAGAAGGTGGTAGAGGCATATTGAGATAACTATATACTGCACTTGAGTTAACAGGTGGAATATCTTGATGAGGTTGGAAGACATTAAAGAGGTGGTTTTTAAAAAGTTCAACTTTTTCTGCGTCGGACACGGCAAGACTTCCATCAGATTTTTTAATAGGTATAGTAGTTACTTTAAAATGCAGTGCTTGTTTAGATGCTTTCCAAAGACTGCCATCATTTGAAGATAATTTAGACAGAAAGTTTTCATAGGAAAGGTTTTTGATTTTTGCTAAGATTTTCTTAAGATGGTTTACTAATTTAATATATATTTTTTTGTGGGAGGGTAATCGAGTGCGTTGATAAAGGGCTCTAGCTCTTCTCTTTTCTGATATAAGGATACGGATATTAGTCGGAAGTGAGTTGGTGTTAGCAGTATGTACATTTTTAGCTGCGTTAGCCGCCCAAGCTGATGATTGAATAACATTCGTAAGATTATTTACAGCTGCATCTATGTCCTCATTGGATTTCAGTCTAACATTTAATTGGAGGTTCTGATTTACCAGGTCATGAAATTTATACCGGTCAGTGGTAGCATAAAATAATTTAGGTGGTTCTGTAATAATTGAGGGATAGTTGCTAATTGAGAGAATGACCGATGAGTGATCAGAATTTAAGTCCAGAACATTGTCAATAACGTAGTGCAAATTTGAAGGAGTTTTTGTTACGAATATATCTAATATGTCTGGATTTTTATGAGGAGATAATGGCCAATAGGTAGGTCCTGGGGGAGCAAGTACCTTGAATTTTTTAGAATTTGTAAAGTTATAGAGAGTATTTCCACGTGGGTTGTTTACCCGACAGCCCCAACTTTGATGTTTTGCATTAAAATCTCCACCTATAACAAAGTTATTGTTTATTGTGTTGAAGTAGTTTAAAAAGTTCTCATAGGAGATGATATGCTTTGGAGGTGAATAAATTTCTGCAACTGTGATTGGAACATTATTAACATAAATTTGAATAGCAGAGGATTGAAACATATCTTCACAAAAACTCGGAAGAGAATGGTGTAATATGGTAGATTTAACTAGGATTGCAACACCACCGTGAGCTGTATTGTCAGGATGATTGGCTTTATAGAGCCTATATCCGGATATATGTATGTGCGAGTATGAGGTAAAATGCGTTTCTGTAATTAAGGCAATGTCAATACGTCTATTATTTAGTACTGATTGAAGTTCTAATACATGATTTTTAAGTCCGTTTGCATTGAATAGCAAAACAAGAAGGGATTTTTTTGTAGCGGTATTAGTCATTTTTTTTTATCTAACAAGGAGGAAATTACTTTAGTAAGTAGAGTTATAAGTGGATTTATTAAAGATTTAAATTCCTCTAGAAAAAGAGACAATGCATTATTAGTGAAGGAATCAGAGGAAGGAGAAGGAGGTGTTGAGCGTTGGCCAGAGGTAGCCTGAGCGTATGAACGAGTATTATTTGAGGGGGCAGCGTCATCTGGGTGGCTATTTTGTACATTGTAACTCTTAGGTCTAATATTATCAGACAAAAAAACGTTGTTTGCAGAAGGCTTTTTACGACGTTGGATTTCCTTATAAACTGTGCAGCCTCTGTAGCTGGCTGGATGATTACCTTGGCAAAGCGCACACTTAGGTGGGGAATCTCGAGACATAATGCAGTCGGATGATTGGTGGTGATCGCCACAACGCACGCAACGTGATGAGTAATTACAATAAGATTTCGTGTGACCATATTCCTGACAGTTCAAGCACTGGCTTATTACCTTAGGTTTATGGGGCTCTTCTACTTTAATTTTCGTGTGGAGCATAGAGGACAGTTTATAGATGTCGTTCGATTGAGGGGAAGGCTCCAGGTCCACGAAAAAAAGTGGCAAAGGGTGTTTATGAACTTTGTGAAGTACATTAGTGACGTTACGTACTTCAAATTCACGGAGTTCCAATTCAGATTTGATTAGGCTGATTTGGGTTGATGGATGTAGATTTCTGATAACTACTCGCAAGGGTTTATCTTGCTGGAGTTGATAAGTGTGATATTCGGCATTTTGATCCTTGAGAAAGTGTATAAGGATTCTGTATGCCTCAGGAGTGTTAGTTTGAATTTTTAATCGATCCGTAGAGGATTTGCAAAAAAAGTTATTAACGCCAAGTAAATTCGTTAGACTTGTGCAAAGTGCTGAAAAATCCTCCACACCTCTTACAAAAACAGGAGGAGGGGATTTGTTGAGCGATTCTGTATTTTTTTGGTCAATATTGATAGTGGGATTGACAGCGTTTGGAATATCGTCGATATTGTCTAATTGGCTAAAAACTTCAAATCTATTTCTAGATGCAAATATTTTTTTTTTAACTGGTTGAGTTGGTGTTTTAGGTGAGTTAAGAGAATCCGAAGTTGATGAAGATGAGTGATTTCTTTTGTTAGGTTGAATGACCCAAGTTTCATTTGCTGTAGTGTTTGTAGCATTCGATTGAGACAATGAATTGTGTACACTTTTGTTAATAATTGTAATTGGTGGTACCGTTTTATTTTCTTTATTGGTTTGGTTTTTATTAATTTGATTTTGATTTTTGCTGCAACTCATTATTACGGGAGTATATAATATAATGTAAATAAACAAATATATAAATAATATATATATATAAATATAATTAGTTACTAAATTAATTAATTTTACGATAAGACAATTATAATTACGATAGTGGGTAGGCGCGATAACAAGCACAATAATAAAACCCAAGGCCGCCGCCGCGACGGCCGCGTTGAATATTCACCTTTAATGAACACTGTAGGGGGCGTATATGTACACACAAACGTCGAATTAGAACCAAAAATATTTGGTATGACAGTAAAAAGAAGAAAAAGAAAATGTTGCTAAACGATTAACGCATTTTGTGCATTTATGATAATTACTTAGTGAAAATAAATTAAACACTCCCGGAGCGACAGTACACGTGCGGATCGGATGGATGCTATCGCAGGACTAATTTGAATATTAACCTAAAATATTGGCTTATTAGTGAGTATAGAACTATAACTAGTAAGCACTATACTAGCTCGTTACTTGTTTTTTTTTTTTTTTTTTTTTTTTTTTTTTTTACATACGAAATTGCCGGTTATGGCACTGTACCATCCGCGTACGGATAATTTCAGAAAATCACCGGAGGACGATTATTTGTATTCTTTTTTTTTTTTTTAATAATATATTTCGATTGCAACAGATTCCATCCGTATATGAGAGGTACGTGCTCTGCGACGTTTAAAATCGACCGAGCACGTTATCTCAGCGATTATCTCAGCCATTACAAGTGCATTGTTATAATGGTTAGGCGTATAATGCGTGCATACATATACATATATATATATATATATAGGGGTTTTTTTTTTTCTTAGGAATTTTCGTGAGTTTCTATATTATAATATAATAGAGCTACACACGTTACAATCTATTATATCGTCGATACCCGACAATAATAACAATACCACTCGACGTCGCCAGTCTGATCGGATCGGGGTGTGGTGGCGGGGCGGGGGAGGATGGTTCCAGTGTGTATTGTGTACATGTAGAATATTATATTATATTTAAATATTTTGGTCGTTTTCTCTTAAACATGTTGAATAACACATAATAATAATAATAATAATAATAATAAATAATAATAATACGGTGACACGGAAAACGGACGGGGGTAGTTTTGGGCATGTACCGACGACATTTTCGACCCGCTTACCCACCATCATCATCCGTCTTTATATCATTAAATACACGTATACGCGCGTTTAGTATTTTTACACTGGCGTGCACATGGCCACGACAAAAGACCGAGTATACCGTATATTAAATTACGGAATATCTGCCGGATTCTTAACGCACTCGAACTGACCTAAAATCTACAGCCCGCATTATCGTAACCTAACAATATAAATGTGGTCCAGCCGTATTGTCCGTTTGTTGTCCGTGGTGCGTGATCCGGCAGATCGCCCGCCGTCGCCTTCTCGTATTCACGACAGAAATAATAATTATTATTTGCCATCGTCGCCGTGGTCGGGTATTATTCCGTATCGAACGCCCTGAAAATAGAATTTACATAAAACCGACAGCAAAAATATATAAATAAATTATTTTACCTTTATATAAAGGTTTTGGGGGTGGGGGGATGGAACGACACCTATCCGCCGTACATTAAAATATTCGACAATTTTTTTTCCCTATAATATTCAACACAAAATATTTTGATTCCGTTGCCGTAAATTATATATAGAACCCAGGTAAAATATATTGTCCCGTATACGAAAGAGATGAAAGTTTTTTTCCAATATATTATCTTATTAATTATATTTTTGAAACCTACGACGTACGGCACACAAATAGTAATAATAATAATAATATACTATAGATTAAGATTTAGCAAAGAAGCTATTAGTTTTTCTAAGATGTGTTTTTTTTTTGTCTCGGGAAATATTTTTTCGACTATAGAAATGTTTCAAATTAATCACATCGGTTATTTTTTATTTTATCAAGCGCAACAATTTTCTTAAATTAAAATATTAGAAATGTATTATGGACATAAAAAAAATCGGCATATAACATATTCAATTAGTTATTGATAATAATAATGAAATTAAACAAACTTACAATATTATTGATAAATATTTGTAAAGTAAAAAAAAAAAAAGACAATGTAACATTATAATTTGTATTTCGGTGTTATTATATAAAATCAATTCCGCACAAATGGATATAATTGTTTTGTATGTGGACCCAAGGACTAATATAATGATTATATGTATTACATTTATAATAGTTGTTTTATAGAATAACGGATTTCAAAAAGTGAAAAAAAAAAAATAATTTTCGAAAATTCATACGGTATGCACAAATGATAAAAAAATATATATACCCCTAGGGTAAACTACAGTGAGTAATATAAAAAAATATATTTAATAATAATCCTTAAAAAAAAAAAACCAACCCTACGTAGGGTGAACAAAACATCAGTTTATGTTGATTAATAATACTAAATAAGAAAATAATGGTTTTTATAATAATATGTATAAATATATAAAATATATAATATCAATACATGTATTAATATTTTTAAATATATTTTAATTGTGTTTTTGAAAAAATAATACTTTTGGTTATAATATAGGAGATTAAAAAAAACAACTCCCACATTTATAAGCGCGCGATCTAAGTAACGATTTGTAATTTAGTTTTATCGTCTAACTGAGATGAGTTTCATGATAAAAGCCAAAGCAATTGATATTAAAATAATAAAGAAAATAAAAAAAGCACACGCGGCTTATTTTGGCTGGAGCGAACGTGACCCCGCTCACAGTGACATCAACAGACGTCTCTTGATATCCTTCATCTCGTTGACCTTCTTGCTGAGGTACATGACGCTGATCTGGTTCTCGATGTACTTCTGTCGCTTGGCGTCCCTCGACCTCTTAGCCGCTTCGTTGTTCTTCTGCCGCTTCATCACGTACAGGTGGTCGGGCCCACCACCGCACCTCTTGCTCGGTACCGTACGCCGCATCTTCTCAAAGTTCTTGGGCGGTCCCAGGCTCTCCAGGTACCGTTGCCTGAACGATACGAAATCCGACTGTCTGTAGATGGCCGCTATCTCGTCCGCAATTTCTTCCGGATCCATGTTGGGATCTTCCTCCAGCAAGCTGAAGGCCTGGCGACGTTCGGCTTGCACCGTGGCCAACCAATCAGGCGACAGGCTGTCAGACTGGCCGCTGCTACTAAATCCTCCGTCTCCGTGTATTTCTCTCTCGTTGACTATATTGCTGAAATATGGATGCCTGCGCGATAAAAATATATCATAATTATAATGTTTGTATAAGGTTAGACTATTTTCTTTTCTATAATAAAACCATCCTTATATTATAATATAATATAAATTATGTGACGACTTACTCAATATAGCAGGACCTGGGCATACCGCAGTTGACGCCGCCGATCTGGAAGTGATTGGAGTCAGACGTCAACGACGTTGGCAAATCCAACGTGTATTGAAGCGGGCCCATTTGGAACGCCCCGATGCCGCCGCCGGTGTACGTGGCCAACTGCTGTTGCTGGTGCTGTATCTGTTGCTGGTGCTGTATCTGTTGCTGGCGCTGTATCTGTTGCTGCAGCTGAAAATGGATATGATTTTGTTGCTGAAGCTGGAACTGGTGCTCTTGCTGGAGCTGGAGTTGCTGCTGGTGTTGCTGAAGTTGGTGTTGTTGCTGCTGGAGATGTTGGTGATACTGCATGGATAATGGCGGGTCGTCCGGGTGCAGTGGGCACTGCAGAGGCCCTGCAGCAGTCACCATCGACAGCGGTGGCAAGAGCCGTGGCAATGGTTGCAGAGACGATAGCAAAGGGTTTAGGGGCGGTATGATGGGTACCTTATAGTCGTCAAAGGTGGAAAATATTAAAGGTTTGTACGGGCGAAAGGAAGTAGCCGAGGCGTCGGGCGTGGCCGGCACAGTGTTGCAGTTGTCCGGCGAAACGTGGTCCGCAATCAGCGGGGACAAGTCGGGCGCCCTGTAGAAGTGCGGTGCCGGCACGGTCGCTAGGTCCGACGCGAAGAGGTGTACCGTCGAGAAGCGTCGCGAGGCGTCCGAGATGTGCGCTAACGAAACGGACAGTTTTTTCTCGCTCAAGTCCAGGGCCTTTAATTCCACTTGGGCCGCGGCACTGCCGGTGCCGTCATCGTAGGACGGCTGCTTCGCCGGACCGGCCTCCTTCTTCTTTCTCACCGACAGGTCCAGTGGCATGGCCGCCGCTTTAGAATCGTCGTCCACGTACATCGTCAGATTGTCCAACACCTCGCCCGATTCCTTTTTCAGCGTGTCCATCATTGGTTTGTCCATTGACATGTCCATGTATCGTCTACCGTCGAAACCAATCGGAACTATTATTGACCTGTAAAACGTCACAGCAATGTAAAATACATTAAATACATGTTGCAGTCGAGCTCGAGTCGCGCGTCCTCGACCGCTCTACGCTGAAAGAGTTATAAACCGACAAAACCCACCGCGGGTCCCGCGGGTGTACACGCCGCGTTTGTGCAGAAGGACCAAAATTAGCCGTTTTCCGCCATTACGCCGAGGAGCCCGAAGGCCATTTTGCCGTCCGGGCCGCCACGACGTGCTCGTAAATTATATCCGGTGGACATATCGCCGGGGGACGTTAATTCGATTTATTCCGATTGGGACGCCACCGATTGCCGGAGGGCGCAGCGGAGCCAATGGAATGGCGACAAAGACCGCGGGCCCACGTGTGTGTTAACTTTTGCACGGTCGTCAGTTATACCGAGACAGAACGCACGATATTTAATGAAATAAAAATATATATCATTATTATAATATTACGGGGGCCCGGCGACTATTCCCGTTACGCGGATTGTCGTGAGAAATTTACGAGAGAAACGATGAAAACCATAAATAATAAAATGTCTTGTGCAGAATATAGTGGTTATTATTGGCGAGTAGACCAATGGCGGGAAGTTGAAACGGTAATTTAGTGGTGTAAAAAAAAAAATTCGACGTTGAATCATTGCAAACGAAAAACGATTCTGAGCAAAGTTCGATTTTACATGTATTGATATACATTTAAATTGTAAATTGTATGAATGTTTCAGGTCATTACGATTATTTTTCACTGAATCACAATCAAAAAAACAAAATCGAAAATAACTGAAACCGTTATTGTGTATTTAAACATTAACATTACAGTTTTTCTGAAGTCCCCTCCCCCATTATTAAGAAAATCCCAAAAAATGGCCATCACCATCAACGGATCTAACTCTAGACGAAATTTATACCAAAAAAACCACACTTGAAGTTGACGATTGGAAAGAAAAGTTGTTCACGGACGGAAAAATAATTTTTGTTTTTTCTAAACACGCATCTTAGGATAATAATTCAGAATCTAAACAAAATAATAATACGAAGCAAATAAGACAAGTTAATTATTAAACCCGCTGCGAACGGGTTTTCCGTGAGTATATTTTATATTTTAAATACACCTACAAATATTTGACGAATTTTCGTCAAAGATAAATGTAAAGATTTTCATCGAAATATTCAGTATTATATTCGTATAATATTTTACACGTTATCAATGTGTTTGTTCGTCCGACTATAATTATTACTAGACGGTTTTTAGTTCGAAAACTTTGCGGTTATCATATATAATTTTGTGCAGTCATTATATTATCAATATCAATCAGAAAATGAATTTAAAAAAAAATGTCCACAGCGTGAGTATAAGGTATTCATCTATATCGCAGATAAACACACCGATAATAATAATCGATAATAAAAATATTATTTGTCTGGCAGTCGATCGGTATGCTGTGCTAATAATAATAAATATGTGCAGCTCGTCGAAAGGCGTATAACGAAAATCGTAGACGAAAATTCGTTTTAAATATTTATTCTAATCAATGATAATAAATTGATAGCACGTATAAACAATAACCAGTTCCGATTCTACGATTGTAAATAAACAATATACGAACAGAGATTTTTTTTTTTTTTTATTATTATTTATTTATTTATATTTTCATAATTCAAACGATAAGTGCAAAAAGCGCGTGACAAATATTTACATTTCTCAAATTACAATTATGGCGATATTAAGAAACCAAACAAGAAGAAAAAACAGTGAGGTTTTTCAGACGAATCCGGTGATTTTATGATTTCTAAACTTTATATAGGGATAACTTTTTTCGTATAGAGGTATATATTAGCGGTATAGTAATAAACAAAAAAAAAAAAACCAATTAAAATAAAAAAGTGAACAAAGTAATTTTTTTTTTTTTATAATAATAAACTAAAAAATATCAATCACAAGTTTTAATTAGTCGGTGCTCACTTACGTTTATTACATTAATGCACTATAGTAATAATACAATTATTATAAGCGACGCATAAATATAATTTTTTTATTTAACAAACGTCGTATGTCTAAAAAATACAAATTAAAGGATACCCTTATCATTGTTTGTCTAACGCACACGCAGTATATCGTTTCAGAATTATTCTGAAAATAGATTTGAATTTAGTGGCAAGTGTACAGTGATATCGACTAGGCCATTTTTTTTTTAAATTGAATTTTAAATGTAATCATGTATACAAATTTCGAAATTTCGCGGTCAACAAAATCGTTAGAATATAATAATATAAAAATTTTTATTTTTGTATATTTCCGGCCGTCCTACAAATTAATTAGTTTCGTTAAAACGTATTATTATAGCTGCCCGCCGTTAAAGTCTTGCCCAGATACTCGGCCAATCCGTAAAAAAAAAAAAAAAAAAATCTGTTATTCAACGAGTTATAGTATCGTTTTTCAATTAAAAAGAGACGATAATTACCAGAAGAATAAAAAGCCGGTCGAAAAATAATTGGCGATTGCCACTCAAGACGACGGTTTTTGTGACTCGAGTTACGTGCATATCATTTATTACAAATAAATTACATATTTTTACAAGCGTTGATCGAAAATGTTGTAACTGACGAATAATCGCTACAATAGTAACCGACGATTAATCGCCACAATAGTAACCGATTCAAATATTTTCTATGCATAAAACGTACTTACCCCTATCGGGTATCGTCGTGTATGTAGGTGTCGTTCGCGCACAGACTGTTGGGCGAAATGCGTACGCGGCGCATACGTTCGAACCGGTCGTCGCGGGAATACTGTGCTCGGGGTTCGGCGCGGTACACCGACCACCGCCGAGTATCATTCAGCAAGACGGCGGACACAATGGCGGCGGACGGCCATTGGTTCCGGCCGGCCGTAGGGTGGCGCGTATACCGGCGGTCGCGTCGTTATCCGGCAAAACGACATAAAATTAAACGCCCGAACCTAATACAATAACCTAACCGGTGACGGAGACTGCCCAGTGGCGTATTTAGGCCGGGCACTCCTATATATGTCCAAGTTAAACGCTGACCTTTTTTTTTTTTTTTTTATAATATTTACGTAGAAACTAATTAGATTTAAAATACGAAAAAAAAAAAAAAAATAAAATAATTGTACACAATAATTTGTGATTTTTGTTTATTAGCTCTTGGAAATCGTTATTCTGACAATCAATATTTTTACTATAAATTTAATAATTAGTAATATTAAAGGATAAAAAAAAGAAACAGGCGCTTTTTTTCGCTAACGAGACCTCCTACGCCATTAACTATGTGGTCTATTGTAGGTTTATACTATTTTATATTTATAAATGGGTATTTATCAGTGTGCGGTTATCAAACGAACGTTGTCGCAGCGGATTCGTCATCTCAACGTTCGTTTGATAATCGCACACTGATAAATACCCATTTATAATAACTAATAAGTTGGGTACCGCAAAGTCGTCTCGCGGGCCTAACAATCTGTACGATTTGAATTGTATTATATAACCGATTTATCATTAATTCCAAAATGTTCGACGGAAATCCATTTATCGGTTTATTAATAAACGTAATGAATATTTACGCAGGGTCGGATTGGATTGAGCGATTTTAGTCAGTCGTGCATTTCACGAGATTTTACCGGTCCAGTATCTATAATATAAATATCCCGAGAATAATAATTGACCGTTGTAGGTTAGGATAGATCTGACTCGGAAGCTGACGAGCTCGTCAGACACGTCAAGAAAGCGTGCGATCTCTCCCTCCGGCCGCCGGTTTACTGGTGGAGCAGAGAGATCGCAGCGGCGCGCGTGACGGCACGGCGGGTGACGACCAGATGCCGCGCCCGCAGCGACCTCGAAGCCACGGCCGAAGGCAATCTCCGAACAGCACGCACCGCCCATTGGCGGCACATCCGGGCCGCCAAAGGGAAGTGCTGAGACGAGATGATCAAGAGCGTCGATTCGGATCCCTGGGGCAAGCCGTACAAGCTGGTCATGGGGAAACTTCGGGGTCCCTCCGTGGTGCCAACGATGGAACCACAAACCTTGAGGGAAGCCGTTGCCACGCTTTTTCCCGACCGACCCCCTCGGCCGGCCGGGGAAGACGGAGAGGCTGACAGAGACGAGCACGATTTACCGGCCGGTGCAGAGTTTCCTGAGGAGAAGGTGACCGGGGCCTCGCTGCTATGGCGGCCGTCCAGCGGCGTGCAGCTCTTCGGAGCGTGTGCGCCTACAGGACCATTTCGCACGAGGCGGCGCTAATCTGTTGGCCTCTCGCAAGTGCAGGGCGTTTGACGCTCTGCGCGCGTTGGGGGCTACAGCGGGCGACGAACCCCGCCCGTCAGCACTGTGTACGAATCCGTATTAAACAAACGGATCAATACAATTTTCAATCGATCGGAACATTCGTTTAAAACAGAACTCTGCTCGGGATCGGCAACGGGCCCGCCCGTGTCGATGATTTTTCATTACGTAATAATACACAAGAAAGATATCGAGGAGAGACGGCATCGTATTAAATTAATCAAAGTATTTTTTTTTATTTTTTAATAATATAATATTTTTATTATATCATATTATATTATTCTTAAAAAAAAAAAAAAAAAAAATCCGTTAACGCGGACAATATTATTGGTTCTTATGCATGTTTATCTTTTCTCCCTCATTAAAATATGAAATTCTGTCATGGAAAAAAACATATAATAATAATATCAATAATTAATAAATAAATTAAAAAAAAAAAAAACAAATCCGTGCAGTTCACACGACGATGACGTAATATAATATTATAATAAGTGGTGATATGACTACGTGTCAGTGTAAAAAAAAAAAAAAATTAATTTCTACGTACCGAAATTTATAATAATTCATATACAACATAATTTTTTTTTTTTTTAACATATAAAATAAAATAGTTATAGATATTATATTACATTGTATTAAAAAAATATCGGTACGATCGGTAAAATTACATTTACACACGCGTTCATTCGGTAATACAATCGATAAAAACAGACGTAATATAATTACTTATGGAATGGTACGATATTTTATTATATCATATTGTATTAAGAAAAAAAAAAAAAACGTATTAATTTTAATTTTAATGTACAATCTAAATCTAAAAATATTTACTGTATATTTATATTACATTATTATTATTATTATTATTACTAATATATTATCGAAAATTCGAAAGTGAACTAATTTTTTTTTCCTAAGTACATAATGCGTACACCATGCGTCATAATTATTAAACGGTATATTAAAAACGAAAAGTGCGCCGCAAAAATATTATTAATTTTTTTTGATTAATTGACATGCCATATTTATTATAATATACTCGTATAATTATTACGTGTGGGGTAAAAACTATATATATATATATATATACGTAAATGTATTTATTTTTTTTTAATTTTATTTAATGTTTTTAGTCGCATAATAAAACGATAATTGTTATTAAAAAAAAAAAAAAAATTATTATTCACGTTTCTTAAAAAATAGTACAAATATCCATACCTAATAATTACACGTTAATGATATAATTACTTACAAACAAACTCGCAAATTATTTTCTAAAAATTTGACTAGATTTTAACGTTATTTATATATTACAAAAAAAAATTATAAATAAATAAAACATATTAAGAGATACTAATTTTCGTATTACCCACGTGTGTGCATAGTGTTTTATTGGTCATTTTTTTTCTTTTTTTTTTTTTGGAAATCCAATAAAACGGATTGAGCATATTATTAATAAAATACGATATATTTTTATTGTTTTCGACGAATTAATTAAGTTAAATTAAATTTAACGGTATTTCACGGGTGCTCTATTATATTATATACGTATTATCTAAACACTAATAATAATTATATAAAAAAAATTTTTTGGCTCCGACTTATACGTTTAAATATATATATATGTAAATATATTTAAAAAAAAATAAGACAAACAACTTGAGACTTGTCGTGAGTATAGCAAAAAAAAAAAAAAAAAATCAACAATGATAAATAATAAATTAATAATTATTCACGTATAACAATTGTATTATTAATACGATCGTCGGGCGGGACTCGCCGGCGTGCATACGCTACAGCGTTCCCGACCCGTGTTCTACCGTCATGGCGAGAACACCCGGAGACTGCGCAGGAGTTTCGCCAGCACGTTGGCCAGCCCTTCGGCGTGCTTGGTGAGCGTCTCGGTACACACGTCCGTGTCGATCAGCAGCCCGTGGAACGTGTGCAGCACGTCGGTCACCTTGAGTATGAGATTCCGGGTCTGCAGCGGCGACGACGTGTGCTTGGTCATGTTGCCGCTGAGCACGGTCATCCTGCGCAATTGCGTCACGCACTGTGACAGGTTCGCCTGGAACTCGGGACTCTTCGGGTTCATGTAGCACCGGATCAGGATTTTCGAGGACGTCACCAGCTGCCTGGCTTCTTGGCACAATATGTCCTTGGCTTCCTGCGCCGAACGATGGATGGGCGGCACCGAGAACGAAAATCGATTTGACAATTTAAATTTAGTTCGGTTAGGCCACAAATTGTTAAAGATACGAGTAAGGGATGACGGAAGGGACGTGAAACGATGTTAGGACGTCATCGTGTATACGGTGTCCCGACAATCGAGCGCAAGACAATCGAGCTCGGAGACATATGAGCGCAGTGCGTGATTAGTGATTACACTTGCCCACTCCCTTACTTAAAAAATGGTTTATGTGCATTTATTAATGTAGGCCATGCCAGTGCGCTTATCTGCTTTTTTTCTGCACCGGTTGAACTGGTTGACTGTATGTATAAGACCCGTACGCGTGCAATTAAGCCCGTCAATAAAAAACCCATCGGATTTTAGATTTCTCGCATCGATAAATAACTTTTATCAACATTCGTTCGAAAATTACATTTATTTTGATATTTTTAACGTATTTATTACGATTTTCGCCAATTGCACCTCCTTGATTATTTTTCAATTAATTATAATTTGTCATCGAGCTCAATTTTTTGCGATCATTTGTCGTAGATCCCATTTACACTGCGCACAGCAGGGGGCCATAAATTGGAAGAGGCTTGTCAAGGAGGTGGGTCGGGGTTGGGTGCACTATGGGTAAGGATATAGTTATAAGAATTTAAAGGAATTCGGTTGAGTTATAAATAATTCGAGTGGCGTGTCGGGAATTTTCAACGGTGAAGGGGGGATGGCATGGGCACTCGGATAATTCACGAATAAATCGTAGAATATCCTTTTCCTGTCCTAATCCGACAGTGTGAATTAAAAAAAAAAAAAAAGCCAATTTCTTTTCGACCTTTATATAATTCTCACAGGGTACGATCGATCTGCCGCTGCAGATGACCGACTATAGTAGTAAACGTGCACATTAAAACTTACTGTCGATTTTATTTTAGCATCCGTTCAAATTTAACGGTAACACGAAATATATTTCGGACAAACGATCTTGAATTTGATTCGGAGACTCTGGTGGTCTTCAATCGTTTTAACTGACGACCGGCGATTTTTCACTATACATTTTTCGCGACCCACGTTGGCTTTGTTAGCCGTGAACATTATAATTTAAAAAAACTAAAAGTAAAACTACAATTTTTTAAAAATTCCGTTCATCGCGGACAACGGGGGATAATTTTATCGTTCCTGTGAATGTCGACCGATTAAGTTTAATTTACATAGCATTAACAGACCAAAATGATAAATTTGTATACTTGTTTGTCAAGAAAAATGTACAAAAACGCTTTTTTTTTCTTTTAAAAATCCATACAGTTTAAAATGAAAATATTAAATAACATAATTAATTTGTTGGCGACCCGAAATCGGGTCGCGCCCATCGGTTAAAAAAACGCAGTTATATTGGGCGGTAAACTTTTCCCGGTATTGTCGAATTTGAAGTAACGAAAAAAAAAATAAAAAAAATCTCGTGCAATAATATCGGTAATCGATACTTTGCGTATCGCCCGATTTTTATTATTATTATTTTTATTTTTTTATTTTTTTGGCACTTCCCGTTCGCTACACGCGTTTTCCGTTGCCGCGAAAAAAAAGAAAAAAAAAATCCACGTCGTCCAATAAACTGCGTTTGGCCGATTTCCAAAATGTGCACGGCACCCGTGTAAATTCTGGACGTATTTTATTATTTTGAGGCTTATTTTCAATACGCCCCCCCCCCGTATTCCGGGCGTACGACATAATAGTGTCGTAAGACAGAAATTATTAACTTTTTTTGGGGAAATTTTCTTTTTGGGACTGTATGGTGGTACAAGCTGCGAGAGTAGCGCCGAAACGGCGGGGACAAATATGTACGCGTAATCATTTAATTACCGGAAACGGTAAAATAATTTTTAAATTTATAACATTTTTATTTTCGTGTTTGTCGTTAAAAACTAATAGGCAGTAGCGGTTGCACCCCCGGGCCGCCTCACCAAACATAATAAGGGCGAAAAAATAAAAAATAAGGGGAGAATTCCGGAAAAAAAGTCAATACTTTCCGAGACGATTAGTGTCTCACGCTAGACCGATCGCCCTGTACACCCGCCGAATCGACAACAATATAAAATATAAATATATTTTATATCGAGCTTTTCCGCATTATTGATTCTTGTCGTTATTTTCGTTCGGCGATATATTTATCGTATAAAATATATGAAATGTTATAACTCTGTGCAATTTCGATTAACTTATATAAAAAATAATAATAAAACGAAATCGACTCGCGGATTCAAACAACCCCCTTGGGGCAGATTAAGTCCGCCGCAGAGTTCGAAAATAAAACCGACTCGTTGTTTAACTCAATTAACTCTTTATTTCGCGCCCGTCACGTAACAGCAATAAGATATATAATGTAAAAAAAAAAATCACGATGACATTTTTTTTTTTTTTTTGATCGAATGGATTTCATAACGGGTATAGATATATTTTCTGCGGTGGACGTTCGGAGTTCAACGTCTTATAACTAATTAGACTTTTATCAGTAGTAGTAGGAGGCGAGGGGTGGTAAGACGTTGCCATCGAATGAGTTTTTTTAATCGCCAGTGGGTATTAGACTTGTTTCACCGTGAACGAGCGAGTTAAAATTATTGAAAAATAATTAAGCACGAGACATTTTATAATTTGTACTTGGATTTTTATATTTTAAAAATTTACCGAACACGACTAAAAACAGTGCGCTGAATGAAAATGATACGCCGGCAATACGCGAAGATGGAATAGCAAATCCGAGACTCGAATCACGTAACTCGCTTCTACAGAGAGTCTTACACCGAGCATCATTAAATCCAGGAAGATAGTCGTAGATATGTGGCAAGATAAACGGTTAGAAAAGAAGCCGAGGGAATGGGAAGGGGTTAAAATAGTAAAACGTGCGCACCCCATTACCAAACAAAGACATTCCGAGGAAAACTTTGGTCAGACTCGACAGCATTGTCCACTGGAGAATTACGATGGTGATAAACGAGGGGTGATCAAAGTAACCCCGGAATCAGTGGCCAGACTGAAATCTTTAGACGTTGATATTTAACGTGATATGTTACTCTTTATCTTTAAAATGTTGTTGCACGTGAATTATAGTTTATTAGTAATATTTTATGAAAAAACGTTGGCATTTTTCAGCGAAATACTGCAGTCGGTGTTCTGCCACTAGTTTTATTATTATTTTTTTTCACTGCAACAACGTCGGAGCAACATAATATGAGATAAGGACAAAAAAAAAAAAAAAACGTCGGCCTGTACCCACCTGGAATTTAGTTTCGTCCAGCTGCGCACCGCCTCCCTGGGCTTGAGCCGCGTTACACTGATCGCCGAATTCGTTGAGTCTGCCGATGAGTTCGTTGATAACGGCCAACGCGTCCCGGTTCGTCGAATAACTGCAACCGTTCCGCATCATAGTCTCCTGGAAATTAATCGCGAAAGCCGGTAAATTCGATTAAATGTATATTTTGGCGGTTCTCAAAAATCGTAAAATTAAACGCGGTTTCCATTATAATTATGCATTTCCTATATTTTTATATAGTAAAATCTATTTGCGCTTTAACGTGGGTTTTTGTCTTATTTTAGTAACGCATTCGTATATTTATGGTTAAAATCTTAAACTGCGGTACATACTTGGGAGGGCATGGGTGGTAACGGGGGTTTGGTCGACAGGGTGGAGTCTATCCTCGGCGGCACTTTGGGCTTGACGCGGGGCAGTGTCATGTTTTGGGCCCGGGTCGGCAGGCACGGGGGCTGACCGTCCGGACTCCGTTGCCTGGGTCTGGAGCAGCACGAGAAACCCGGTAAAGTTTTTTCGTTCGTGGCGCTCGGACCGTCGGGCGTCGTGGCCGCGCTCGCGGACACCGAGATCCTTTTGCTCCGATCCACGGACTCGGGCTTCGGTTGGTTTTCGACGAAGACGGCGGTGGCAGAGGCGGCGGTGGCCGAGGTGGCGGTGGTCGAGGAGGCGGTGCCGGTGGTCGAGACGGCGGTGGCTGAGGTGGCTGCGGTGGCCGCCGCTACGGCTTTGGGAGGCGGAGGCGGTATGATGAACGACGATATCTCTTCTGAAGTCAAAACGTTGGCGCGCACTTCTTCCGGCCGTCCGTTACAGGTCTGCGGCGGCGGCGGTATGGTCATCGTGGCCAAAAAAGACTCCAGGTCCAGGCTCATCAGGTTTGTATTGTTTTTGAATCCGTTGTCTAGCACGGAATCTATATGGATACGAGGAAGGGAGAACAAAACGATTGCAATAACACTGTAATTACCCGCGGGCGAACATTCGCCGTTCGGGACGTACCTAAAAACCTGTCGGCATTCTGTTCCCGGTGATCATAGTCGGCGAACAGCGTTGGCGGTAAACTGCACTGGCTGCTGTTGACGGTGCCCGATGGACCGCTGCCGTTGTTGCAGGTCTGGTTGACTTTCGCTTCTTCTACGGGCGGCGGTATCAATGTCAGATCAATCAAATCCGGTTCTAAATACAGACTACTCCTAGGCAACGACCTGTTGTCGTCTTGCAGGTTTTTCCACAATTCCTACACGTATATACGTATTTATATATTATATCGGTTTAAATCCTATTTTCGAAAAACTCTATGTCCTAAAAAAATGAACTGTGGTCCAATGTGATCTACCATCGAAATCGACCAACTAGATTATTAGTCGTAGTCTGAGAGGACAGAGCAACTTTACTACCGATAATTCAAGAAATAGAAACCGGTTCAACTATCCACGGACCTCGGATATATATACCGGAAAGTGAATCACCAACACAAATTTGTTGACTCAAGCACACTTTCGCACGGAAGACAAATCGGATCATTTGTGGCATGTTACTAAATAAAAATAAAAGGGGAAATTTGAACTAATGGGACGCTTCTCCATTGCTTACTAGGCAGCTTCAGGAAGAATGGCGAATGGTGCGTTTCATCCAAACAATAAGGATACAACCTTCGAAGAATATATTCAATACCTTGACAAGGTCACACATCAACACACCACAAGTCGCATATCGGACCACGGCCAAAAAATAATGTTTAGTATAATGGTACACACTAACCTGAAGAGCTTCTTGAGCCGAACCGGTGGTAACCATTCCTTCCGGACTGTGCAAGCCGAAACTGATGTCGGAGTCTCTATTGGAATTTCTGCCACGGTGCGAAGGACTGGTCGACGGCGTGTTTATCGATTCAGTATCGCTCTCCAGGTCTCCCAGATTCAGAGCCTGTACCGCAGCGGTTATACTGTCCTCCGTACCTTTCTGTAAAAAAATAAAGATAAAGTTAAAGGGTACGTTATACTTATACCGAATTTTAGATTTTGAGTAAAACCAGGAGAATGTGTATTGGTTTTTTTGTCTGTTTGCCAACATGTTTTTGACCAGAAGATTCACTCAGACTTGTATCGGCTTGTTTAATTTCTGCTTAGTGGGGAGTGGGTAATTTGTGATATTATTTCTTTTTTTAATTTTTACTATGCCAGTGATGGTGAGGATGCGTTTTTACTTGATAACGTAAGAAAAGTTTGAAAAATAACACGTCGGAAAAATGAAAATATTCACATAACAACAGCGGTTTCTGTCAAAATCGATTAATTTTTAAAATTGTTTTTTAATTCAGTGAAAATTAATCGTAGACCCGAAATCGTTCGCCGAACACGCTCATACGTACTTGAGTTAATAACAGCAGCGAATCGCTGTGTTTGAGTTGACCCGGGTTGGTCGGAGGGGGCGGTAACGAGACTGAACCGTCGGACGATATGTGCGAGCCGTCCGAGTCGCTGGATTCCCGCTGATGATGCCTGTTCAGGTATTGTTCCGAGTTTTCCACCAACTCTTGCATCTCGGCCACTCTGCGCAGTACTTCTTCATTGTGAGTATCCGCGGAGCTACCGCTGTTATGATGATGTTGATGGTGACGATGGTGATGATGGTTATCGCTTTCCAGAATTTCCATCGATACCACGCTCTGGACGTCGATGCCGTCCGCCGGCTTGTCTTTATTGTTGACGGCATCGCCGTTGGGCGGATTGTTATACCCGAGATGACCGTTTTGATGTTTTTTCAACGACCTGCAATTAAACATAATAGGCATAATATTATTGTAATATGTATATTTTATTTATTTATTTACATCGTGTTCATGTTGTTATCGACATTTCCGTTTTGCATGCCGGTCCATATCGTACGGTTTAACGATCCATAATCGTTGGGTTTGAGCTGAAAATTTACGCAAGTCGTAATGATAGGTAATAAATTCAAATCGATAAAATCGTTTTTTTTATTTTTATTATTATGTCCCCTACCATTTCATGTTTGAACGGAGTGTACATCGGACAAAACGCGAAATTCGTCAATTTTTCTTGTTCTTGGGCGTAAACGGTCGACGGCCCGTAACTCCAGAGCGACGGTTTCACGATATGATGCGAATAATATTGCGGTGCTAATAAAATAACACTGTTCGCTTTAGTATTGAAAATTCAAATAAACAAAAAAAAAAATATATATATATATTTTAAACATACCGCTGTCCAAGTGCAATGTTTCGCCCTCTCTGTTTATGGGCAAACTCATGGTCATCAAAATTTTGAAATAACCTTTTAGAACGAGTAAAAATTCGTCGGTATCGCGGTCTTCCATACAAAAACTGACTTCCTATACGAAGAAATAACAACGTTCAAATGAGAAAAAAAAAATTAATTTTGTAGCTATAATATAAATGTATTATACCGCATGTACAGAGGCAAACGCGGTAAAATATTTCTTGGGGGGGAGGGGAGGAGGAAAGTTTTTGAAAAAATGTAAAATGTACAAAAATATTATACTTTATTATACTTTAGGTACTCGTATATATTCATATATATTAACATATTCTTTTGTAATGTATCTCACGGGAAAACTTTGAAATAACTATTAAATTTGTAGGTTGGGTCATTTTTTTTTTTAATTTTCCTGTTATTTCGTGGGGCTTTTGGGAGTTTGAACTCCCGAAACCGCCCCTGCGTAGGTATACGCCTAAAATATCGCGATATTTACCTTTTGTAACGTGTTTTGTAGATATAACGTCACCGTGCTCGAAATTTGATCCTCTTTTTGTACTTTTACCAGCGTGACTTGTTCGATGCCGGCCAACGGTACGGGCTGCGAGGAAAATCAATATGTAGAGGTATTTGTGTAGGTATACAACATCGTATTGTGGTGGTCGTCGCATCAGAATTAAAAGCGTTAAAACGTCGAAAAGTTTTTTTTTTTTTTTATCTAATCCTTCTCTTGCCGCCACTTTACGCGAATTATATAAGACAATACGGCGGGCACGTGCTCGCGAGAAAAGTTAAATTCAATTTAATTATATTTTTCATCATCGACGACAATAATAATAATACTCCCCGAAATTATACTATAACAGTTGTTGCCCGCAGCACGTTTCACGATTTATAAATATTTAAATGCGACATTTCGAACAGAGAAAAAAAAAATCGACAAGCCCGAGCGGAATGGAAATATTAAATATATATATAACTCACCATGCTGTTGCGCAATCCCACGATTTGACTTATTCCCATTTTGGGACTGACTAAGATCACCGTTTCCAAATTGCAATCCTGTAAGAACAGTACAAACAAATTTCTTTATCAGTTATCCGTAGCCGGAATCCGTTAGAATTCCCGAGGGGAGCTTATATGTTTATTTGGTTTTGCCCCCTCCTAATTCTCAATAAAAAATACATATTTCAGAATAATATATTAACGAAGCAAAAAAAAAAAAAAAATCACCGCGATCAAAACAACGACGGCGTTGATGAAATAAATAATAATTTCTGCGTAATGCAATCACGTAATTCACAGGTCGCCAGAGGAAAATTCGATCGTTATTTATACCAAGATAGACACAATCAGCGATTAATTACACGGTGGCGTGTCCATGGGGATTAGGGGGTTATAAATCCCTCCAGAAATGTTTTCGATACACATTATTTTTTTAAGATGATGTTTATTTAATTTAACCAGTAGAAATATTACCCTATTAGGAGTGAGAATTTTAAATGTAAAACCCACTCCGAAATATTTTCCTGGTTACGCCACAGTACGCAGCTATTCCGAATTGGGTACCCGAATGAAAAAATGTTGGGAAATTAATAACGCAACTTTGTCGAGAACGGCAAACTGTCGAGCGTGTTCATATTATAATACGATTTATTAACGATAGAAACTCGTATCTATAATTGAACCGGGCTATAGGGAATTTTTTTTATATATTTTTTGAGTTATCACTAAACACGCACGTGGATATACAATACAGCGGCATCAATCGACGAGGCTTGAAAATTCCTACTGATTTAACGTATAATATGAAATAGGTGAAAAAAAAAAAAATGATTTGTGCCTTTTCTCGCCAAACACCATTATTATAAGGGAGTCGTCTTTGATGGGGATGGGGGGGATAAATCCGATGTAAAAACCAATATTCGGACTGGTCAAAAATAAAATTTACTGTGATAAAGTTTTAGGGGCGAAGGATTGACCCCTATATGTTTATCGTAATTTTTTTTTTTTTTAAATTACGACTTATCGCGCTTACACGGACGTTTGTGGAGAAACATTTGGCCCCGTAACTGGGCAGTTCGGCGATTATCGTCAAGTAGTAAAGTTTCGCTTGCAACGCCGTAAGCGTTTTGTAATTGGTGCCCGTCATCGTTTGGTTGAGTTTCAGCAGATGCGTGAGCAGTTTCCGCAGTTCTTTCCGCTTCATCGTCTCCATCAGCGAAACGGGAACGAACTTTTCCAATCCGAATTCTCGTCTACACATACGAAATAAACATAACTCTACCGGGCTCCAGACAATTATTATTATGACTTTCGGGTCATCAGGGTGTACGCACTCGATCGCTTTGACGGTGACTTTACAGTAAGGTATGTTGTTGGCCATGGCGTGTTGGTGAATGTGCAACGCGGCCAATCGCAGAGCGATGTCGTACTTGAGCTCGGGCGCATAGCGTTCTTGGACCACGTCGTTACAACACTTTGGGGAACGAACGAAAATTCAAACATTTTTAAACGTCATTTATTTTTATATTATTTGCAAAAGAAAATAAAAATACAAAACAAAGCTAGCGTACTTGTAGGTATAAATACTCGAACGCGTTCAGATCCTTCTGCGCCAAATCACAAGCGTCCGTGGGCACGAACGCCACCCGGAACAAACATCTGAGGTTGTGAGAACCCGGCCTAGACGCGACCTAGGGACATGAAAAAAAATAAATACGTTTAAACGGTTCATCGTTTACTTGATATTATAAAGAGGTAAAGTCGTGGAAGGTGATCTCTGGACCCCGCCGATCCGATTTTGAAAATTCATTCACTGATAGAAAGGTATCACAAGGCTCTGATTTTTAGTGAACCCCAACACAAAAATGTGTAGTCCGAAATTAGAGTTTTCCAGTACGGAATTGTAAAATGTGTACTAATAAATATGTACTTGTCAGTACAAATTTCAAATGCAGTATTAATTATTTTTTTGTCGATTTATGGATCACCTTGGGCTACGCGCATGAAAAAAAATCAGTTATTATTCGTCACGTCACGTGGGGGTGTAAACAAGCGGAAACACGGAGAGACACGTTTCTATTTATTTTTTTTTTCGTTCATTATTGCTTACGGGGTGACAGCTAACTGGTAATATTATAAAGGAGAATAAATTCAATCGTCAATACCCTGGCCAAAGTGTGTTCAGGGTCCAACAGCGTCAACTTGTGTCTGCGGAGGCTTTTTACTTGTTCCAGGACCAGCGCAAAGTGCTCGCCCGCCTTGATGCACAGTTTATTTTGCAACGAAGCCACGACGTCCTTGACTTTGGTTGTGGAGTCGTATTTGAACGATTTGGTCTGTCCGTTCTCCAGGAAGACCTTTAGCACGTTCGGCAACAACGCAATATTTGGATCGCCTCCGCTGAACGCAGACACCTGCGCGACACACAGATTGATATAATATTAAATATTAAATAAAAATAAAATAAAAAATATACGTTCAAAAAGTCCCAAAGAAGAAGGACCGAAGGATGGGTAGATTTTGGGTATGCCATCACTGGTTTCTGTAAAACTTTCCGAACTCGTCTGTTTTCGTAGATACTCTACACAGAGTATACTCGACGATTATTTATTTTGTCTTCTTTGTTTCGATGTAACAGATGTTTTTTTTGTATTTGGCGATTTTAGAATAAATCGAATAGAAAATCAATCGACAAGCGCTTTTTTTGGGGGGGGGGAGGGAGACAATTTTATACCAACGTATCATTCTTATCCCAACAAAATATTATGATCGTATTTCACAAGAGAATTTCAACATATAACTCACCGGACATAACGGAGAACCGTTTACGAGGACTCCTTCGGCGAAACGCACTCTAGACGGATTCGATTTAAGTTTGGCTTTTTTCGCCGAACTCAGCAAGGCCGATTTTCTAGCCGACTATAAAACGATAATAATATTAATAAAAAGAAAAAATCATTATGCGATTATGTAGTTTTCAAAGAGAAATATTAATTAAATTTAAAAAAAAAAAAAAAACGCAACTCACGTTGTCGAGCGGCGGCTGACACACTAGTAAAGTGATCGTCTCGTTACACGATCGGACCAATTGTATTACATAATCCCTAAGACCGTTTTGAACGTCTTCGTCGTTTATCTGAAGGATCTGGTCGCCGGGTAAAAGTTTCGAATCGCTGGGACCGCCCTCGGTGACGAATCTGCAAATGAAATACAAAAAATTCATATATAAAATTGTATACGATTATATATATATCGTATATTGTCAGGACTGTCCCGAAGACAAAAATTCTAGGTGGTGGGGGGTGCGTGGAAATTGTGAAAAATGCCAATATTCTTTCTAATATTAAATGTAGTGTAAAAATATTCATATCGAATACAGGGGTTTCAACCCTCCTCCCGTAAAAATGTATTTTAAATTAAAATTCCAGTGCTGTTCTCAATTTATACAACAATAATAAATCGTGTCGTTGGTATAATCAAGTGTATTGTGAACGGAAGAAGTTCTTCATCTACCGCCAGAAGTTTTCTTGTGGGGTGACGGCGTCTTCCTCCCAAACCCCCCTTTGAAACGACCATGTTTATATTGTTAGTTTTTGGTTTTAGACCAAAATTGTTAAGAAATATACGAAATAAGAAAACAGTATTTTTTGTTGTTTTTATTTTTTATGTTAACAATGGAAACCTCAAAATATTATCAAATCGCTACACTGAGATACGTTTAGTTAGAACGATTAACGATCGACTTGTCTACGTAATTTTGGCGATAATAATAACAATTAAAAAAAAAAGAAAGTCGCGTTGAATTGAATTTCCAAACACACAACGGAGGGGAATGGTAAATGAAAAAAATAACCTCTTAAATAATGAAACACGAAAGTGGCATATTTAAATTTCCAGTCATTTCGTAAATAATATAGATATAGCTACTATTGATGAATATGTTTTTCACTTTAAATACATTAAAAAAAAAAAAAATAATAATAATAATAATAATAAAATAACATGACCGTGCCGAAAAAAAAAAACAATTGAAATATTGTAGAGAATTAAAACAAAAATAATAACACGTAAGTACCTATTATACTCGTATTTTATATGTAATACTAGTGTGTACATCTTGTATATTTTGTGTCTCGAAAATGTTACACGAAATGTTGTTATTTTACGTATTAAAATGTGTATGTAGTTTTTAATTTATTGTTTTAACAGAACATTTATTCATAAAACTGTAATTATTATATTGTACTTGTATGAAATAATTTTGCGTTCCTTCCATCACCCCCCCTCCCCCCGCCGCCGTACAAATTGGCCAATTTACGCCTGCGCACGGGTACCTACTTGTTGTATTTTTTTTTTTTAATTTTTAATTTAATTCCTTTCCCAATTCCGTATGTTTCCAGCTAACCGTAATCTGGTATTTTCATTAACGTAGACCACCGCTATTGTTCGCCGTACCTTAGTGCCGAGCGGACCGGGGTCTTGTTTGTACGCGTTTACAAATGGAAAACCCACGGAATACTGCCGTCGGAGACCGTTTTCGCGCCCGTGTTATTTTCGTATTATAATTATATTATTTAGTATACTAATAAGTAATAATATAATTGTCGGCGTTGTATTCCTGCAACGTGCCCGAAGTGTTTTTGAATAATTCAGCGAGAAACCGGGTCCTCTTTACAACACCTATATAATATAATACTATACGCAGGAGCTGCGCGCAGCGAGACGTACGATATTTTCCAGTGTGTTTATCGAAACACAATGGTACACCCCCCCCCCCGTACACACGCCGAGGAACTATTCGCATAAAACCAATGTCGGGCAAAGATAACCAGAAATTTACCGAGATAAAGATAAAAATATAATTGCAAACAATTAGTCCGGATAAAGATAAATTATAGTTAAAAGTGTGAATTGCCTTAATAAAGACAAAACTTAAGAACAAATTTATCCAGATAAAAATATTTTGAATTTTTAAATAATTTACCTATTTATATTTGTTTTCCCGATTATTAGGAAAAATCAAAAACACACATATTAATATACTAGTATATAAAAACAACTTATCTAAACAAATTAGTTAAAATTGTGTTAGTTTTCTAAATAAGATAAAAGATAATTAATTATTTATATAGATAATGTCCAACACTGTATAAAGTTATTTATAAAATCGATTTGTATAATTTACATTAAAAAAAAAAAGAAAGAAAAATCAATGAAAAATAATAATTATTCGAGTCGTAGGTGTAGAAGAAGCGGTAATATTTTTATCGACACCGCTTTTGGCGATAAAAATTCTATAATAATAAATATACACGTACACGTATATAATATAATTTATGCGTTCAGTTTAACGAATCATCGTCGGTCTTATTATTATCGGCGTTATCTTTTCAACAATATTCGATAAACAATCGTATCAACAAACCATATCGTTCGTCCTACGGGACTAAATATACATTGCCACGTTTTAAAAAAAAAAAATTACAAACTTTTTCTCTTTTTAAAATGAACAAAATTCATTGTTCGGTTCTATTGACCCGTTCATATAATATACACGTTTCGACTGCGCGGCTTCGCTATTTCTATAAAATACATTTTTGGTCCGTTTCAGGGTACGGGTAAAATATCGTACAGCCAAACAGTTATATACGTACCTATAAACTGCATAACGATACATTCAAATAAATACGTACATATATACTAACGGTATATATGGGTACGATTTTTTTTTTGTTTCGTTTTGTTTTTTGTTCATATCCTAAATAATCGCGAAAATTGAGATACACTCGGCTTCAAAAACGATCGTTGTATATCTAAATGTATGTAATATACGAGTTGTACCTATATTACAATTATTCTGTCATTTTTTTTTTTCATTTTGTTAGACACAATCGGAATTTCATATTTTTCCAAAAAAAAACAAGAGGAAAAAAATTTCCCGACAGGTGAAAACCTGGCAACGCCAGAACGTTTAGAAACATCTAATATAAATCGATGAACATTTCTACGGTATCTACGATTATTATTAACTAAATTACAACAACGAAAAACCGAAATCGAAAACAACTGAAACCGTTATGCGTAAATATTCCCGTTTTCCCTCCCATCCCATTATTCAGGAAACTACAAGGAAAATCGTATACTTACCTACCCCGTGTATCAACTAGATCCTAAATGTTACGAAAAAGTGCTTTTTGATTTCTTTTTTTTTTTTGATTGGATCAAGATTGCCGGGAGAAAAGTTGTTAACAGACACGTACAAAAATAAAATAAAAAGATGCGGCTCGTGGGATTGCCACTGTTGTAGTTGGAAAGTTGGCCAGGTAGGATATAGAGAGGAATATAATTTATATTATATTTATATCTATAATCATTACGATAAACGATTTGAATTGTTGTTCGGTTAATCATGTTTTGAAATTCCGTGATTTTACGATTTTCGTCAAACCTAAATTCCGAAGACTTAAACATTTTTTGTTAAAAAATGCGTCTACGGATTTTCGATATTTATATATGACCAAAAACACAATTTATGATGAACCTAAAATACAATTACCGACGGTTTTAGAGAAAAAAAAAAAAAAAAATGTAATCTATCACATAAATCGAATTAAAAATAACAAAAAATAGAAAATTTCAAATGATTATAAATAATTCAATAATTGCCAGATTTATTTTCTATTATAAACAGACACAAGTAAAAAAACACACATTATATACGATACTATATAGTAAAACCGATACTTTCCTCACTAATGCTCAGAACCAAAAAAAAAAAAAAGACGATTTTGATGTACTTAACAGATTCAAAATATGCCATAGAAATACGGAGATAGCAATCGTTAACATATGCAAAAACACAAAAATTGTTCTAGTAATCTGTACAAATATATATACGATTTGCGACTAAACGACCGTTCAGTGATGATAGTATGTTATTGAAGGCTGATACATTTGCAGCTAGAGGCGCTATCGATTTGCGACGAGGCTGTTAAAAACAAAATCAAAAAAACGATTACCTAAAATAAAAAAAAAAAATCATTATAATAAATTCATTGACAAAAACGCCGTTTTACGATCGATTGTCGGTTGTCTTTAATTGTTATTAAACGTCTACGAAATGTATTATTGTCCGTTTTTTCTAATCGACTAAATAGATATAAAAAAACAAACTATTTTACACCCACAGTAGCGACCGTATAGTGCTACTGCACAAGTACCCGTGCGGATGAATGGGTGGGCGTCAATCTAAGATATTTCGTGTATTCTAAATAGATAAATTTAATACACTGGCGACTATAATGTGTGGTTCAGATTGGTTTGTTAACTGATAGTTGTAATTTTAACAGATATTATAACGGCTTTATTATCTGTAACCATTACAACGGGCTACGACAGAAAAATCCGAAAACATACTATTATAAACCCCCGATTATATTATGTTATAATATAAGGTAATGGATTAGCAGACGATCTACAGAAATTGTACGACAGGTCGTTGTCGGATCGATGGGGATTTTTTTTTTTGCTGCAACAGCACATTTGGACTGCGTCGGCTTGACATGGCCCGGTCCCCCCCCCCCCCGTGGGAAATTGTTAGTCTGGTATGAGCATTCGGCCAAAGCATTCGTTTATTTGCACATATATAAATTCTTTACCATTGTAATTTACTTAATATGAATATATAGTTGTAGAATTTTTACTAATTCGTGTGTGTTCACAATTAATTTATTTGTTGTGGATTCTTTTTAATAAGTTCATAACAATACAATAGATATTGGTGCGCACGAATTTGGCGTGTCGGACGCGACGAAAACGAATCAACCGAAGATATAAAATTCGTAATCATATACATGAATCGTTTTAAATCGCGTTATAAAAAAATATTCAAGGGCACGGAGAAAAATCGAGAAAATTCGACAATAACGTATGCGTTTTTCGTACACGTTTCAAGTTATAACCGAAATAATGATATAAATTTCGCCGGATTTATAACTATTTATCGCACTGTTTCTCATTGGTAAAACAATAATTGCATTTTCGGCATTCCGAGCAGTAGTGTTATTATTGCGTATTCTATGAAAGTCTCCAACATTAATAAATTACGCGCGTTTGTCTAGTTCCCGGCCGAATCAATTTATTTCGAGAGAAAAAAAATTATATGTATTATTATTTATTTACTATACGGTTTGCCTTTAGTTATCTTTATATTTTGTACAATTTTTTTATTTTTTTATTTTTTTTTTATCGACATAATCGTAAATTACCCGAAATTTCCGGACATAGCAATACTAATTATCTTGTCCCTCCTCTGTACTTTCAGCGTAACCGTTCCTTCTCTATCACTATTTATCATACGCATTACTTAAAATTTATCCTTTGTATAGAATGATGAAACTGGCCAACCCGTCTTGTGTGATTTATTATTATAATATTTAATATTGTCTTGTTTGAATGTATTGTTTCCATTATTAAATATTAATGTTTATCTGTAACCAACTGTAATTTTAGTTTGTTTGTTATTAACTGTAATATATTTGAATTGGATTAAACCCGTTTATATTTCAATAAATACATAAATACATACGAAAATAATAATCCATTTCAGAAATTAATTCTGCTAGATATTGTTAGCCATTCGAAAATCAAACTAATTCAATTTCTACGAAATGTAAATGCAAACGATTATCATGATACTTAAGAAGTTTTTTTAAAAAAATACATATTTTATGGTAATTATACAATAACTATTATAAAACGATTTTTTTTTCTTTGTACATAATTTATGTGAGTACCTACAGAAAGGTGGGCTTACAAAGGTAATTTAAAAAAATATATATTTACATAAACAATTTTATTTGAAAATCTGTTGTGAGCTCAGGGCTGTAAGAATATAAAATTACGATTTTGATATCTGTTTACGATTATTTTCTCCCAATGATATTTCAGTTTTTCGAACAGCAGAGTATTTGTAAAGAAAAAAAAAGTCGCGGATACTGCGTACGGGTGTAGGTGGGAAGTTGGGAAGGTAGAATACAACAGAGGAATTTAATTTATATCCGAGTGAAAATCGAAAATAATAAAAACATTATCGCCGTAGATGTTCCCAATTATTTAGGGAAATACAACGAAAATTAAAAAAAAAATGACCTAATCAATCAATGCACCAACTAGATCCAGAATAATTTTGGAAAAAGTACTACACTTGAAAATCGGAGAAAGATTTCTGGTATTTACAGACAAACAAAATAAAAAAACACACACGCATCATAGTAAAACCAATAAATTAGGTACTCGGAAGTATTGGTACTCTTTGCTTCGAATCTAAAAGAAAAAGAAAAAAAAGACATCAGAGATGTCTTTTTTTTCTTTTTTGTACACAATATTGTCTATAAAATATGTTTAATATTGTTCGAAAATACTTGTTGAACATTTGAGTCGCTCGAAATAGTGTTTTCCTGGACGAAAAATAAATAAAAAGAGGTTATGTTGACAGTTTAGGCGATCCTATCTAGTTTAGTGTACTGCGGGTGTTATAAAGGTTAGCTTATCCGGAGACTAAATGAGAAATTTTTGAAAAAAAAAAAAAAAAAAAATGAGTAATCACGTCGGTTCATCGATTGCGTGTTTGCAATTTTTAAGTCATAAAATCGAAAATGTTTGTCAATAAACAACGAATAATCATTACGTGATTTGTTTATAAGTAAGTAAGTATATTTCGAGGATGGTGATAATACATATAAATGATAATAAATCTGATTCCTAATCGTTCCGACTTGTATAGAATTTACGAATTAATATACGCTTATAATAAAAATATTATAACAACGTTGCCTGTGACAACCAAATTAGTACAAAAAGTAATTATTAATTTACTATACTATATAGCTGTAAAATAATTAATTTTCTTGTTAGATACTAGATGAAACGTTTCATTTTTATGACATTATTAATTCGTTATTTTTCGAATAATTTTAATTAGTAAAAATCGAAGGGAACCAGAAAAAAAGTGCCGACCAACTCCATACAATGGATATACAGATAGTCCATTGTTGTAGGTGGGAAGTTGGGAAGGTAGGATATAACTGTATATGTTTAAAATAATTGAAATTATATCTGTATATAAATCATTGTAGAAAAAAAACCATATATTCCCGTTTATCCGACCGGTTTTCTCTATTATTGAGAAAACTACAAGGAAATCCGCTCATGAAGTTGAAAAGTTGTTTTTAGATACAAACACAAATAAAAAAAAATGATAATAAGTTTTTAAAAAAAGCACATGTCATAAATATAGTGTGAAACCAATACTGAATCATCGAATCTCGGTTAGGGAATCTCGGGAAAAGAACAAAAACAAACGAAAATGATAATACGAGTGTAATAATACAAATATAAAATATAAGTAGTGAATAAAAGGACGTATATAAGTAATGAGTCCTTCTATTTATTTTTATCCTATTGTTATACTTATAGATTACAATTATAATTTGTATACTTTTATATATATATATAAAAAAAATAGCATATTTATAAACAAGAAAATTGTTGTTAAGTAAATTTGTGATCACTCTGTACAAAAAAAAAAAAAAATTATTGTAATTTGCTAGAACGTGAATGTTAATTTTAGAAATTTCCTGTAGAACTGATTGTTTTCAAATATTAAAAATAACACTACATAATCAGACAACTTGTGTATGGGTTGTCGTCTGTCGAGATAAATAGTTAAAATCGAGAGAATCTACTATTGAATCTATAGTCCCCATTAAATGAATAGTATTGATTCATTAGCTGACTGTAACCACGCTGTTATTGTATTCCCTTACTTGCAAATTGTTTATATTGTGTACAACATAATGATAAAAAAAATGGAAATCATAAAATCTATAATAAAGGTACAGAGCAGATTTTGTAAAATGGACATGTTATGTATTTGGACTTTATTTTCGCCTCTAGGTTTTTCTCTTTCAAACACCGCGTATTCAAGTGTAGAAATCGATAAATTCGGGACAACAACCAAAAAAGAAACTTCGTCTTTTCCTATCGGTACCTATTCCAGTTGAAAATATAATACAAATGCGCGTTTCATAGTACAGAACATAATATAATAACAAAAAAAAATTCCGACGACGGCATGATTATATAATATACTAATACGAGAAAACGAATCGAAAAATGTCGGTCTTTCATAATAAAATAACATTTATGGGAAACGCGGGAAAAAATGAATAATATATTCCGGATTTAAACGTTTTATGTGATAAGGGTTGTATTTTGTTCTATTTTTTCTGATCGATCAACAATTCTGTGTACAGTATTTTTTAACGGCCGCGCGATACGCGAAACGCCCGCAGAGCAAGTATATATGTATTATTATTTCTTGTAAATGTAAAAAAAAAAAAAAAAACAAAAACAAAAAACCTTTAAATACTCCAAAAACCGATCGGGTCGATGGCGAATTTGACATTTCCATAATTTTTTTTTTTCTTAATTATATACCGGCCGTACCCAGCCAGAATCCGTACAATTATAATATCGGTACCTCAATTATTTATCGCTATTATCGCGCGTATTTTGTTCGCGAAATTCGGCGTCGGGGCACGTACGCACGCGAGCAAATTTATTATTTTCTGAACGTCCGCCGCCGTCTGCGTACCGTGAAAATCGAATCGGACAAGCGGAAAAAAAAAAAATCGAAAAATACCCTTCTCTGCGGGGATATTACAATAGTAATAATAATGCGAGTAGAATAATTTCGACAACCGAACCCGGTAAAAACCCCGAACCGTATTCTTTCCGTAGTCTTGCCCGTACGGCGTCGTCGTATTTAATATTATTATTTCTGTACTACCTATCGCCCCTGCTGATGCTGCTGATGCTGCTGATGCTGTTGATGCTGCTGATGCTGCTGCCCTATGTGGGTGGTATCGAACGCGAAAACGAGGATTGACAATAATAATACGATAATACACGGGCAAATAAATATGTTTTATACACAATGTGTTTATATTGGTATTTGTATAGAGGTAGTTTTCTGACGGGCGAACAATTTTTCCTTCTTTTGTAACTCACCCTTAGAAATAATAATGATATATATATATATATATATATATATATATATATAGAGAGAGAGAGAGAGAGAGAGAGAGAGAGGGAGAAAGAGGAAAGAGAAACGCGCGTTGTATAGATACGAATAGGATTCCGTCGATCTTAGGCATAAGTCACGAACGAAAAAAATAAAAATAAAAATAAACCTAAATCAAAATCAAAATCTTGTTGAAAGCCAGAAATAATAAAGGCGCACGCCACAATAAAACCGATGCATTCGTCGCGCGTCGGTGCACGCAGAAAATCGAATAAGAAGCAAAAAATAAAAACCCTCCGCACCATAGGTGGGCCAATGTAAACGGGAAGGCGCATTTCGATTAATATATCTGTGCGTTACAATAAACCATTGCAAACGAAAAAAGATTCTGAGCGAAAAACTCGGTTAAACGCACGTTGATAAAATTGTATTTGTTTGTAACTACAAAATAGATTGCAAGAGTCGAACTCAAAACGCTAATAAAAATAAATTACAAAATTTTTATATCCACATATAACAAATAAAAACTCTACGAATAGAAATCAATAGCTCAAAAACCATCCAGAATATTTTGAAAATTCCACCGCGTCTAAAAAAATGGTAATATAAATATTCGGTAAATGTTTCAAATGCCTACGATTCTTTTTCACTGGACTTTTTCACTGGACCAAAAATAAACCTTTATTGCGTGTAAACATTCCCGTTTTACGATCCTTCCCCTCTGTGCTTCCCCGTCATTAAGAAAACAACATGGACAATTTGCTACCAGAAACCATTCCTGAAATTGATGATGGAAGATTTCTGGTCAAAAATGTATTTACAGACACAGATAAAAATATATATATATTAACAATAATCGCTACGGTCAGAATCTAAAAATTAAAAAAACAAAACAAATACCAAATTATCAGTATTATATTCGTGCATATAAAATGAAATGAAAATTAATACCTGTATATAAAACATTTTAATTTGTCTAACCTATTTAATTTTGTTAAGAACATTTTTTTTATTTTAAAAATCCATAAAACAATCACAAAATCGCGGATGGTCTATATACGTATGTGTATATATATATATATATAAATACACATAATATATAGAGTAACGTATTGAAGCACAAGTGAAAATCGCGACGTGTACAAATATACTCAATTTCGATTTTATAAAGTATATAGTAGTTTTATATACAACAAAATGATTGGTATTCGATTTGTACGAGAAAAAAAAATAAAAAAATAAAACACAGACGATTTCTGCACAGCGAGAAATGTAGGACGCGTTCGGAATCGATTTGGATTCGAATCGTCAAACACGTATAATATACGACCTACCGGATACGTGTTTTACACAGACAAACGTTCAAGGTTAGGTCGAGTTGTGTTGTATGCAAACAAAAAAAAAAAAAAAACAAACAATACCATTTGATTACAATCAGAAATAATAATAATAAAAAAAAAAACCAATATTGTTATAAATCGCTATAATTAATCGTTATAATAATATTTTCGCGTTACGAATATTTGCCGTGTTTTTTTTTAATTTCGTAACGATAATTGAAAATACGGCTTGACATATACGACAAGATACGACAGATTGTATTTTCGGAAGTGGCTGTTGGGGGAGGGGGGTAACACGAGGGGGGCGATTATCGTTAGTTTGTTAAATCGTGCGCTTTATTATTCCGACGACGACGACGACGACGACGACGACGACGCCCGTTCGCCATTTATAATTTTCGAACCGCCCAGACTCTTGTTGCGATCGCGGCTCACTGGCGGTAAAATATCATTTTTAATATTAAATATTATACGGTACGGTGAGTTAAGAAGACCGATTGTGTTCGATTCGTACGCATAATCAGTTCCTCCGAGTATGTTTACGATTTTATTTTGTTTTCGCCGAATTAAAACGATAAACGATAATCGAAAATAACAGAAATAACGTTATTGCATTATAAATAATCTTGTTTTTCCCCCCGACGTTCATTTCCTGGTTTTCAGATTATTCAGATTGTTTAGATAACAACAAGGAAACGCACAAAACGACCACGAACACAACAGACAGATTTTTGTGCTACCCGGAAACCGTCTCTGAACCTGATGATTGGCGGAAGATTTCAGGTAGAAAAGTTGTTCAAAGAATAATAGAAGAAAAAAAAAATGGAAAAAACACATAAGAGTAAAATCAATACGCATTGCCCGCTAACCAGAACGTTCAAGGAAAATAATATTACTTACAAAATAACAATATAAGTAAATAGACGCACCGCCAGCAAAAGGTTTGTGGAGTAAATAAAATTCAATGTATACGTATATTATTTCGTTGTGGGTACCACTTGAAAAAGTGGGTTTTTGTTTCGTTTTCTTTTCCTCTTGACATTAAGAGGACGACACACATTTTCCGTCTCGTGTCTTTTACTATATAACGGGCGATATAGCAAGAATGTGTTTTCGGTGTTCCTGGCGGCACTACTCTGGTTTTAATACGCTTAAAACAAAATTTATTACACGAATTTAAAGAAAAACAACGTTTTCCACTGTAGATATAATAGGTATAAAACTACTAGTTGGCCCCACTAGTGTTGCCAGATTTCAGAAAACCAAATATCGTATAACGTTTGTTAAATCATCGTACATTATTTTGCATTTTATTAAAATAACAATATAATTTTACCTAAAAGTAGAGGGCCTATTATACAAGGCTATCTGGCCAAATTCCGTCGTCAACTGTATATTATATATATATATATATATCGTATATGTAATTCGATGTTTACCAAAACAGTACATAAGTCACTTGTATAGGTCGGAACTTTAAAATTGGTTTTTTTAGTACGATACGTATCGCTAGGTACGCTTGAAATGTAAAAATTATATTTTGTATAGTAGTGTAGTAATAACTTGTCTACTTGTATCAAACTAAATTATTTCATATTGAATCTATCAATAAACCTAGACTTTTATTTACAAAAACTAGAAATATATTTTTTTTTTTTTATTTAAAAGTAATTTGATTTAAATTAATACATTTTTCTTAATAATTCGGTTATAATATTAAAACCGCCCACTGATACGCGTAATTATACTGAATATTTCGAATAGTCGTATTACAAGTAGTAGTAAGTTGTACTATAGTTTATAGTTTATAATTTATAAACCTTGGTCGTATACGTCACTGGTTCTCATACAAAAGTTTTATCTTGTTATCAGATATTGAGTAATGTGGATATAAAATGATTAATATTTTTTATACGATTACAATAATCGTTATATTATTTGTCTGTACTCAGTTGTACACCGGTTTCGGCGTGATTGTCAATTTTTAAATATAATATTTCAAATTGAAAAAAAAAAACTCCTCCTTCGCGTAAACACATTTAATGTAATGTATGTTTTGTCGTTTTTAATTTTAGTGGACAAAATTTGTTTTCAAGTCTATTGAGCTAGAGCACCGTCGGAACTAGGAAAACACAGTTTTGCTATATTTCATTTGAGAGACAGTGACGGTAAAATGTTACCTTGTTGTCTTATTTAGTTTTTACTTAAAGTATAACAAACAAACGCGATAATGAAACACAGATAATAAACCAGCAGCTCCCCGACTAGTTTTCTATGGCTTTTTTACTATTTGTTTACGTTTTTTTTTTTTTTAGTTATATATGCTACACAAAATCAACGCGTGTCGAAAATACGTTATAAAACTATAAATCGACATTCGTTAAATTTGTGTACAAACAAAGTATAAATATATATATACACCTATACACTGTAATACATTTTGGCGTAGATGTATTTTTTTTTCATTATTTTAGATTCAGAACATTGTGTAGAATGTATTGGTTTTACTATGATGGCGTGTTCTTTTTTTGTTGTTGTTGTGTCCGTAAACAACTTTTTGACCAGAAATCATGTTCTAATCAAAAACTTTTCAGGGACCATATTGAAAAACATTGTATCTAGTTGGGACATTGTTTGGAGGTAATTTTTCGATTTTCCTTGTAGTTTTCTAATATTGATGTAAAGTCCGGAAAAACGGGAATATTTACGCAATACCGACTATAACAGTGAAAAATATCCGCAGATACTCGAAATCGATGTTAAAACACGAACATTGTAATTTATTATGTAGTCAGGAATTAATACATTTTTCAATTTAAATCTATCAAAATAACTTCAATACCGTACTTCGCTTAGAATCGTTATTTCGTTCGCGATGATTTATCGTTGGGTATAGTTTGTAAACTAAATTATCCTATATATATATTTTCTTCCCAACTTCCCACCCACAACAGCAGCCCGCCCATGATACGAGGTAGTCAGGGTTGTTCTTTTAATTGGAGATTTTATAATATTATTGATACACTATACCGCCGTTTGATGTGAAAAAAAAAACAACCTCTGACTATACAAATTATTATTCCCCTACTATCAAATATAATAATAATGATAATAAAAAAAAGATTGCATTTCCTTCTGCGAAGTACTGAGGCGAGCTAATAATATTCTTTAATAAAGCACTACTCTCTCCTATATACTATATGCACTACGTGATCTTCTGAAAAGGGGACATAAAAGTGATGAAATTTGACTACTGTTTTATGGGGAAAATTATATTAGTAGAGATAATCATGAATTTACAAAAGAAAAAGCTTTTTCATTTTTTTTTTTTTTAAATCGAGACAAAATTATTTTTATTGAAACTTTAGATGATTGTAAAACTCGGACAATTTTTGTTCGTTAAATCGTTTGGCCTTTTTGAACTGAGAAACTAATTTTAAAAATCAATGTTCATTGAAAAAAATCGTACTATTTGAATCTGGTATACTATACAAATATATGTCCCGCTTGCTAAAATATTTCGTGTTACCATTTGAGTGAAACACACCTATACAGTTCTTAATTATAATATCATTGTTTCTATAAATTTAAGAAAAACATTGCGAATGACGTTTCTAGAACGATTTTTAAATAAAAATTATTATCGTAAAGTTTAGCTCTGATTTTTAATCATTTTTTTTTTTCTTCTTGTCGCGTATATAAAGTAACGATATATATATAAAAAAAACATTACCTAAGCTATATTGAAATTCTATTGAATGTTAACATATACTTAATGCTTTATAAATATTGATAAGATTCTATACGCTTCACGGTGTTTATTTTTTCTACATGGAAATTGAATTCTTGATAGAAAAAAAAACCACGAATATTTGCCGACCGTTTACTTATTTTTATGATTACGCAGTGATATTATTTCCAGCAAAGATATTGAAAAATTAAAAAAAAAAAAAAACCAGCGTCAACAAAAATTATTAGAGTTTTATTTTATTTAAAAATAATCTCCGAAGAAAACTGCGGTAAGGAATAAATTGTAATAAGTTGCAAAGACTCGGGGAACAATAAATACTTATATCAAAATATTTGCAGAATTGACTTTTGTGCGGAATAAAAGAACACCGCAACACTATTTATTTAACCGATTGACAATTTTCAAAATAATAATCAAGTATATTTCAGATCGTGCAACAATAATTTTTCTAGATTTTCTTTTTCACGTCAATTATAATTTGCTCCCCGTTAATTCGGTACAGGTTTTTTAGTTAATATGTGTATATATATTTTATAATAAAAGGCATTTCTCATTGGACGACCGCAATTATTATACCATTAAAAAATATCAAATAATAATATTATGACGGATCGTCTTGTCTAACAAGATGACTCGGTATTTTTTTATTTTTTTTTTTATGAAAGACAATTTTATAAGACCTTTTATAAGTAGGCGCTAACAATTCGTATACCGTATTTTATTTTACGATGCGTTTTATAATATCATCATAATTAACAATTATTGTAATGGTGAAAACTTGTAAAAATGTAATTTTAAAAAAACGTTAGATTTAAAAAAAAAAAATTACATATATAATATATTATAAAGCAACTAGACAACAGACTTTTTAATGAGTTCAAACGGAAAGCCCGACAGCACATTTTATCGACAAAAAATTAAAGAACTTTAAAGTACTCTGACAAAATTCCGCTGAATAAATAAATAAATTATTGAAACAAAATATACATATTTGACGTCGTTTTAAAATTATTTTTAAAAGTTAAATATTAAACTTAATTATTATTTTAACTTACTATAACTGATTAATATTCAGTTTTGGTTTAAATATATAAATGCTGTTCAGCAGAATAATATCCTTGACCGGGATATGAAATTTATCGTTACCCGGTGTACCTACACAAATTATTATAATTCGAATGAGGCTGACGATTTATGATTTTGGTAATGGGTGAAAGTGGGGTCTATAGATTTATATTTTATACTAGCTTGTCCCGCCCGACAAAATTTAATTTTCCCCAAAGTGTTTCACATAATACCATTAATGGTCAGCTCCAAAAGTTTGTTCACCGCTACCAATAAGACATGATTCACATTACTCTCTAAACCTTCCTGGTATCTCATAGAATTTCTGAAATTTTCGGCAACGTCAGTCCGGTACTATTCAAATTTATATAACGGCATACCTCATATATAAACGTCGTGGTCTTGTAAATATATAGAATATTGATAGATATATTGTTTTTGGTGGAAAATGGTCACGAACTATAAAAAAAATTTAAGAAAAAACAAAAATGATTTTATAGTATCAAATTTTATTACAATATTTTATTATAATATACGTGGACGTGGTCAAACGTAAATGAAAATATTCGCGTTTGTCGGATTTTTGGAGAAAGCATTCAAGCCATCACAATAATATTATTATTCGGGCGACGAGTTTGAAATATTTTATTTACTGAAAATTAACAGACGCTAAAAACAAATGTGCGGGCCAACTAACGATAAAATTATACGCGCCACTGCAACAAACTAACTGCTGCAGTTTAACTAAGTGGAAATCTCGTAAAATCCATTGTCTGCGACGATATATTTGTTTTATTAAATATTAGGAATGTATTTCAATTTTTATTTTTTCATCTCTCTCTCGGGAGATTCGAATACGCAATGTTAAATTATGTACGTGCCCATTGATTATTCTGCGCGCATATATACAAAATTCGATATTTCTGTTCGGTTATTTATAAAAAAATAATAATAATATTTCAGCCATTATAAAATATAATATAATCAAGTATACGCAGGCACTCATATAAATATTGAGAGAGAAAAAATAAAAGGATCGTATACATTTCCGAAAGCTCGTATTCTCGCCCGCATGTAAGAAGTAAACGGGAACTATTTCGAATAAAATAAAACGGTAGTACGGTACACTCGAATGTTGGTAAATTAACGAACACTAATATTCGTTAACATAAGGTTTAACGAAAATTGTGAATAAATATACAGTACTCGCATAATAACGAGTACCAATAATAAACGATTTGGAACTGTTATAACACTGCATGTATTCAAACATTGTTGTTTGACCTTCTAGAAAAACCTAAACTAATCTGACCTATATTTCTATATCAAATTGTATTAATAAAAACGATTCACGGCGTGTAGTTATCAATAGGATTTGTTTACTACCAAAAAAAAATAAAAAATAAGCGGATAACACCAATACAAATGGAAGAAGAAAACGAGAAATCAGAAATCAGGTCAACGACGGTAAAAAAAAAAAAAAAAAAAATACGTCGAGACACTTTTAAAGAGTTCTATAAAAAAGGCGACAGCACGTATGTATACAGTTTGACGAATGAATATCTAGAAATTCTCGAGAAACTTCTAAACTCATAATAATATTAAAATTAATTGTGTATTCAACTCGAAAAATTTAAAAACGTCTTATTATAGTTCTTTCGAAAGGCCAATCGAACGTATCGTAGGTAGTTTCGGTGTATAGGTACGTTTTACTCGAAAATCGATCATTTTCCTATACGGGTCGAATTTTTTTGTATTTATTTTCAGCAATGCTTGTTGGTCCTGCGAACGTTTTATCATCAAATGTCTAGCAGAAAAAAAAAAATAAAAAAAAAATCAATTTTACCTCGGCCAGTGTGGTGGTTACGTTTTGTACGTATATTTAACAAAGCCGATGCTGCAGAAGATGAGCGGCGTACGAATGTTTGAAATGGAAATTCCTGCGGAAACCAAAGTCCATTACTCTTCTCTTCGGCTAGGGAATGTCGGTGTGATATTCGGGTGCATCACGAGCGTAGGTAAAACCGAACAAACGCGTATTCAAAACCTCCGTGACTTTTACAAACCACGTACATATTTCGACGGTTGTTCCCGCCGTTTGAGAAATGTAAATAATAATTATTCTTCGTCCCTAATCGTGTTTAACCAGGTTACCGTAATATAATATATATTGGGTACAAGTGACAGGGAAAAAAGAAGAAAAAAAACTGCGTCGTTCAGCGAAGAATATATTTCCAAGACCTATTTATATTGCATTACCCAGCTATTTTGTTTTATCCGATAAAATATAATATTGTATAAGATAATTTTCCACCCTCCCCCACACACATACACACACCGAATGGCCGTGCCAAAATGCGTGTTTAATATTGTACGACTTGTTTGCAGTAGATAACCTTTTTTGGCCGTTTATAAATAAAACAATGTTGTCCACATAGTTATTTCAAAATTAATGAAATAAATAGACGGAAATAGTCGAAAGTCAAAAGGTTTGGGGGTAGGAGTGGCAAAGTGCACATACACCACAAAGTTTATTTACCGTCAATTAAACAATGTGAAAACTCATCAAAATATACAGCACATTTTATACTTAAGAGGAGGTCACGATACCATTTTTTTAAGGGGTTGCGCGTAAGAGCAATTTTAATGAAATCTTTGAGCAAAAAAAAAAAAAAAAATGAAAATTTATTTTCGTATAGATTTAAAAACAGTCCCAGGTGGTCCTTATCACAAGTATTTATTATGAAATCGTACAATGTTGTTCAAAAACGCGTTCGTGTAAAACAGAAGAAGAAAAAAAAATGATTTTCCAAATTTTTAAGCATTGCGATAACACTAAAGACAACAACGTTTAATTTATGGTAAGTAATACGTGTAACGAATTGATTTTCAATTTAATTTGAACGAGACGGTAGACATTCATTCAATGTTGAAAAGTTTCCTTTTGTGGATCACTATTTGACAAATGGACTTTAATTTTTTTATCGTTGGCTGTTTTACGCTAAATCATACTGCTATCGAGATAAAATGATTTGTCGGCACAACGTTTCCGCGTTCAAAAACGCGAGCGCCGACATCCTCTTAATGAATAATATATGTATCGTGTTAAATATCAAATTTATTATATTTTATTGTTTCATACAACACTCGCGGATATTCACCGGAATTGTATTCTCTGTAACATTGCAATAATTGTACAATATTTGTCGAATAAAAAAAATAAATATAGCAATATTCATCGTGTACTGTTAGGAATATCGTTATTATCATTGTATATACAAATTCTCGTTTAATATACAACTGCAGACCCCGTGTAAATCGCGGAATATTCGTTTGTAATGCTCAACAAATAATAATATAATGCAAAAAATATATATATATATATATTTTACATTATTCTTTAATAAAAAAAAAATAAAAAAATTCTACTCTATTATGGACCGTACGAGAAATTATAATTAAAATACATTCATCAGAGGAAAGGGAGGAATTATTAAAACGGTTCGTTACCCCGAGACAATGGAGAAAAACCGTTTGTTTTTTAATATTCAAATTTTATTATCCAAATACTGAAATAGGATCCAAATATTGTTGGTCAGCGTAATAAAATACGTTAGTTTTCGCAGACAAAAAAAAAATAAATAAAAATCCAGCATCACTATATTTTATATACGCATACTTTTATCGATAAATATATAATATTATAAAGTTGTTGCAGTTTTTTACGCTAACGTTTGTGTTTTATTATTATTATTTGGTATTTTTTTTATTTTTTATTTTTTTGCTAAAGTGTGTCCGTATAGTAATACCCAGTGAAAAACGTCTTATAAGTTTCTCAAGGAGGGGGGAGGGGAAATCAGCCGTCTACTATAAAGGACGAGACGATATTATTATTATTTTATTATAAATTTACAAACGGGTACAATAATTAATTTTGACTCTTGAAATATATTTTATTTTATCGTCTAGTACGACACTATGCAAAATAATCTCTTTGAAACGATAAAAAAAAAAAAAAAAAATCCTATACCTAATCCGAGGTCGCGTGTAAAGCGAGAATTAAATAAAAATCATAAAATTTAATTTAAAAAGAAAAAAAATAACTGAAAACACGCGGGCCCCGAGATTTCTTGACGTATTTTTCATATTATATACGTCGGCCGGCGCGATTTTTTCATAATTGTCCGGATTAAAAATGAATCGTAGCTTATAAAATATCAACGCGTCACAGAGAAATTGCGATGAGCCGACAAAAATCGCCGGGATAATTGACGGCGACGGTGGTACGAAAATCGCTCGTTGTCCGCGTCTTTTTTTTCCGGTTTTGTATCGTGACGGTCATTAGTTTTGAAACCACGACGACAGTTTTGATCCGTAAACAATACAATTATACCCTAGTGTGTCAATAAAAAAAAAAAATGCTGTCAAAATATTATCGTTTCGTTATGGAAAACAGCCGAACGCGTTATTTCGAAAAGAAATAATACAACCGGGAACGTTCCCAGGGACGGCTGGGCTTACGGGCCCCGGAGCTCCGCGTTTTTATAGATAAAGAAATTAATATAAAAGCCAAGTCGATGAGCAAATGAAACATGCGTATTATAATAACTAAATACGACTTAATAATATTTAGGTTACTTGAGATAAATCAGGATGCGTCCCGCCACCTTATCGCATTCCTATCATTTTTCCAACGCTCGATACATCCTGTATGCACGCACCATAATGTGCAAATTTAGGAGGTTCCGGGATTTGTCGGCTCTGCATACAACTGTTCCCGTGGTACGGTAAAATGTCAGTGTGATGACCTAGCAAGTGGTGGTTATAACCATAACATAGATAACATTTATCAATAGGATAGGCATTCCTATTCAAATAATGTAAATAATTTCACGGAACGCAATCGTTCATTAACTTTATTAATTTTAATAGAACTGATAGATTGAGTTTTGTAAGTAACGACAACAAAAAAAAAAAAAAAAAAATGGACATAAGTAATCACAATATTAGAACACAGCAATTCCGTCGTGTTTTATCCTGCTCGCGTGAAAACTATCTTGACGTAATACTTCGAATGTCTCATACGATAATAATAATTAGTATTACTAACATATGGGTTGAAAAGTCTTAAGCCTAACACATTGATGGCGCTAATGCTTTGGAATTTATCTCGTTTTTAGTCGGTACTCACCTGCAAAAGACAGCTGTTAAAATTTCATGATAATCTGTTCATTAGTGAGTTATTGTGCTAAGAGTGACGCTACTTTTGTTATTTTCAAAATAATGGATCAAAAACAATTTCGTGTTTTAATTTTACATTGCTTCTTGATAGGAACAAATACCGTTCAAGCAAATAAATGGCTTGAAAAGTGTTATGGAGACTCCGCTCCATCAGCAACAAATATAAAACGTTGGTATGCTGATTTCAAACGTGGTCGTAGAGACACTGATGATGCAGAACGTAGTAAACATTCAAATGAGGCGGTAACACCAGAAGACATTGAAAAAATCCACAAAATCGTTTTGAATGATTGCAAAGTGAAGTTGCATGAGTTAGCTGACATCGTAAATATATCAAAAGAACATGTCAGCTTTATATTGCATAATCATCATTTGTCCATGAGAAAGATCTGTTCAAAGTGGGTGCCGCGTTTGCTCACTGTTGAGCAAAAACAACAACGTGTTGATGATTCTAAACAATGGCAAAACTACATGATCGAATTGCCTCCGTGTTCACCGTATTCTCTAGATTTGGCTCCCAGAGACTACTGGGAGACTACTACTACTCCCTCTGGCTATTAGCAGATCTCAAAAAAAATGCTCGAATAAAGAGGTTATAAGTGAACCCGAGGCCTATTTTGAAGCAAAAGACAAATCATTCTACAATAATGGTATTGAAATGTTAGAGCGGCGTTGGAATGATTGTGTTGCTCTTGATGGAGATTATGTTGATAAATAAAGTACATTTTTAATGAAAGTTCTGTCAACCGTGTTTTATTTGTTAGGCCCGGGGTTTTTCAGCCCATGTGTTATATTAATTTATTGGAAAAACCAAATTACGACCAGGTCGGAGTTTAAAAACGCACGAACTGAGATGTGCACCGTACGGCTGTCAGTGAACAACTGAAGAGGTGAAATATTAAAATTGAATTTTCACGACCCGTTAAACGTTACGTCATATACGCAGTGACAATGGTTTTTAATTATTGGCTGATTATTTAACCAATCGGATTGTCGGACACGTTCATTTTAAGCTATTGTTATACCGCGGTATTTTCATCATAATTTATGATTAGAACTCTTATAAAAGAAAAGAAAAATATATTAAAATATGCTCAACTCTTTATTTCCGACTACTAAAAACAATTTTCAAACATTTCTGCTCGGAAAAACTAAAAAATACTCGAAAATTTAAAATGCCTATAAATAGCTCAAATATCGCCAAAATGTCTTTACGTCTAAAAAAGACATGTAGATATTAATATTCTGTGAAAACTGCTGGTCGTCATAAAAAAAAATCGGCATCAATCACGAAAAAAAAAAATATTAAATATTTAACCGTCTTAAGAAAACAAAAAAATAACTCAATGTTTGTACGTAAATAAAATATTTCTATAAAATAAAATATAAAAATAACATAATAATAAATAAAAAAAAATGAAAAAAAATCTCTCCTGGTGATATTAAAAAAGTCAATAAGGTAAATACAAAATAATACGTATCAATTTTTAATGTTATCATGAAAAAAAAAAATAATAATAATTACCTATATAGAAATCTAATGTATTTTGTATGACGCACTGATAATAATAATAATTCAATACAATCTACGTCAAAAACGTTTATAATATTTTTATAAACCGCAATACGATAATTATTTCGTTTAGAACATATTCCTTAATATTCGTATAATACAACTTGCGATACCTCGTAAATAATACTTGTAAAAAACTATATTCAGAATACATATTCGAAAACTTGAATAAGGATTCCCCGAGTACTTTTAAAAATAATTTTCTTTCCCGTTAATGGGATGAGTGCGATAATTTCAATATATCAAAAATATATATCATAATATCATACACGTTACAGTCATAAACGGTTAGGGGAGGACAACGGTTACCGTACAAAGAGTGCGGCGGCACAAGCAAACGAAAAACAACAGTTGTTTTAGAGATCGGGCGGAAAATCCGCGTCATTTAAGAAGGCGTCGCGTGAAAAAAAAAATAAAAATATTTTCATTAAACCGAAAGAGCGTTTTCCGACAAAACAACACATCTTTGTAAAACTAATAGCTTTTCGCTACGCTTAGAGTCTAAAACAACAATATTGTATTCGTATTTTACTTAACAATTAAATTATGTCTCTTTATATATTATATACGCGGTCAAATTAAATTAAAATTTAAGCGATACAAATTCTCCCTAATAATCGTACACCACATGTTTGAATAATAAAAAACAAAAAAAAATATATATATATATATATGTATATATATATATATAGGTCAATCGTTATACTTTACTAATATTATTACGGCTATTACGGTAGTATATCCAATTAATAATAATTATACGGGAATAGAATTCAATTCAAAACGTTTTCGAAAATTAAAAAAAATTAATACATAAACCCCGTCGCTACGTATACCTCAAACCCCGAGTTATTTTAAATTTGTTTTTATAATTATATGTACACCTCGCCGACCCCGTTTGGCTTTTATTATTATTTGTTGTGTATACTGTTGTACATTTTATTCGTATACACGGACGAGGCCGACCGGCGCTCCCCGGGGAGGACCCGAGACGGTCCACGCGCGCGCAAAACGGACGCGCGGACCGTGAACGCAATCGAGCTCGGGAAAGCGAAATATACAAATCGGTCTTGGGGGGATGGACTCTCGACCAGCCCTCGTGTATCCTGCCTCATACAGCCAGTGCTTGTCGGTCACGTCTGTGCAACCGTATACGAAACAATGAATGCCCGTGATAATAATAATACGAGAAAATCACCGGCCGCGAGTGAGTCGGCGTTCCGGGGGAAATTACGAGCGAAACGCCGTACAAATACGAAATTATTCCTCGTTTTCGTTTTTTATTTAGAAAAACGTAATTATAAAAAAAAAAAATGTATGCTGTCAAACGTATCTTTGGAATGCATTGATTGGCGTTGTACCGGATAAAACAGCAATACATTTGTATAGCTAATGAATGTATGTGTCGGGGTCATGGATACCAATACTCGTACGGTCGGGGCACGTTGCAAAATACAGAAATTAAAATTCAGTTGAACTTGCCGCCGGTGAGTTACTAAAACCAGCTGACGGACGTTTTTCCGGGACTAACACATACCAATATTTTGTCTGTCGGTCCTAGTGACGCGATATTTTTAGTGTTAATGTACCGAAATTGAATGCTACGTTTTTATAGATTTCGGCCCATCATTTTTTCGGTTTCGGTTTAAAAATTGTGAAATTAGAAAAAAAATAAATAAACTTACGGCGTTGATTATAAGGTATTGAAATCGAAGGTCCGAAAAAGTGGTACGGTCGAGCACAAGTAGACGGTCACAGAGAATTCAAATCGGTTTTTAGAAGTCTTATCGCACCACTAGGTCTGTTGGGCTGCTGACGGACAAAAGATTGAACGTTTTATTCGAAAAAGCGGTCGATTTTATTTCGCTGGCGCTTAGCGACACGGAACACGGTGACATGTGCACGAGGGTGCGGGCCCGCCGGAGACGTTACGGGTGAGGGGGGGGAGCCGCCACTCGCACTAACGTTCGTTTGCTACGCCCGACTCACGTACGGACTATACAAATCGCCTAAACTCGACCCCTTAAAACCCGGGCCGGTTGGAATCCCCTCGTGCCTTGTTTCACTTCTAATTTTAATTCTTAATTAATTGTTAATTATTTCTGTGTGGGTTTGTTAGTTCGAGTGTCGGTTTTATGTTTGGCCTCGAAAACCGCCGGCCCCGGTCTGTATTCAACCGGAGTAAATTCGGTAAATTCGGTAGAATGTCATTTTTTTTTTTTGTATTCAGTTTTCAGTATTTAGTTTATTCTCACATGCCGAATAAAAACTGTCTCGGAAACATTAATACGCCACTGGCGCACACGGGGATAAAGACCAAAGACCGACTAGACCTTGATGACCTACACCGCGGAGACGAAAAATTCTCTTCAGAAAGGATAGTAGAAAAAAAAAAAATAAATAAAAATTGAACTTTAATACTATAATAGCATAACCTACTGTGTATACTGTAGTCGTGTATAAAATATATTTTCATTATTATTATTATTATTATTTTTTTTTTTTCGTTTATAAAGTCGATTACTCTAATCTATCTATATGTCTTGTCCGTCGTTGTGCGGTAAGCGGGCAATAAACGACGATTTATCATTAGCTACAAATAAAATAATGTCTATAAAAAATATAAAAAAAATTACGATGTATGAATCTATGTAGGCGTTGTTATATTATATAAACGGTCGGATGGATTTTTCAATATAAAAAATCCTCTGCGAACGCGCACTATGGACTTAGATGGCCGGTTCGGACGATGTGCTGATTGGGGAGACAAAGAGAAGACAATTTTGTGCCGCCGGCGAGGTTAGGCCAATAGATAAATTGAACGTAAATACGCGCGCGGCCTTTCAATAAAGCTAATTTTAACTTCATTTTTAAAGAAAAAAAAAATCGTTTACAAAAATAGGCTTTTTTTTTCGTTTTATTTCCCCGGCCGTTTTCGGTGTAAATATCCGTTATTATATCATTATTTTTTATTTTGAATTTAATAATTTTTATTTTTGATATCAAAGCACGATTGTTTTTTGATTATAAGCACGATTATTTTTAATAATCCTTAAAAAAGGACACATACATCATGGTAAAACATTCCTCGCCATGAGCCAGAGTCTAAAAAAAAAAATTTTCACAACAATTATTCGACGGGGAAATTACAATATTCGTAAGCAGATGTGTTATTTCTTTTAAAATATATAAAACGCGTTCGAGATATCCGGGCATTATACGAATAATAATGAAACGTATTTTTTTTTTTTTTTTGTTCATATAATAGACCCAGAAAAAGTTACATTATTGAATATAGTTACACGTCACTTCGACGGTTATTAAATAAATCGATAAAAATATTATGCCGTTAATGAAAAACATCGTTCGGTTTTTCCAATTACGTTAAGTTACGTTTTCGCTACGTGTCTCGAGATGATATATTATAGTTGGCCATAATTATATAAAGTATGTACGTAAAAAAAAAAATTAAAAAAAAACAGCATATACGACAATTATCAACAATGAGCGTCTTGTCGGTCTTACATTATATAGGTACCTTATGGGAAACACCGGCGGAAAAAGAATATTCTGACCGTCGACGTCGTAAAACGATCGACACCGATTGTTAAGTGGGAAACAAAAAGAAAAAAAAAAACATAATAAACAGGACGATTTTTGTATTTTATCGCGATCCGCCGATTTTCCGGGAGGATCTTTTTGTAAACTTGATTGGTTTTCTACGAACATTTGCATTGTATAGTTGTATATCAGAAAAATCGTACATATTCATTTAATTATTTTATTATTATTATTATTATTATTATTATTATACACTTGATCGTTTTATTAAAAGTTTTTAAATACGAATATCTAAAAAAAATATGCTCGAAATACGCATAAACCTGAAAATAATCTGTATCCCTTGAAATATATCGTTCGTATGCAATACAATTATTCTAAAAATGAAACGCCGACGATACAATACATATTTATATATATATATATAATAAATTAATGTCGGTGCGAATATAATTTTAATCGTATACGACTAAAGATTAGAGTTACGACGACGTTATTATTAATTATTATTTTCGTTTCGAAATATATTTCGTGTTTTACGCGCTAATTCTAGATAGAATACTATAAATTAATTGTTCTTTGTCGGACATGGTCACATTTTTAATAACAATAATAATAATAATAATAATAATAATAATATTTATAATATTATAGTCGTCTGTAAATAAATAACCCATCATGTGGAAGAAAAGAAAGAAAAGAAAATAAATAAAGAAAGAAATAAACTGAATTCTGATGCCCAAGCCTATAAATCGCGTTATAATTTGATGAAAGTGTCCGTCACTAATATAGATTTATCGACGGCTCTCTCTATACCGGTTCGTTTTTATATTGCATAACCTAGTTTACGGTTTTATTTTTTTTTATTTTTTGGTACCTATTATATTAAAATGTCCAGCGAATGCGATCAATAAATATACCTATACCTACGCCCTCATACTGTAATTTTTTTTTTTAAACAATTTTACAGAATACGCGCGTCTATAAACACAATAATTATAGTCGTATTTATACTTAATAGAATTATCGCCGTAATGGTTTTTTTTTTTTTTTTTTACAAAGGTTTTGTACAACTTTTGTACCGTACTACGTTTATGTAAATGTATTCGTTAATTACACGGAGCGGTTAAAACGTTTTGTTAAATAACCGATAATAACTGTTATCACAATAACTTTTTTTTTTTTTTTTTTAGGAATGTTCTTAACACAGCCGACCGAAAAACTTCCGTTTATACGTTCTATTATTGTCAAAACTGTTTCTAAACATTCAAAACAGTTTTAAACGTTTTAAACAATACCTAGTGCCTATATCTAAGTATTATATATTTCAAAACGTTTTAGTGATTTTAAGACGATACGAAACCGTTTTGATGAGTTCGACACAACTGCGCCGTGTAAACGTAGTAATTGAAAACCATAACAGACAAGTATGTATAGAAAAGGAAAATTACATTTTGAAAATTATAGAACGAAAAACAAGTAGGAAATAATGTGTTGTGCCTAGATATCAAATCGTTACAATTATAAATTATACGTCGAATCGTTGACAGAATATGACGAAAATATATCACATTCTACGTCAGCGGTATTTGTTAAGGGGTGGCGAATAGGCAATTATTTAATGGGAATATTTGATGGGAAAAAAACATAAGAAAAATTTAACAACTGGTATTTATCGTGCAATCGTATACGATTTGTCAGCTATATTTGTCGTAAACACATTTTATACGATTTATATTTTATTAATTTTAAATTCGATTTTTATATCGAATATATTATATAATATATTCAATTCATTTTCCTTCTTTTTTTCATAAAATATTCCATTGAAATTGTGTCTTATCACCCCTAAACATACACTGCGCATCTATCTCTTATAAATAGTGTTCACGCTAACAAACTAGATATCCAGAGCTTAACTCGGCAATGAGGAGTATAGGGGAACATTAAAATCGACCCCCTTCAAATGGCTACCAATACTTAGCAGTATCGTTCCTCCGAACAAACCCTCACCTGAGAATGGACCAAAATTGTTAATAATCCTAACTTACCGATACATATAGACCTAGGGGAATTTGAGAGGGACTACGACTTCTCGTAAACCTCGTAAGTCTCGTAAACCACCTTGAGTAACTGAAAATGGATCATTACTGGAGAATGCCACGGGAGATACTAAGTGGTATAAGGATTGGATAGCGTAGAACCCTGATGGACAAAACATTGTAACCCACAATGTCATCCAGCAATCAGACTTCGACATGCCAAGAAAAACTTGACTGACATTAAATTGTCTGCCACGGACGGTGCACCACCAATCCACTTGATGCATACATGGGAATTACATACTTCCTCTTCCTGCGGCTGTGGACATGAATTACAAACGATCTCGCATATAGCAACCGAATGCCCGACTCGTGCATTCAAAAGCACTCCAAAGGATATTCACTCAGTTAATAAGGATGTAGTTGAATAGATACAAAATCTGGACATTGATTTATAGTCTCATACAAGACTTCTTTGCGCTATTATAGTTACTATGCACGAATCCTGCTAGCCCCTCGTTTTATTATTATTGTTTACTTAATTATTTCTGTAATATTTATTTCATTTTGTTATTCTAAAACTTATTTTATTTATAATATAAATTTATATATCGTGTTGCTCTAACTTGTCATACGAAATAATAATAATAACAAATACTGCACGATTACGTGCGACCTTACAAAACAATATCTACAACGTGCAGGTTCGGAGCCGGATTTAAGGATTTAGCAGTAAGTTTTCTCGCAAACCATTATTACTATTAAAATTATATAGATGCGTGTTTTGTAAAATTTTATAAAAATTACCATCAATTAATTTTAGTTTACCTCCAAAGGGTACTAAAAACTATATTTCCAAGTGATTTTAGAGAAGGAAAAAAAATGGATACTACACATTTATAAAATAATAAAATGGCTTGTAGGGTTATTTTATTTATTTATTTTTTTTTTTTTTTTAATCTCTAATAGTAACTTTTCCGATCGATTATTTGAAAACCCTTTGAAATCCTTTTATTGTCCTTTATATTTTTCACAAGTGGTTTTTTTCTAAAACTGTTAAAAAAGAAAAAAAAAGTATAATTTTTTCTATTTCGTGCTTCCCCTTTGACGTGAATAATGTAATTACTTATATATAAACGTTGCCAAATTTCCTTACGCTTTTCTGGCTCCACAGTACTATTTTATAATATACATCAGATAGGTCGCGGTTTCGATATAATTATAGCATTAAATTCGGTCAATTTCGAAAAAATGAAAAGTATAATAATATAATGTAGCCTAGCGATGTTGTTCCGCTATACGGACGGTTAACACTTATTTTACGGTCCATTTAAAAAAAAAAAAAAAAATAGTATAATAATTGCGCACTACCGACGTCGTCGCTTACCTCACTATAACGGGTTTTTCGCTACCGGCCACGAAACCGAATCCCAGTTCGTGATGCCTCTTCAAAGTGACCAGCCTGGGTTTCGGGCTCTCCTCCACCAAATCGGTCCGGGGATCTTCGTAGCTGGTCGTTTTCGTAATGTGACTATAACAAAACGGATACGAACAATTAAAAAAAAAAAAAATTTAAAAAAAACCAATAATATTATGTATTTTTCAGTCAACGGAATGTCACAGAGGGTTAATCACTGATGAATATCGTCGTGTACGCCGGAGTCAGAGAATACAATCGTGATTTCTCTCCTCCCCCCCAGCGATTTCTAAAATCAGTGGCAGTTACAAGATCGAATTTTGTCTGATAAATAAGACAAAATATTAGGTTTTGGATAAATGATTATCGCCACCTTTGATTAATTCCTGGATCCGCCCCTGATCAAGATTTCCTAAATGATACATAGTAATATTCATTAGATATATTGTTAATTTTATCATCAACAATTGTGTTTCGTATTTTTACTGTTTTAATAAAATTACACGTGCACACAAAACTCATAGTGACGAACAATAATAATAATAATAATAACACATATATTAGTGGAGTTTTTTTTTTTAATGTAAGACAAATATAATCATATTTAATTTTCGCCGCATGGGTAAGTATTGGGGCGTTTTTGTTATATGGAAATAATTATTAATGTCACACGTAGCCAACGGTTAAGTAAAAGTTTATTCCTATAACGAGTTTTATGCCATTAAAAAAATTTACACTCCGATAAAACGCGTAAGTAAAAATTATTAAATTGAAAAAAAAAAAAAATAAGTATTTTAGTGTGCGTCAAAAACAAAATGTAATATTTCAAAATTATAAAATAATGCGTAGTGTGAGTACAACGCGTAACTAATATATGAAAATATGATAAATTATCTGATGTTATTGTTTTTTATTTTTATTTTTTTGGATAGACGATTCGCCTGCGTACCCGAGAAAAACGTCATTATGACGGATTTTTAACGGATATAAAATATTAAAATCTGCACTGCACAGTGTAATATATAGGAGAACAGCGAAAAAACGCAAAACAAAAAAAAAAATATTTGAAAACATAGTATTTTAAGTAGAATAATTTCTAGATAATTGAAATATTATATTTTACACAACGCAGTGAGCGAAAATTTAAAAAAAAGCCGACACGTTAGTTTTTACCATCTTGTTTACCGTAGACAGTAAGTTGGGAAGATAGGGATACACACAGGGTAGTTTTGTTGAGATATCCGTACACAGCGACTAATCATTGCACACGAAAACCGATTCTCAACGTATTTTGATAAATTCAAATTGAAAATCATATGAATTTCTACAACCATATAAAATAAAGTTTTATCGATGTAAATTAGAAAATAGTACGCCGTGATTTTTACGATTTTCGTCAATGTTGAACTTTAAACGCGTATATATATATAAAATCGTCACTACGGGATAGTCTGCTACTCGTATGATGAACTTTTTGTTAAATTTTCTAACATTTATTAGAAGCCAAAACAATTGTATCTCCATAAAACCAAATGAAAACTAGAAAACGTTAAACAGTTGTAAATAACTCAAAAACCGTTAGAATATTTTCGAAATTTTACCACGTCTAGAAAGTGTTGTAAATAAGTGTATGATGGAAATGGTGTCCAGATGTCTACGATAATATTTAACGGAACTACAACAAAATAACAGAAATGATTATTACGTGAATTTCCCAGTTTTTCCGATGTTTTTCCTGGGTTTCCCTCTACCCCCGTTATAAAGGTAACTACAAGGCAAATCTAAAAATGCCCTCATCAATCCACCGACTTGTTTAAAAATACTACAATAAAGTTCTTATACATTTTTGGATTCGAACAAGAGTTTGAGTAACTATCACAACGTGGTTCTATTCGAAAAACATTAAAAGTTCGAGCTCAGAAATAAAAATATTGAAGTACATGGCTCGTGATAACTATTCTCCTCGAACTATATGTTTTACCTTTTTCGTAATTTCGACAAGTACAATAACTATGTAACAGTGAGAAATTGACAACGCGATCTAAGAATAACGAACCCATAGATATATTCGGTTACTTACTTAGAATATTGTAAAACGAGTAATTTTTTTAATTTATTTTCGTTTCGCTATACAGAAAATGCGATATCCGAGAAAATAACGGGTGCCCGTCGTCGCAGTGTAAAATTAACATTACTAACGGATCCGTTAAATCTGCACCGAGAATCTAAAATATAATGATTTTAATAAACGTTTTCCGTTGTATCGGATTTCAAATAAAAAGTGAGATTAGTTTAACGCACGTATTGTATAAAACACTACACGGGCGTGTTGTGAGTGCGCAACGTTATAATACGGCGAACGCGACAATTTCAGCCGAGCAGCGACTTTTAACGATACGTCTCGGGTGGTGCAAAATGACGTAAATATTATTTATTTTCGTATTAAGAGAAGAAATATTCGTGTAAATGTGTTTCCCTGAGCCACCGCAAATATTAAGGCCAATAATTTGGCCGGCGTATTGCAGCCGGTGATGTTACCGTAAATTATTTTTTTAAAAGATTATATACTACGCCAAATAGTGCCAAAGTCTGAAATGTTCTATTTTATGACCAAAAGGACGACGTTTGCCGGTTCAGCAAGTAATATGTATGAGTATTCTATTTCTCGCCATTGAAATATTAACCGCAAGAAATGCCGGAAAAATTAATTGTTTTATAAGTTCCCTTCCGCAAAACTATACGGGAAAATAAAAAGATTTAAATAATTTGACAAAAAAAAAATACCAGCGTCGGTCACCCCCGCACGATAATGACGATAACCAGTGGCAATTAAAAGTTTTTGTCCAAGTTTTCTATCGTAATATCAAATATCGTATTATCAATACTATATTTGATATCATTGCCGTTTATTTGAAAAATACCGTCGATTAAATAAATAATAATAATAATAAAAATATTCTAAAATATGTTTAGATTTAAACATCTCCAAAGCGTTTTAAATTTCAGTATCTATATATTCTAAAAGCAATGATAATTTAAACGCGGGATTATATCTATTTGGGGAAAAATGTATTCATACCGAAAATTAAAATAATATTAGTTACATTATTCTGTTTTTTTAACTGTATATTCGTATTTTTTTTTTTTTTCGTTTAATAAACGTTTTAGAGGTATATACGGCGTATACGGGAAACACCGCTTATTATAGCAATAAATTAAATAGGGATTTACGGATCAACCGCGCGGCCAAGCTGTGATAAAAAAAAAAAAAAAATATGGCAGTTATTATGCACATATATACTGGCAAAGCTCATTTTTATAACGGTGACGTTTTAAACATATTTTTCCGATAAATTGGCACGCTGATGTGGAGGAATCGACATTCAAATAAGAGCGCGCGTTACCGAACCACGTGGTGTGTTGTAACGACGAATTAGTCCACGGTTGTGATTTTTATCGTTTTGTCGCTATCGCGCATTTATATTACACAAACCCCTAAACCGGTATAGCTTTTTTTTTTTCTGCGTTTCCGATATCGTGCGGTCCAATCGGATCACACACATTGTGTGCAAATGCAATTTCGATAACGGCCCCGTCGATTAGAAAACTGATTATAATATATATTATAGGACGAGATCGCGGGGACTTCTCTTTTCCCATACGACAATATTTCCATTACCTCCTATTATCTCGTTTCGGTTTATACTGCGCGGTATCCTCGTAACGTAAACATGTCAAGATACCCGTCCGCGAGAAACACGGTTGATGAACACAAGGAGGTTAGAAACCAACAACCGTAATATTAATATATTATGGTTATCAGCGTAATAAACATTTTTATTGGGGTGTTTTCAGACCTCCGTGGACTACCTACCAGTTACCATCGTTCATAAAAATCGTCTATACGCCTTGAACTCGATAAACGCATATTGTGTACGCTGGTAACACTGGAAGGGCGCGTTGCCGTGCATTTTTAACCGAATCGAGATAATAGGAGGTAATGGAAATATTGCCGTATGGGAAAAGAAAAGTCCCCGATCTCGTCCTATATATATTATAATATGAGATTCTCATAGTATGCGGATTTAAAAAATTCATGATCCGTCCGCGAAACGAATCTAAATTTAATCTATTATTACGTATGTTTCACTTCAATCTATTCGACGGCCGTATTATATATATATATATATATATATATATTGTACGTATATTATAACAACAATGCCCCGAGAAATAATCCAGATAAAAATATATAAAACGAAACAGAACGACGACGTACGGATTTGTTAAACGCGTTATGGCCCACTACTACTGCAGCTGCTGCTGCTGCACAATGGAATCGCGAGATTTTCGTGTAAAAGCGTTCTCAGGTCTGCCGAGAAAAATGTATTCGATTTTTCTTCTGAACCTTTTATTTCAAACACGTGTTAAACACAATACTATTATATCAGCCGCTACAAAACCGTACTCGATTTCGTCAATCTCTTATACATATACAATAATGTGTACCGCTTTATAATTTATTGGGAATTTTTTTTTTTTCTTTTTTTGTCTTCCCGTTTTTCGTGTCGTACGTAAATCAAACAACGTATTTTTTCTCATGAAATGTTAAACTATATAACGTATTTTACTACGTGCGCGGTACGATACGAACGATATAATAATTTAGAATTTTCCTCATCGAATTTAACAAACGATTGATTTTCAAAAAAAATTCCTACCACGTTCGGAATTATTACGTATAATATTTGATCCGTATAAACATATAAACGTATATCCGCATCGTATTATATTTCTCGATCAAAAGTCAAAATCGAATAAATAAACAGCGTACACTTGAAAATAATTAATTCTGCAATAATTAATTATACACGAACGGTACGAAAATGCTTATTTATGAGATGAAAGGAATACCACCTGACCTGTATAATATGTGTATTATATATATTGTTATTATTAATAACTTACGATATTAAATTCAATAACTAAAATAATCGAATTATCCGAACAATGTTGCCGTTTCCCATTCGATAAATATATTTCCCGTGTAATTAATTTATTTGATATCTATTGATCCATCGCATACACATTGAGATTTATTGCATCTAGATATATGTATAATTTGACTATATCTTTTATCTTGATTCTTAACGAAAATGTCGAAAATCTGTCTGAAATTTGACTTGAAGTTAGAAAAATAATTCTATCATTTTAATAATCATATCTAGATAAAAATATACTTGGAAAAAAAACACAAATAAATACAATACAATTTTAAAAATTGCATAATATACATAGAGAGATAATGATTCGCTTTAGCGAGATCCATCATACGTTTTTCGCATTGCTAGGAATCCACTATACAAACGTTCTTCGCGCATTTTATTACTGACGACGACGTCAGATTATCGATGACGGCATGAAATAAAAACGTAAACGCATTTGGTTTTATTTTAAACAAAAATTTTACCAACATGAAATCGTGACGCCAAATTTAATCATGTTAACATATATGGTGGTCTACCATTTTGTGGTTTTGGTGGTATATATATAAAATCAAACACAAAACTACCAAGTTTTGAGTTATGGCGGTTTTGTTCCAAGGGTGCGATTTATATATATTATACATATAAACAGACTTGTAAAAGATACTTTTTTAAAAAGTATTTCGAGTACAATTACAGATATTTGAAACACGCGTTTGAGTACTACAAAAAATAAAAAACTATTTGATTACGAGTATAAATACTTTTGATAGGTATTCATAAATACTTTTAAATACTTATTTGTTACATATTATCTCATAGGTCGTGCGTATAAGATATTTTTTTCTGTACGACATTGGTCATTAATACTAATGCAAATGGACATCTTGAATCCATTAGACTTTCAACACGACGTAACGCGATACTCTTCAATAAAAAATTATACCTATTTTCTAATAAAAAGTATTCGATTTCGAACACAAATACTTTAGACAAATATTCAAAATACAATACCGACAAATGTTCGTAGAAGTATTTAGGTTATGTATTCGAATATTTGTATTTAAATACTTTTACTAGAATATACTATACAAATCTGTATATATATATATATATATATATATATATATTATATGATATCGTCACGTAAAAACCACTGTGGCTAATCTAAAAAAAAAAATTCGAAATTTCGATTTATTTTAATAGATTCATTTGTTTTCAACACGCTCGTGACCATTTGTTATCAATGATATCATAATATTAATTTTAAACTTTTATATTTTGGATACAGGTCCCCCTCCTATTATGTTATGTACCTTATGAAAGTAATTTTTAATCTGTTCAATTTGATGATGATCACTCAACCCTTTCTGGTGCTACATGGGAGTTGAAAAATGGCCAAAACGAGTAGTTTTATGGCTTTTCGAATTTAAGTCAAAAACGTATGCACTGGGTATAAAAATCTATTTTATTAAACATAAATTTCATTATTCAGTTTTATTTTGAAATATATTTGGGGAAAATCGTATACAACACAAAGTATGAGCTTTATCTAATCTAATCGTATTATATAAATTATGATATTTAATATAATATATTATACCGGGAATTTTAAAACTAGCCAAAAATTAAACATAAAATCCAAGTATTAAAACAAAACGGGTTTTCAATTAAATGTACATATCCTAAAATTGTATAGATAATTCAATTCTATTTAATTGGAAATGTTTTGTATTCTATCTTGTTCTCCGGAAATAATACATTTTCGGGAAATATTGTAATAACCTTATTTGTAAATGATTATAATATGTTCTACAATAAAGCTAAAATACATTTTTATATCCAGTGCATGAGTTTTTGGCTTGTATTTGAAAAACTATAAAACTACCTATTGCGGCCATTTTTCAACCGTCATTTGGCACCACAAGAGGTTGAGTGATCATCGTCAAATTTAACCTAAAAATTACACTCACGAGGTACTTGACAATATTTACATTTGTTTTCTTCTCCTATGAATAGAGACCATCCTAATACAAGAACACAGCAGCGTCTCGTTAATCCGAACGGCATTGGGGAAAAGGGGCGTTCGGATTACCTTTGACTTAAAAAAATTAAATCAATTTTCTTGCAATGCAAATTTAAAAATGAATTGAAAAATAATAACCGCTGACGGTAGATGTGAAATTGTCTTATAACGACACTGTACCTGATCGCTTTATCGATCGACTTTATCACTTCTAACTTGTCCTGTACGTTTTAACGTCACGCGCTTACGACGCGGACCGTAATTTTAACAAACTAATATCAGACACACACACACACACACACAATTGACTAACGTCTAAAATATCTGACCGGCGTGCGATGTGCCATCGTGATTATTTTAACAATAATAATTATTATTATTATTATTATTATTATTGTGTGGGTCTACGGAAAAATTATGTCTGTAGTAAATATCGATAATTGCCAAGCTCGTTCGGATTGCCGTCGTCTTACGGATTGGCCCGTTGTCCGGATTGACGAGACCCGACTGTTGTACGCTACAAAACGATCGTTTTGTTCCGATCCGTGATACGCACACGTACGGCGGCAATTAAACGTCCGGGCCGGCGGGACGACGCGCGGGATGTGCCTGTTGGGCGGTAACCACCGGCTATGGTTTTCGTTGATGTTCGCGGTAAAGACGTTTATGTGGTTTTATACGGGCCCCGGAGTCACGTCGGCCGTCAAAACCGTACAAGAAGATCCGTTTGCGACCGCCGTTCGGGTATTGCCGACGCAAATATTTACATTGTGTTAGCCGTGTGTACATATATAGTAATAAAAACATATTATACCCGTTGACGAGGATAGTTAACGCACGGTTAAACTCTCGCCCTTATCGACTAATTAACGGAGTTGTCCGACATTATATTATATATTACATAATAGGGCAAATATATTATATAGGTACACCGCACGTGTTTTACGAGGCAAACGCCCGCTGTACATACTTTTTTTTTTTTTTTGAAAATTTACAATCTGTATTATCAAAACACAATAAGCAAATGTAAAAACAATAATGAAGACAAACAGAAAGACACGATAAGGGAGACCATCCAGTGATAGGACCCTTCAGATTTAAATTAAACCTAATTTATAGAATTTTATAGATTTATTACAAAAGATCCCGACACCAAGCGCCTTTTTTTAAGGCGACGAGCAGGGTTTTCAGGCAGTGTAAGTGAGGATAGGTGGGATATAAGAGGATTTTGATGTCGCTGTAATTTGTTGTGATATTTAATGTAATACTGTTTGGTAAGTTGCTCAATAGTTTGGATTTTTAAGTCCTTGTGGAGTGCATTATTTGTGACATACCATGGAGCAGAGGCTTTGGAGCGGAGCGATAATGATTGGAATGCTTGAATGGTTTAGATAATTGGGACGGTTTGGCGCTTCTCCAGATTTGTGAGCCATAAGTCCAAATGGGCCTTAAAAGAGATTTGTATATTGTTAATTTTGCGTTTATAGAATGTTTGCACTTTATTATTGGGCGAAGTATGTGTAGGCTATTATTTAGCAATTTGCGTTTAGGTTTTAGGTGTAGGCCCCAAGTTAATCTTTTGTCGATTATGATCCCTAGGTATTTTACATGCGGTGTAATATGAATATCCACACCATGCAGTTGAAGGAATGGGCAGTTTATTTTTCTGAGTGTAATACATACTTAATGCCAAAACTATCGTCTAAATCAGTGGTTCCCAACTGATGGTCGCCTAGATCACCGGTGGTGTGTGTCCGTCCGAGCACTCATCTCGAATGGTCCGAGATGCTAAATCATTTTTTTTTCCATGATTATTCATGGAAAAAAATTTGTTTTACAATTAAAAAAAAATTAGCAAAATTGTATTTCATATTATTCATGGTTTAGTGTACGTAATTTGTTATCCCACAACTGGTCTAAAGAAGCGCGTGCTAATAAGTCGCACTAATTAAATATATATTAATTTTAATTTGTATTATTTTTTCCACGTCGAATAAAAATCAATTCAATTAAGTTTGTATAATCTTATTCCCGTGTTGATTAAATACCAAAATTTGAATTTCTATCTTTTTTTTTGTTTTACTAAATTAGTCTGTTGTCAATTAATTTTGTTAATAAAAACCGTATTTCTGATTTTATTATGTGCATATAAATTACAAACTACAAAAGAATAAAGAAATAGGTGGTATTTGGCGGAGGAGGGATGGAAAATGTACAAAAGTGGTCCGTGCCTAGTGTTGAGTTGGGAACCACTGGGTCTAAATAGACGAGAACAACCGACTTCTCGTCGTTTGTCAACATATTATATAGTTACCTCGATAAATAATAATTATTATTATTATTACCCGATACCGGTAGAGTTCTCCCGGAAGCATTATTATAATATGAGATGACACGATAACAAAAAAAAAAAAAAAATTTAAATAAGTAAACAGTGTACGAGTGAGGGTCTTTACGATTATTTTTCAACGGGATTACAACGACAACAAAAAACAAAATCGAAAATAACCGAAACCGTTATTTTGTTAATATTCCCGTTTTTCCGACGGGTTTTCTCAATTATAAAGAAAACTATTAAGTACCTAAAAGAACGCAATAAATATCGTGTTAAATAAACGTCATCTAACTTTATATATATATATATATATTTTATACAGTTTTCTAAAAGTGTTTTTTTTAAAACTCTCCCGAAAACGCATAAAAAAAAAAAACTTACTATTAAAGTGCCTACCCTAACATCTGCGTCTCATACTCTCATGCATTCTATCTTATTATATTTTATTATTATTATTTACTGCGACAACAAATGTTGTTGTGAAACTGTGTTTAAATCGAAAAATTTTAAATAACGAATTTACTAATATTGAACTCAACAACTCGCGTATTTTTTTCTTTTCTTTTTAAAACTATTATATGGTAAATAATTTCGATAACACGTTTGTACGTTTAGTCGAATAATTGTGGTAGAAATTACGTTTCGTCTAGTGTAAAGTCTATGAAAAGTGACTGTAGGTCGAATTTGAAAACCGGAAAATCACTTACGTTTTCGAGTGATTTCATAACGCAAGTTCTCTATACCAGAACACAAAAAAATGTAAATTGACACGTACCGAATCCCGTGACAAACACATAGTTTTAAAAAAATATATATTATTCCATTAAACACATCCGCAAACAGCGAAATAGTTACTATATGCGTGTATGTTAATTGTAAAGAAAAAAAAATTGATTGACTTTTAACTCAGAAATGTAATATGCCAAAAACAACGCAAAGAACTTTCAAATCCGTATATTTTAAATTAGTTTCTTTTTTAGAAGGTTGATTTAACTGTAGCTGTATATACGACGAGATTTCATAGTGACACGGTTTTTTCTCCAGACATTATAAAATCGTTTAAAAATTTAAAATCACTAACTATTCCGCAACACGCAAAATCAGAGGGACTTTTATTTTCAAATTGCAATCTCCATTTTCAACACAGATTCGATAAGGGGGAGTAGAAATGATGATGCCGGGATATACCGTCTATAACATTTTGACCGAAGCAGTAAGGAAGGAAATAATAATGAATTAATAAATTGCATATCCGTTTTTAGATGATACCGGTCATTTCCTACTCCTATCCGGTCTAAATACGAAAATCGATATGCAATCAATTTTACCCAAAACCTTTACGGTTTTCCTTTTTTTTCTTAGCGTCCCTTTACTTATTATTTCTATTGACGGGACTTCTCTTTTTGCAAATAATAATTATATTTTCAAAAAAAAAAAAAAAAAAACGTGTATTATCAACTCAGTATATAAAAAGTTAAAAAAAATAAATACGCAAACATTTTAACTTGGCTTGCAGGAGTATTATTCAATTGTGTTTATTTCTTTGTAAATAATTGAATTACATTTAAAAATTAGTGCCCCGGGCGAGTTCATTAATTGTCAGAGACCATAATAATTTTTTTTATGTAAGTCTCCCTAGTATATCACTGAGTCTATCAAGTTTGTTTTTGACGGATTTCCCCCGGAAACGGAAACTATTGCACTGTACCGTGTCTGATTTATCTTTTCCCCTTATTTTTGGACATTTCTAGCAGCTCAATCATGACCGAATGAACTGAAAAACTGGGTAACTAAAATTATTTTATAGGCAAATATCAATTAAAATTTAAGCACGTCGTTGCGGGAGTGAGGTGTGTGTTTTTTTGGTATTGAACGCCTCTGCAGTAGCCCCCCTCCTCAAAAAAAAACCGTAGCTTGTGAAATGCGTGGCAATAAGCCCGTGTAATTTGCTGTTTTCAACCCTCAACGCGCGTCTTCTTTTTTTCATTCTTCTTATTAGAAGTAGTATTAAATATAGTAATTGGTTATTTATTGTTATTTTGCAAAGAATAAATTATGTCGGGGAGGTATTTATTTATGTATTGATTTTTTTTTTTTTAATTTTGGTGGGGCGAGGGGGGGGGGTTTGCTTGTTGCACGAGAATAGGTCGAAACGGTTTCAAAACGTACACGTTTTAAATATTACAGGCACGTGAGTAAACCCAACGCAAGTAAGTCCTATCCGCGATCCGCATGCGTTTTCTTCAGGCGGTTTCGCGAATCATTCGATTATCCATGTTTGATGGTATCCATGCGGGCTCGGAACCGCAGACCCACGGCCTTATTAATTTCTTAGGACGTACGCCCGAAAACGGCAACCGCCGCGATTATTGTGTGTGTATATATATATATAAAAGTAACGCGCGTACAAATTCGATGTGGGAATAAAATATATTTATATAGAAATAGCAACACAATAACCGATGAAATTTCTCTCTCGCCCTTATATATCTATATATACGATTTGAAATTCAATTTATAATAGACGGAGGGGAAAACGCGTGCGTACGTTTCGGTCTTTCCCCGGACCCGGGGCTGCGCCGTAACAATATCGGACTTCCCTATCCCGTGCCCTTGCGCGCGGAAGGAAACCTCGTCGTCGCTCGTCTTTTACCGATAGAAACTCGTTAAACTGCTGCACAGCGACAGAAAGAAAACTTTTCACCGAGTTTACTGCGAAAGTACGATTCTCGTACGAGTATATATATATAGGCTAAAAATCTATTATTTCCCGGGCTCGAAATATTTTCCAAAATGTCTTAATGTTTTATATTGTAATAATAATAATAATAATAATACGAGGTACAATACTGTGCCGGCCGGCGGACTTCTATTCATTCTAAGAAACAAGAAATATATACCGTATGTTATTATTAATTTTTTTTTAATTAAAACGTTTTCAAGCGATTTCATAATGGTTTCGACGCGTTAAACAATATTATATAATATTTCAAGTTGGAAAATTATTAAAAAAAAAAAAAACAAAAATAAAAAATAAAAATTGACACTATTATTATAAGTATTAAATAAATAATCGTATTGTCATAGTCTCACCCTCACCCCCACCCCCACCCCCACACCGTCCCGTCTCGTTAAAAAATAAATATCTATACCTAAGCCTCAAACCCATTGTTTTCGTAAATATTAATTAAGAGTTCAAAAAGAACAATATGTTAAAGGTAGGTTTATATATATATATTTTTTTTTTTTTTTAAGAAAACCTAGTGAAATATTATGACGTCGAATTGTATATAATTAAAAATATAAAAACATTAAATTATCACATTAATTATTTTTCGTATTTTAACATTTTTTTTTATTTTTTATTATTTAACTATCGCGATATATTAATAATTTAATACCCGACAAACGAATAAATTACAATAAAAATTATTCACTGTCGCGTATTAGTTTTCGTTAAACTCACGAATTATAAGTAATTCTGCAGTATACAAACCGAACTTATGGAAAGGACAAAGCTTTAAACGTTACACAAACTCGATTTCAATGTTATTTTAGGACGACATGTGCGCGGGGCCGGGTGAATTCTTGTGCGAGTTTTTAATTTTTTTTGTAAATAAATCTGTAGTTACCTACAAAAAAATGACTCTAAACATTTTTTTTTATTTTTTTTGGCAATGCAAATGCTCCGATTGTTTCGCGCAGTACACTAAAAGACGCGAAACGTCTAGCCCGTGGTAATTTACTTCAAAATTCTTAACAGTTGACACCCTTAGGTTTTTTTTTTTTTTTTTAAAAAGATGCAGACACTTTGCCCAGCGGTACATATTGCTTCAAAAAAAAAAAAAAATGTCTAGATTCACGACAGTTTTTCCATAGTATTAAAAAAAAAAACCAGGCGACAATATTATTGTCGATACATCAGTTTTGTTGATTTCTGTGGGGGGTTACCTTGGTGGCAAAAACAAATGACAGGACTAATATTATACTCCGCTCATAATCGTTTTCCCTTTTGCAATGATTTATCGTCGCATACTTTGATTAAATAATTCTATAGCCCACGGTGGCAGCAGAAGTGGTGTGTGAACTGAATTCAGGCCGGGAAATTGAAGTTCATCGGAGTCACCATTTTATTCGCCCGATAAAAAAGGTACCCAAAATTGTTTGTTATTTTTTTCTCGCTGTACCGAATTCCACCACCCGGTGGTACATTATTTGATTAAGATTTGAAAAATAATCCGAGTTGGTAAAATAAATGTAATACTAGAAAATGTAATGTTTCAAAGGTTAAGATATAGCAACTCACGTGTATATTTTATCAAGCACACAAAATTATCGGGCCACAATACGATTCAAGCTATCTGGAAAATTTCCATTTCCAGAACGGCGGCCACTCCGACCGTGAGCGTGAGGTATGTTTTCTCTTCACTTGTTTTCTTCATTATTTTTTTTTTTTTTTTTTTTCCTTTTACCAATTACAGCAGAATGCCAATATATAATACAATCGCGTCGTCCGTATATGGACGAATTTTAGTCGTATATAATACGTTCCTGGGGATATGTTCCTCCGGTTTTCCGTCACTTTCAAACTGTCTTCGTGTATAGGGTTTTTTACCGCCTTTCTCCCGGAAAATATAAAATAATACATTTCGTTTCGGGAGAATTGCGGTCGGTTATCGGGTCCCTCGTAGTAGGCAGCGCGGCGTTTAGCTCGAAAATCGTACGACATGTCGCGGTTCGATTATAATATTATTATTATTATTGGTTTTTCTCGTCTGCCGCGACCGGATAACAAGTCGTAATAATATTAATAAAATAATACCGCCGTCCTTTTGGTCTTTTCAAAATGCACGTAAATCCGCCGCGATTATCGTTTTAAATTCCGTTTTGTTAAACGAACGCATAAATCCCACGGTATATAATTACACACCGGACTATACGCGCCCAAGGAATAAACCCGTAATAATATAGGAATATTCTAATTCAAAACGAGCGCGGGAGTCTTTCCGTTTTTTTTTTTTTTTTTTTATTTCTTATAATTCCAATAATAATCCATCACGGGTCTACGAGAACTTATCCGTATTTATATTTTTATTTCGTACGAAAGTTGATAAGAAAATAAAAATAAAAAAAAAACTGTCCAAAAACCATCACATAAACGAATTACGATCGGTGTGGGTGAGAAACCCTTATCGGTACTCCCGCGTACTTATAACGGGTGCTCATACCATGCATTATGTACTTTATTCAAATATTTTCGCTGATTACTGGAGTTCCCATTGGTTGGTTGGACAAAACACACCAAATTAAATTGTTGAAAAAAAAAAAAAAGTATAGGGATTAAGCCGAGAGGACGCGTGTGAAATTTTTGTTTTTTTTTTTTTTAAAATAACCTATAATCTAACCGTGACGATGACCTCGCAACGGTTTTGTACGCCCACTCGAGACTGCTGCTGCTGTGCAGTGTATGCCGAAACAAAAAAAAAAAATAAAAAATAATTGTTTGCACCTCGCGGGATAAATGACTCGGGGGAGGGTCGCGTGCGTCAGTTGCGGGGACGCGGGTAGATCGCGGAAAAAAGGAATCGTTAAAAAAAAAAAAAAAAAAAATGGGGAAAAAAAATGCCGTAAGAGTTATAAAATGGATGGGAAAACTGGAGCGGTGTAGGCGGGCATGAATGTTTGATTGCGAGAGCGAGGAGTACTCCACAAAAATACGCGAGCGGGTCAAGGCTGGGGGCAGGGGTGCAGTAAGTATACATCCAGACACCAGTCGACACACATAATATTATAAAAAACGACGTCGAATTTTTTTATATTTTTTTCCCCTATCTAACTCGGTCGCGATTATATTACAAGGTTTTTCAGAATACGAAAATCGATTTTAAATAAACTTATTAAATAAAATAGGGGGGGGTCTAACCCTACTTATAATAAACTTATTACCTTGTCGACTTTGGGGAATTCGGCACTGTCGTCAATTAAAAAAATAATAACATGCACAATCGATAACAGAAATATAAAAATGTATGATAAAACAAAACCACCGGTCGAAAATGTCGCGTCTTTTATTGGCTGGTATCGCACCACGAAAGAGGTTTCTGTTTCGGTAACCGAAAAATTGTTAAATTTTTCTGCTCGTAAGCTTACAACCGAAATAATTATTCAGTATATGTTATGTGTTTTAATCGAACATTTTTTTTAACCTAATAGCAAAGCGCGAAAAAAAAATAAAAAAAAAATATATATGGTGAAATCGGTACTAAAACTCCCTCACTTAGCCACAGTGTTCCGACCTTATCTCCGAAGACCGGATAGCTGCTTCCGTGCTGCGGCTGCCGTGTTTGTTTGCCGGCAAAAAAATAAAAGGTTCGGGTAATTTTTCAATGGTCCGTGCTAAAGTCGAGTGTGGAAACGGGTCCGGGGTAGTTCAATGAATACTTAAAAACCAGACGTTATATTATAATACGTGGCCAACGAACCTTTTTTTTCTTCTTCTTTTTCTCGTTGGCCCTCGGACATACGAAAGTACCTATATACTATTTACTTATTTATACCGCGGGATTGTAGAAAAAAAAAAAAAAACAATTTTTTATTTTTCTGGGCGTACAGCGGAGGAGGAGTAATGCGTTTTACTGCTGTAAACGATTTTTCGTCTACGCGCAGACTTGTAGATAGATAGGCGTGCGCAGATAATGTGGCTGCTTTTTATACGCTAAAAAACAACGGCGAATCGCGCGGAATATTATAATTATAGGTTATCGTTTTGTCATGCGGGGAAATAAACTTTTTGCATTTTTAGAAAAATATTATTTTTTCGATAATGTGTTAAAAAAAATAGGGAGTGTTGCTTTTAAAAAATCAAAAGACATTACTCTCGTTCGAGGTGTACAAAGACTAGTAAGGGGGCGGCAGAGAAGGGTTAAAAATTTAAATACAGGGTGCTGCAGAGTCGACTGACGAGTTTAATGAGGTCATTAGCCTGTGATAAGATAAGAGCAGGCCTTGATAAGTGGTATATTTTGAATTGTACGGTAATGCCGTTTTTATTCGTAATCATGGTCAGGAAAGGTGTACATCGTGGTTTCATCGTGCGTGCGTATTACGAAAATAATCATTCTGTGATCGCTACACAAAGGACTTTTCGTATACACTTCGGCATTCCACGTGCCGAATCCGTTCCTTCTGTTAACACTATCAAATTGTGGATACGTGGCATTTGGAAGAAACTGCATGTACCCTAAGTAGACATGGACACGGAGCACCCAGAACGGTAAGAACCCCCGAAAATGTGCAGTTGGTTAGAGAGTTAATTGAACAGTCACCAAGACGCTCAGCCCGGAAACACGCTGTAGCTTTGGAAATATCAGACCGTTCTTTTAGGAGAATTCTTCACGAATATTTATCTTTCCATCCTTATAAATTAATGCTTGTCCAAGAGTTAAATGCTACTTGACTACGGCAACCGTAAAAATCTCTGTCAGCAAATTCTTCTGCAAATTCCTCCGATATCAACTTTTTTCTGTAGCGATGAGGCCCACTTTCATATTTCTGGAACTGTAAATAAACAAAATTTTCGATACTGGACTACAAATAACCCACGGCAGCTTCATGAAAGACCACTCCACGTGAAAGTCGAGGCCATACCAGTGGAAATGCGCCGAAAATCATATGATAGCTTCAGAGATCGTCTACAACAGTGTATCAATGCTGACGGCCGCCATCTTGGAGAAATAATTTTCAAAAAATAATTTTTAAAAATGAGATTGAATACTGATTTAAATTTAAAAAAAAACCTTTTCTCTAAGTTTTACTGTTCGTTATTTATAGGCCATCAAAACTCGTTAGTCGGCTCTGCCGCACCCTGTATAATGTCGAAATAAAACTAAAAACAATTTCAATAATAATTGACAAAACAGATAATCATATTTAACCTAAGATCTATGGAGAAATAATATTGACGGATCATAAAATCGATCACGCTCAAACTCGAGCAAACCGTCTATAACAATAATTATAAATAAATAATAATTGAAAATTATTCGCAGACGAAACCGACGAGACTGTTTGTTTTATAATATAAAACGACGGTGTTCGTTGTTTCTTCGGCACGGGAAACGACGTCATTTCAGCAATAAAAGCAGTTGAAAAGTTTCCTGTTATATATATATATATACGATGGTGTTCCGGCCATATTATTCGAAAGTTAAAATTATAATGTTTTTTTTTTCTTCTTCTTCTTCTTCTTCTTTATTTTTAATTGACTTTTTCGAAACCGACAAATGCGAAACGTCAAATTTATACGCCGTCACAATGTAAAACAGTTAGCGCGCGATTTTGTTCGTAATATTACCGAAAGACGGACATTCTAAACGTAAATTATATATAACAATATATACGCTGTCGCAGATTTTATTGCCGAGACAATCATTTTTTATTCCCCCCGGCGGTGTTTAAATTAAAACGAAATCGTAAAATTACACAGTGTACAAATCCGACGCGGTTTTAATGGAATCTAAGATATTTTTGTGCCGATGGAAATATTATTATTTCTCTCTCTCTCTCTCTCTCTCTCTCTCTCTCTCTCTCTCTCTCAAACTCAAACTCAAGGTAATTGTCCGCGGTTTTCAGTTTTCGTATTAATTTAATTTTTGTTTTTTTGTTATTATTAAATTCGATTGTCTATATTTACACACTATATTATATTATTGAATTATCGTAATTGTTCCATTGTGTTCGTTACGCAAACGAATTAATCGTGCAATGAAAATTCGTTTAGCACAACTATACAAATCGGAGTGTAAAATTAAAAAAAATTAATTGTTTTCGTAATCCCGGTTATCTTTTAATGGGTTTCGCATTTAAACACGATACTTTCGAGGGTAGAGGTATAAATTATACGCCATAAATAATATTTCGCAAATTAATTAGCACGTTTATTATCTCGCTCTTTTTTTTTTTTTTTTTTTAATATGTATATTTATTATCCGTTTTTTTAATACGTATATATATATATATATATATATGTAATTATAGGCTGGCCAAACTACTGCACGCACGTTTACTAATGCAATAAAAATGTTAAATTTCAATATTAAAGTAAAGTAAAAACAAAATAAACGTAATTCGAATATTATATAAAATTCCGCAAAGATTTCATATCCGAACACAACAAGCGGTGTTAATAAAAAAAAAAAAAAAAAAAACCGCAGTTTTACCTATATTATAATTATTTATTACCCCGGACCGTAAACGTCGAGTACTATTATAATATATTTTAATTAAAAATACGTTTTTCAAGTATTACGATTTATAAAGAACCTCTTCGCGATAAATTATAATATTACACGGTTGTTATCCGTTTAATTCAAAGAAAATACGTTAATTCGACAAATACTTTCTATATATTTCCCCATCATCGTACAATTAAAAAGTTAGCAAGTTTGTTTTTTCTCGATATTTAATTTTATTGCACGTGTACAGTGTAAACACGTTTCATTTACGTAATAGACAATTTTTTAAAAAATGGTCTGGTTAGGTACCTTCCTATGACCGTTAGTTGAGAAATTTTTGTTAATTACACGTGATAAAAAATATATATATATATACAACTACGGAATAACGGCTAAATCTAAAAAAAATTATTCGTCACGCGGTGCAAACGATTTTCCGAATTTTCTTTGATTTTGTAGAAATTGTTTACCTCAAAAATTATCGTTATTAAAAATAATGTTTAAGTTCCAAATTATTAAGAAAATTACAACTAAAAATGATCTCCCCCCGCCGCCGCCCAGCAATGCACCAACTAGATGTAAATCCTTTTAGAAACGACACTTGATAATCGATACTTGTGTAACGATTTCCGGTAAAAAAGTCGTCCAGACGGAAAACAAAAAAAACATTACCTAGTGTAAAACCAATAGACGTGTCGTTTCGCTCGGAACACGGTAGAGAAACGCCTGGAGCGGCCCGCACGGACGAGGGTATCTCGCCGGGCCAACCCGTCCCGGAATATTACTGTTGAGACGATCTGAAAGCATCCACGGTGTACGCACATCGCGATACGACGTGACCTCCTCCTCCGACGACGAATTAAATATCGACTCGATATCCCCGCACGCGTGTACGACACGCGGGGTCGAATACAAATGATTTATTACACGGGGAATATTACCTAATGTTATATCGTATTGTTTGACGTATATTGTGACGATACACTCGTATTATTGTAAACCCGTACTATAGTAAAACATAAACAATGTAGATTTAGTATTCCGCGTCGCGTCGTGTGTCCCACCACCTCCCCGAAAATTATGCAATATTAATTTCGTTATTAATATTCGGTTATTCGCCCTGTTGCGGGCGGGTAGTCGGGTAACACCAATGATCAATTGTACGCGGGCTTATTAGGTTATAACTGCATCGTTGCAAACGAAAAACGATTCCGAACGAAGTCCGTGTTTCCCTCGTGCCCGAGGTAACCGTACGCCCGAAAATCGACGAGAACAAAAACTGACGCGTATACGCGCAAAAAGCAATTTTATTTTTTTTGTTGAAAAATTATTGGATATTTCAATAACAACAACAACAAAAAATACCGCATAGTTCGAGGTATGACGCGGAAATATCCCAACTATTTTACTAACCGAAAAAGTGTTACTCGCCGTCGTAAAACAATAATAATAGTAATTTATAAATATTTTTGTTACCATAAGAAGGACATTAAAACAAATATATATATTAAAATAGCTCTCTTTCGGACGACGTTTGATTCATAATATACAAATATATACATGCAAATGACTTGGGAAAAAAAATCGATTAAACTTAATACGATATTCAAATCATGGGTCCGCGGGCGAAGAGGCTATGTTGCGCACGCGCGTAATCTATGAATTAATAAATTCGTAAGTACGCGAAATTACGATGACCCAGTAGTAGTTTCACGTCACGCGAACAAAATTTTAAAATATGTATGGTTATAGAGTTATAGAGTGTCCCATAAATATTGTTTACACGAGCACGCTGTATATCGAGAGAAGCTATATATATATATATTCCGGCAAAAATAATAATAACGAAACATCGAATTTCGATAAAAATACGAATCGCCGGCGTTAGGTTATGACAGTAGAGCCGTGTTGACGGGCAAAGGGCGCTCGCCTGGTCCGGAGGATCGGTCCGTTCGAACCGAGCGATTTAGTGTCGTTCAATTTGGAGTCCCCAGGCCAATGGGAAGCGGTGGCCGTCGATGGCGGCTCCGCAGCCGGTAGACCGGTAAGAAGAGTCACCCGCCCCCATGCCTGTGTGAGGGCAGCGAGTGGGCTTCGGCCCGGATACTGCCCATTCCCACCGTAGGTTAAGCAGCTGTAAATATTTGTGAGCCCGCCCCGCCTAGGGGAAAACGGGATTTTACTTTTGTCGTTATAATTGTACATGTTCATTTTAATAAACGATGGCGACCCGCCTCCCGAAGCAGTGCTTTACGGCGTTTCCGGGACGCTGGTGTATTGCCGGTTTAATAAAAAATAATAATAAAAAAGGACGTAGGTACATGTAGGCAATGTCGTATATTCATTCTTCGATCCAACATCGGGTGGCCCAAGTATTGGCATCGGAATACTACAATCTAGTCGAAAATCGATTGTTAATATTTAAAATTATACAGTGAACAATTCGTTTGAAATGCGACGACACGATTTACTATAATATAAAAATAAAATAAATAAATATTTTTTTTTTTTTTTTATATAACTTTAAAAATGTATTTCCACAATATGTTACATCTTGAACAATGAGCGTAAGCAATAAAGGATTTTACGTCGTGAACGACGGGGTAAAGAAACCTTGCGGTGAAGGCAAGTTTTTGACAGTTAGCATTTGATTTTCAATATATTTACAATTTGGGTATTGTTTTTATTTTAAAAAGGTCATGGCGGTGGGTACTGGAAAATAGTAAAATAAAAATACGAATGTGTTAGGGGATGGAGAAGGGGGTGGGGAGGGAAACGAAACTCAACTCATTTTATTACCGTGTAACCGATTTATTAATCAAGTTTGCAGTTTTACGCATACCGCGCGGTATATAAATTATTATTATAAACGCACGAACACATAACCCGAAGAATATATCTCCTTGGAAAATTTCATCAACTCGTATACCATAATTAATCATACGCCTTGTAATCTATGTGCGGATAAATCGGATTTGATAAAATTTAATTAAAATACTGTACCACGTCAAATTTCCCGAATGTACACGGACGCGTACGTGACTACGACAACGCGGTATAAAACACTCGCCAGCACCGCATTTATTTATAACATATATAAATACATAATACATTTATTATTACATTATAGTTTGGTACGATATTGCGAGGACGATCTCCCGAGGATTCGTATATAACTCGCGAAACTTTGAACCTTTATACCGATACGCGACTTTATTATTTAACTACGATATAATATATTATATATTCGATAATATTGCGATAAATCAAAAAATCTCCCCGAACAATATTCCATACTTTATATCGGCTATCTCGCACGAGGCGTACGCCGTTATTTTAACTTGAAAAACCGAATGAAACAACAAAATAAATCGAGTTTTAGTGTTTTTATCGCAACAGTTTGCCAGCTACTGTCGTTGCGTGGACCAACCGTGGGCTCTGTGATATAAACGCATAAAATAATATCGTGGTGTTAGTAGGTATTATACAGGGTGCGGCAGAGCCGACTGACGAGTTTAATGAGGTCATTAGCCTGTGATAAGATAAGAGCAGGCCTTGATAAGTGGTATATTTTGAATTGTACGGTAATGCCGTTTTTATTCGTAATCATGGTCAGGAAAGGTGTACATCGTGGTTTCATCGTGCGTGCGTATTACGAAAATAATCATTCTGTGATCGCTACACAAAGGGCTTTTCGTATACACTTCGGCATTCCACGTGCCGAATCTGTTACTTCTGCTAACACTATGAAATTGTGGATACGTGGCATTTGGAAGAAACTGCTAGTACCCTAAGTAGACATGGACACGGAGCACCCAGCACGGTAAGTACTCCCGAAAATGTGCAGTTGGTTAGAGAGTTAATTGAACAGTCACCAAGACGCTCAGCCCGGAATGACGCTGTAGCTTTGGGAATCTCAGACCGTTCTCTGAGGAGAATTCTGCTTCTTGCTGGCCAGCACGGTCCCCAGATTTAAGCATGTGTGATTTTTCCTCTGGAGCTACCTTAAGGATAAGGTTTTCAGACATCGCCACATACCATAGAAAGAATTAAACTGAAAATCATCGTGGAAGTCGAGGCCATACCAGTCGAAATGCGCTGAAATTCATACGAGAGCTTCAGAGATCGTCTACAACAGTGTATCAATGCTGACGGCCGCCATCTTGGAGAAATAATTTTCAAAAAATAATTTTTAAAAATGGGATTGAATACTGATTTAAATTTAAAAAAAAACCTTTTCTCTAAGTTTTACTGTTCGTTATTTATAGTCCATCAAAACTCGTCAGTCGGCTCTGTCGCACTCTGTATATGGGCAACCGGTAAAGAAGGCGCTTTGGTTAGGCAATACATTGGCATTGCGGTATTTGGGAACGTCACGCCACAAAATAATAAAAAATAATCGGAAGGTAACGACATAAAAAAAAAAAAAAATTGCATTGGTATGTTATGCGAAGGTACGTTTTGTTATGTATGAATTAGTCCACCACTTTTAAACAACAAACACATTAGAACGCAAACACAATAATATTACCTTCGATTGAATTGCAAGTTTTTTAACGGATTACACAAGATATCTGGAAAACGATTACAAAATAACAATAACATATGCGGTATATATAAAAAAAAACATCAAAATTCATAATAATATTGTTGTCTATCGTTAATTGTAGGACAATTATTATTCTATTATACGAATCCGCGTGATTCGTTCGTAAACCGCGAGTACACTTTATCCGTAGATTTTCGTTTAACCTTTGGGATATCTTCAGGAATATTGTCTACGACGGATATTGCCGAGGAATTGTATAAGGGCGGGCAGGGCAAAGAAAATAATAATTACACGTTGAACGTACTTGTCCGAATAATATAAAAAAAATGATTTATTTCCACTTGGTTTTATACGCAATTATAGAGAACAAATAAATTATTTCTCCCCGTGCTGCCGTGTCACAGTAATAATATCATACGCAAGTAACTAAAACTATTGAATTGAATACGCAATTCGTTGTTAAAACATTTGTGAGTACAATGATGTTTCATAAAAATCCGATGAAACAATAATCGACGATAAGAAAAAAATGCGTACAAGTACTTACGGGACAATTTCGAAAACGCACGAATATTACGCGAATAGAAATAAATTTAAAAAAGTTTAAACTGCGAATATAATAATATATTAATATTCTGTCGTCGGAATAAATATTTGTACGTAAAACACTACATACCATCACGTTGTAGGAAAATGAAGCGCAAACCGTATACAAATTCCTAGCTCTATATATAAAATAATAAATACTATTATTATATAACACAAAATCCAATCGCAAATAATCGAAAAATGTACAAATCGCCTTTGAAATATATAATTCGAGAAAAATGAGTATTTTTTTTTATCGATAAAAAAACCGCCCGAAAACGGGAAATAAAATCGATAAACATTGAATCTGTGGAACGCGATACGAGTTTTATTTTTTTTTATAATTAATATGAGAGAGGGAAATGCAAATTCATCAATATACTAGACACGATCGTCTAGTGCCAAAGTAAATTAAAGCGCCAAATCCTGTAAAATACAGAGTACCGGAAACGCGTATCCGCCCACCGGTAAACCTCTAAACCTATCTGTATGTACTTTTGAAAATAATTATTAGATTTACGGTGGCCGGATGAAATTCTATTTTCAAGTCTACGTTCCGCAAAGATTTACTCTATCGCTACTGCGGCTGCAAGTTTAAAATGTCTACTAAAAAAAAAACGCACATCCGAGTCGAGCGTTTTCGAATATGATAAGCCCGCGTCGGGGAAAATCGTCTTATCTCGAAACGAATACGGTTTAGCGTAAAACGGCCTTTGACGAAAATTAAAAACCACAAAGTTATCTAGAGAATGGGGCGTTTTATATATTATATTAAATGTTAATTTACGTAATAAAAAAAAATATCGAATATAAAATGTGTCTATATCGTCGCGGTCGGGTCGATTGAAAATCAATAGATATAATGTCGGTGTATTTAATTTCCATAACAAGCGAACAATTTTAAAAACACTTGAACGGGTATTTTTTTTCTTTTCTGTTTTACCGGAACGCGTTTTCAATAAAATTTCATGATTAAAAGACTAATACATTTGTGATACGGATCTTGTCATAAGGGATGTAATTTTCTAGTCGATCAATTTTCATTATTACCAAATCTCGTTAAAATTACCCATACACAATCCATTAAATATTGGTTCTGTTACATGGATTCGAGTCGTGTAACAAATTTGAAAATGTAAAACTTTTATTTTACACTGTTATTCCGTGTTTAAAACATTTTTTTTTTTTTGGCATTTTTTGGTAATTTTATTAGTTTGTATTGCATATTATACAATTTAATAGTTTAGATTTAAGCGATTCGGACGGTTTAAAATATTATCTGAAGAAATGTTTGTTTTCGTGATATTTACTTCAATAATATTTCAAGTATTTTTTACCAATACGGATTGTCAATCATTTTATTAATGATTTCGATAACGTTTTTTACGATATGGTACGTCATCCGGACTCGAACAATGCATAATTAATTGATCGGTGGGTATTGTTACACGTCGCGATCGCGTTTATTTCGTAATTAAAGTTCGTATTTTCGTTTATTTAAGAAGCGTTAAATGTCCGGGTTCTTTTTTACGGGTATTACTGCGTTAAAGGTTTTTTTTTTTTTTTTTGTTCAAATATTCGATTATCTTATAGTTATTAGTATCTAATTTACACAGCCGTATGTTTATGCACAACATTTTTATATTAAAAAAAAATAAAAATAAAATAAAAACACATTTTATTACGATAATATTATCATTTATTATGTTATCAGTTATTAAGTTCAACGAGTATAGATTTATAATCGTAGCTCGAATAATTTATCTAATTATTATTATGGTAAATTATCATAATATTTTTACGAGTATTTAATTTGTTCGTTAAACGTGATTGCACATCGGTGTATGTAAATTATCATTATTATTCGTTTACGGTAAACAAAAAAATAACACGATAATTGAACGTTGAAAAAAAAACCTCCGGTAAAAAAAAAAAACGTTTGTAGAATAAAATTTGACGATAAGAGGACACGCTAATATATTATAATATATTCAATGATAAATGAATATATTTAACTACCTCGTTTTATAGACTATCGATTTTTTTAATATTAAATAACTAAAACGGATTAATTTTATAGCATCAAAGCAATTACTCTATTATAATAATATTTATCGTACTTACGAGGGAAAAATAATATTTTTTTTTAACTTTAGGCGGATTTTTATACATATTATATCCCTGTGGGGTTTAAACAAAACGTAAATTTATATAATTTAATATTATACTCTCGACGGTGATTTGTGTATAAAATGTATAATATTATTATTATCATCATCATCATCATCATCACTATAACGTAAAATAGCTATATTATACACCTATCGATTATAAATATAAAAATACCGATAGTCGATTATTTATTGAAAAAAAAAAAAAAAAAAAAAAATGAGAGATATTTAAACTACCAACTTGCGAAGGTCCGCTGCCAATCGCAGATTGACGGCCGGATATTATATTTATTGACGGCCCGTCGTTTGGCGGATTTATTTAGGCGGTCGGAATGACGGTAACGGGCGCGGCACCGCTGGGAGGGAAGCGGAAAACGGTCGTATTATTATTAATAATATTATTTTACATAGAGGGCTATAGAAACGACTTATATTTTTTTATATATATATGTATATAAGGGCGTACATAAATAGTTTATTTTTACAGGTGTAACAACACCGTATAATGTTGTTATTTCAAGATGAGAAATAGAAAGAAAAATAGTCGAGTTCGCCAGCAGCGGCGGTTTTATTGACGAATAACGCGATTTTTATGTATGTATGTATGTTTATTATTATTTTTTTTTTCTTACGGCTTCAATACGACCGCTGAAACAAAATACAACATAAACGATGGGATAAGCAGGAACAAAAAAAGTTACCGCAGTCGATAAGGAAAACACAAAATATAACCAATACTGACAATGAGAATTTTATATTTCGCGGCTAGAACGATTCAGTCGAAATTGATTTTATTCTCGTCAACCACAGAACGGACCTTCCTTATTTGTTCCATTTTTCATCTTGATAATTCTAATAAGACGAGTCCGGACATGCATGTGCCAATGTGGTCACACTGTAATATTATATTATCAGACAAGTCCACGATAAAAATAAAAACCAAATTAAAAATTATCCAAGGAATAAAGCCAAATTTTACATATTTCCAAACGAAAAATAAGAATTGAATTGGCCGCCGATGGAACTAGACTAGCGCAATAATCACTCAGAGTAACGCAAACAAAGATACAATTACAATTAAATTTATAAAAATGTATTATAAAAATTATACACTTGATATTGACAACTTCTTGTCTGTTATTTCATATACAATGAGATATCGACGATAACATGGTGACAGACTATTAGAATGATAATGACGATAATGACATATACGTACTTATGATAAGCAAAATCGTATATAAAATGTAATAAAATATTTTGGTAATAAAATACAAAATGTATAACAATCGATCAATTGTGTTGAACGAAGGAAAAAAAAAAGTGTATATTTATTAAAATATGATTTTTTTTTTTTTTTTTTTGTAATTTTCTTTTCCCGAACAATTAAAAAAAGTGTACTTGTCTGGTTGTTGCACGGGGCCTCCTCTTCAATAATTATTACACGTACGACGTGTGTAGTGAATTTTTATTTTTTTTCCAAATAAATTAGAAATATTGTTGTTGTTTTATTATTTTTTTTTTTTTAACGACGTGTATAAAACGCGAAAGGATTTAACGGATAAACGTTTTATTTATTAGCAACATAATTAATATTATTATTATTATTATTATTATACGCTCACTTGATAAAATAAGGTCTTCCATCGCTGTCTAGCGCTTCTTCCCAGCCGTACGGAAGGGATTTGGCACCGGGATCTTTGGGCCACGCTTCCACGGGCGGTAGCCAAGACGCCGTTTGAGTTACGTGACTGAAAAACAAAATAATAATAATAAAAAAATCAGTAAAATAAAATAATTAGACAAGTTAAGGTGTTCGCTCGAGTGCTAGACGCGAAAGACGGGCGCCATCTATTTATCGGTATTTATAGACGCGCGCGGCCGTACAATACACAGTGTAAGGGGCGAGGAAAATTCTCTTGGAAAATTATTTCAAAACCCATCGGTCATTTTCATCTCTCCGGTTTCGTCGTAAATCTATTTGTTTTCACCACCCCCTCGTAGATTATACACACACGGTGAAAGACGATAATTGATAAACGACGCCCTTCCCCGGTCAATGACGTCATTTACCAAAATTATTCAATTGTACAGGAGGTAATTGTTGTAAAAAAAAAAAAAAAACAACACCGTGCCTTTTAAACTCGAATGCCGATGGTCAACGATGATTAATCTCGAATAACACGTCGTTTACGGTGTAACCGGGAATTTAACAGCCAAAAGTTGAATATTGTTCGACTTCGCGCGGTATCGCGTCGGTGTTTTTACCACCAGCACAGCCGTTTCGGTAAGTCAATCGTAAGAGAGTATTTTGCATGACAGTAAATTATTAGGTCGTGTTATTTGTAATATTTTCGAGTAAAAACGCCGTGGAAAATTATATTATTTATTTATTGTAACGCGACCTCGATTATACGATTTGAATACAGACTAAAAAAAAATATAATAAATAATATTACATGATTCATACGAATATTTTGTATAAAAAAACAAAACAGAATGGAAAACTTTATTATCATAATAATAGTAATGTATTATTTATGATACGAAATTAAGTAGAATTTTCTGCAAAGCGAGTTCCCCCCCCCCCACCGAGGATTCGTTCTATTTTTAATGCGGCGGGGTCGTATATATATTGTCACGTCGCGTTTTTCAATCATCGTACCGAAAAGTTCGAATCGGTGTTATTAATTTTTTTTTTTTTTTTGTTTTTATTATTTGCCCGTCCATTCGTTCGTTCGTAATACGAAATAATAATATAATAATTCGACCGACAAATTATTATAATAATTCATGCACGCAACCTATCCAATATTCGTTCACAATAAGTTGACGACAACGGCCGAGATGTGCGCCGTATTTTAATACTTATTGAAACACACTTATACAGGGTACGGCAGAGCCGACTGACGAATTTAATGAGGTCATTAGCCTGTGGTAAGATAAGAGACTGCCTTAATAAGTGGTATGTTTTGAATTGTACGATAATGCCGTTTTTATTCGCAATCATGGTCTGGAAAAGTGTACATCGTGGTTTCATCGTACGTGCGTATTACGAAAATAATCATTCTGTGATCGCTACACAAAGGGCTTTTCGTATACACTTCGGCATTCCACGTGCCGAATCTGTTACTTCTGCTAACACTATGAAATTGTGGATACGTGGCATTTGGAAGAAACTGCAAGAACCCTAAGTAGACATGGACACGGAGCACCCAGAACGGTAAAAACCCCCGAAAATGTGCAGTTGGTTAGAGAGTCAATTGAACAGTCACCAAGACGCTCAGCCCGGAAAGACGCTGTAGCTTTGGGAATCTCAGACCGTTTCTTTAGGAGAATTCTTCACGAAGATTTATCTTTCCATCCCTATAAATTAATGCTTGTCCAAGAATTAAATGTTACTGACTACGGCAACCATAAAAATCTCTGTCAGTAAATTCTTCTGCAAATTCCTCCGATATCAACTTTTTTCTGTAGCGATGAGGCCTACTTTCATATTTCTGGAACTGTAAATAAAGAAAATGTTCAATACTGGGCTACAAATAACCCACGGCAGCTCCATGAAAGACCACTCCACGTGGAAGTCGAGGCCATTCCAGTCGAAATGTGCCGAAATCCATACGAGAGCTTCAGAGATCGTCTACAACAATGTATCAATGCTGACGGCCGCCATCTTGGAGATATAATTTTCAAAAAATAATTTTTAAAAATGGGATTGAATACTGATTTAAATAAAAAAAAAACCTTTTCTCTAAGTTTTACTGTTCGTTATTTATAGCTCATCAAAACTCGTCAGTCGGCTCTGCCGCACCCTGTACCTAATCGTTGTTACATAGGGCGATTTGTTTTTGTCGTGGTTCGGCGATTTTGAGTAAATCTGTTTTTTCAACATTTATTTTATCACTATTTCCGTAAAAAAAAAAAACTGTAAATTTCATTTAAACGATTAGACTTATAATAGTATAATGAATGTCGGTCGAAAGAAAAACCAACTAAAATCAAATTTACTTAAATTATTCACATAGATCGGCAAAAAAAAAAAAAATCACGCGTACGTAAATTAAAAACATCCGATATTTATTAATCAACAATAAGGGGCGGATTAAACGCAAAAATTGCTCTGGGCTAACGTTTTTTTTTTTTTTTATTAGACCACTGCTGTTCAAGGTTCACTTTTATCGCGATATATTTTCCTTCTGTAGCGATATAATCCCGGTGATAATTTTCGGATTTCCGTTTAGCGGTATTTCTCCAATATATAGTTGGATTATCTATAAAAAAAAACCTATTAATACCTATTGGTGGAAATATCAAAAGGGGCTTTTTCCACACCAATATCCCGATCTGTGGTCATAGAGGAACGTATGCATATCGGACGCATCCATTCCCACGCGGTCTTAATCGGCTTAATAAACTTATTATAATTTTATTTTTATACAATCTATACTAAGAAAAAAGTACAATATATGTATTATTTAAAAAAAAAAAAATGAAATGCAATGGCTTGGGTGTCTTGAGGGAAGAAACCATCCAGTGAGGGTACTTTGGCGTGAATTTAAATTTACTTGGGTGTTAAGTATTCATAGTATGTTTACTTTATAAGGTCACGGGGCCATTGTCGCTCGAGTCTTCTGGGAGGATTTCCTGGGATGGAGGTAGATAGTAGCTTTTTGATATTCTAAGGGATTGGTGTGATGTTGGAGACGAAACCTAAATTTTGAATAATACAGCTCGGCTGTATCAGTGACTTTAGGGATGTGAAGAGTGTGGTTTGAAATATACGGAGGAGCGTTGATTGTAAGTCGGAGGATTTTCGATTGAAACACTTGTATTTTTTGTGTGTTTGAAAGGTTTTTTGCTGAGCCCCAGAGTTGAATTCCATTGAGCCAGAATGGGCTTAAGATGAAGATTGTATATTTGAATTTCGGTTTTGAGGGGTAGTATTGAGTATTTGCCGAGAATAGGTCTGATAGAGTAAAGTCGTTGATTTAATTTTAATTTCGTTGTGTGAATATGTTTAGGCTTGATAAACTATTTGCACAATTGAATTATTTATCGGTAAATATTTATCGATAATGCGGCGCTTGATTTCGGGATTACAACGTACAAATAAGACAATTTTAATAGTCCCCGCCGCCGTTGCCTAGCCCTGATACAGGCCACGTATCCCGTCACTATCGCGCCCCGACGTTAATCCCCGGGCCTGCCAACAATTTCATATTATTATGACGTCCGTCGACCCATATATATATATATATATATATATATATATATACGTATGCGTATTATAATCAAAATGAATTTTCGTATACTTTTGCGTATGCACGTATATGTACATCTGTACAAGCGTAATTAGAAGCGTTAAAATGAATTATCGCGTATATATATAATAACGACACACCGGCGAAATTTTAATTAAATATTTCGACATCAAACGCGCTGTAGACAAGATAATACCTTTAAAATATTATACTCGTATACAACCAGAGCACGTACAATTTTATATATATATATATATATATATATATATATATAGGAATATCGTGTTCGCCACGCGCGCGAAACATTATTTTCATTTCGGACTTTTACGCGTCAAATAATTAATAACACCCTATTTCTACGACGGGATAAATGAAAATAATGCCATTCTCTTTCCCGCCCTGTGCGTGTGACTATACACGTATATATTTATATATTAAATAAAACTTTAAGAGGCAGTTGTCGTCTACGTATTTGTCTAACGGACGATACGTACGCGTTGAGAGAGTCTGCGATAAGAGAGCCGAGGGGGGGTGGGGGACAGACCTTTTGTCGACGGACACGGGACGGCGGCGCCGTGTCGTGTAATTTTCCGTTAAAACAATTTTTTTTTTTTTTTCAGCACCACGGCGGACCGAGTAACTGGTACGCTCTAGTCATCAGTAATTAATTGGCTCTCCGACTTATTATATTTAAACAAATGCGTCCGGTATATTTTTTATAAAACAAGTTGAACAGTGCGAAAATTAAATTAAAACGGCGACGAATAATGACGTAAAAAAAAAAAATATTAAAATAATTAATCGATAACATTGTAAAAAAAAAAAAAAAAAAAGTAATAAAATTAAAACAAAAGTTATTAATTTCCCGAAATCCCAATTTAGTTAGTGAAAATGAATTCCCTTAACTTGGAAATTAGTTTTTTTTTTTTTTTTTTTTTTTTTTTTTTAATTTAAATAAATCGACAATCTGTTACATAGTTACAATAAGAAGATGGGTGGGGTGTGCATAGTAGGTGAAGATAGGCGTGATTTGAAGACGTTATCCATTGATAGCGCTTCGGCTTGTTTTATTTAATTCAAAATATAAATTTCATAACCCGTAACTAAATTATTGGCCTATAAACATACATCAATTGCATTTAATTTATTGCATTACGGAATAATTGATAATCAATATGGACCTTACGATGTATAACAGTTAACAAATTACGAAATAAAATAATAACAATAATATTATCTAGTGTATTCTAATATTCTGTGGATTTATTCGCTCAGCGGTTACGGAACATTGAGAAATTGCTGCAACGATTGCAAAAATGACTAGTTGCTTATTATTTTTGGATTGGATAATTTCATGCGTTCAATTCAACTAGTTCAGTTTGATCGTTGTAGTGAATTTAAAACGAACTATAGTTAAGTAAGATAGTTACTTTAAAAGTAACTTTCCGGATTGACTTTGACATTTTAACCAGTTGCCAGTGCCCGGCGTGGGTTATCATATTGGCAACGTTCTATTTCATTATCTATTGGAATCGCGATTATAAAAATTATTACGTTATTTTACGATTGTGCCTTCATAATTTAAAAACACGAACCAGATTGGACAAAACGGTGTAGATTTTCACCGTGCGTAAGTTTCTGTCTCGTACTCGATAATAATAATACCTACTACGAATCGATGTCCTTTTTTTTCCTAATATAAACGCATATAAGAGGGTATAGCGATGCCCGTTATTGATCGCGAGCAGGCAAAAGGGTAAAACTTCGCACGCACGTCAAACCGTCGATGTTATTATGCTAATTTCGATTGCAGTAATTTACCTTTGAAAATTACTATATTAAAAAAAAAAAAAAAAAAATGCAATGTATATAATATATTATAATAAGAGGCACACATATCACGACACGCCGGAAAACGCGAAATTATATTTCGTATACGAACGATTTTTCGGTATAAAACTTATATAATATATCGACTATCCGGTTCGGGACTACAACTAAAAAAAAAAAAAAACCACTTTTTCAGAAGAACAAGTAGAGTTGTAAAATTTGATAAATATTAATATATATTAATATAATGTTCGAGTAATTTTTGTTTTTATTCGATTTTATGCGGATAAAATTCTTATGGCCGAGAGAAATATTTGAACATTTTACACGAGGGGTACATCATAAGTTGTACTTCAAAAAAATAAAAAAGTTGAGCATAAATGGGCAATATGTTTTATTTTACATAGTCTTAGTTTTAAATTAGATCAATTATTATTTATGTGCACCGTAATAGTTATATAAACTAGTGTGTCTACACGTTTTATATGGTTTTACACAAACGACGTCTGAGAAATAACGTAAGGGTAGCGCCAAAGAAGAACAAGAAAAAAAAAACTTCCAGATGATTAAAACATGTGCGAAAACATCCTTGATGAATTTTCTAAATCATAGGTATTACTTTCGTTAGACACCCGGACCCGGGGGAATATTAACCGGGAAAAATAATCAAAGGAGGAGTGAACCCTAACCTAACCAGCCCCCCTCGTAAAACTACTAGTGATATATACAGACTAAAGCTGGCTGGTCTTAATGATTTTCCCGGACCGAAAATGTACGTCGATCTGCACGTGTGTTTTAAAGCTCGACAATTACGGATTATTTGCAAACTTATTCGCAGTGTTTGAACACAAGGAGCAGGCGGTGGCCTACCATAAATTATGCGAATTTTCCGCTCGGTAACGATTTATTTGACAACTGTTCGAAATTCCTAATACTTTTTTTTTTCCGAAAAATTGTTGTTTTTGTTTTATGTGTCATTTTAAACACTGTTTTTTGACAACTAAACTGCTTCAATTTTATTCACGCAATACCGACCAATGATATGTGCCCTTTGGACCTATTACCTTATCAACTCATTTCGGTTAATGTACTGCAAATGCTCTGGCCCCGAAGTGAGTCCAGTAAGCGGCGTTTACTGTAAATATATATACGTATTGTGTACTTATGAAACTTAAGTAATAACGAGCCCGTTTCCCTCGAGGACAACGACGTTAATACATAATATAATATTTAATCGCTGCTTTTTTTTTCTTTTTTTTCCTCTACGATTAAAGTTAATATTATACGCGCGTATAATAGGTGCTTTTTGACCGTCAATATTGTCGTATTGAACGCTGCCTGTAGATAATAATACTAGTTGTATTACCGCCGTCAATTCTAGAGCTCTACGCGTATTAATTTGGAATTTTTATTTAATAAATTAAAAAAAAAAAAAACAACGAATTAAAATGTTTTAAATTCCGTTCTCAAGACCGGAAATTAGGAAGGCGAAAGCCACTCGTGTTTGAAATTGCGCGCCTATGCCCTATGTTACTTTCCATAGACCGGCACACAGACAAACTCTTTGTTTTATTAGTATAGTTTGATTATCCCTCGGATAATATTTCCGTTTTATCCTATACACGGGACACAATATTACTGTTAATTATATTTATATCAAATATATCCGATAAAATATACAATATAATCACGGGGGGCAGGAGGGGGGGAGGTGATGGTGGTATAGTTTTGCTTTACTTTCTAAATATTAATAGACTTATATATATATATATTAGGTTAAGGTATCTAATAAATAAACACAATATAATAATGATTTACGTTGGATTACGCGGGCAATATAAAGACTATAGGTTTATTTATGACGCTCGTGTATATGGAGAAAACTGCAGCGATTGTATTATCTGTATTATTTATTACAGTGTAAAACACATACAGCACAACGTGCACGCGAAATTCAATCGGCCGGTGCAGTGAGTATAGACGCGAATAATATTTTGTTACGGAAAATTGAAATATGTCGATAAATCGCGTGGAAAAGATAATAAAAAAAATTAACTGCAACACCACTCGTCTAATACCGCGCAATTGCGTGGGGATGGGCAGGGACACGATCCCACGAAAATATACGTCTCCGGCAAAATTACTATTTAAATTAATCCGGTCTCGTCGATTAATAAATTATTAATCTACGGAAAATTTAACTTGTTCGTAAATGTTCGCGAAATTTACCCTCGTACCTCCCCATCCACTCTCCTCCAAAGGTTTTTATCCTTCGATATACCACCGGATACTACTATAATTTTATTATAAACCATATAATTAAAACATTAATGAAATAACGATGATCATAACTTCAAACGGATGTTTGAAAAAAAAAAAAAACTTTTGATTACGTATACATATATATATGTATGTAGATAGGTACCGAGAAGAGCGACAACTCCGTATATTATAATCACACGTGTAGTTTCAATTAAATTGTTTTTGCTTTGTGTTTTCAAATCGATTCACCGCGGCGAACCTGCTACAAACAGATAAAATAATATGATATTAATCGAATTATCGAATCAGTACACAAACGATAAAAAAATTATTTAAAAATTTTAAAACAGAAATAAAAAAAACGCTCCCCCCCTCCCGCGTACGTTCGTTTTAATTAACTTTTCTTTTTTTTCCGGTTTTTTTCTTTCATTTTTCATTTTTATAATAGGCTGTTTAAAAATACGTCACGCGTTTATAGAATAACCAAAATATATTCCGGTCTGGAAGCCCTGCGACGTGGACCTTTGCCAGATAGACCTTTCGTTATATTATTCCTGTTTGTTTTTTTTTTTTTTTTAATTTTTTCAGACAAGGCGCCAATTTCCATGCAGGCCTTTTTTTTTTTTTCCTACGGTCAGTTTATCCGTCTACTGCTTAATAATAATTTATTACCCACTATACCATATACCAGTTGCTGCTATATTTTTTTTCACGATATTTCTCTCTCCGGTAGTTGTATATATATACTTAAAAAAAAAAAAAATTTGGTCCATTTCCAGACGATCTAAATATTTCGTTTTATTGACGCACCGCACCGAAGTGCGAACGGTCGCACCGGAATAACGTGAAAACGCGAGCGCGTGCGGCAATGGTGAACATTACAATAATAATAGACCACAACTAATAAATTGGCACCCAAAAAAATAGTGAAATCCTATTGAAAACCATCGATTGGTTATGGTAATTATTGGCCGAATAAAGAAAAGAAAATATAATAATAATAATATATACACCACCGACAGCGGTACCGTTGGATTTGTGTCAAGTATTTATATATAAATAATAATAATGTTATCGTAATTGTATAATTGTTGATTTATGTTTTATTTTTTTTTTCCTCTAGTGAATCGATCGTTACTGTTTAAACGCGTTTGTCGGTTGCTCGTAAGAATATTGTTTCTTTTTTTTTTATATATATCTATTATACGTTAATTTTACCCAATAGTCAAAAAAAAAAACCAAACAGAAATAAAAAAAAATTAAGCCTACGAACGTATATTTTTAAACACGAAATTACGTTACAAATACAATAATATTTGAAAAATTCAATATATATATATATATATATATATATATATATATAAGTATATAGAAATTATTTGTTATACGACATTGATACGTCATAAAATATAGTCACTATAATATATATATATATTTTTTTTTTTTTGCCCGCGTGATTAATGTCACGCGGATATCAGAAACTTCGCGGTCTAAACGACCGATTTATATATATATTTATTTTTTATTTTTTTTTTACTCGTGATTAATGCGTCACGGATATCGCAAAAACTTCGGTCTTATACTAACCGATCTTTTATTGCCACTAAACCCGCGATGTCTTTATAAATGGTTTCTAATACGGTCTTATATACAGATACGGTAATAATAAAACAGCATCGGTCGTCTTAAAAAAAAAAAAAAAAAAAAAACCAACGATAAAACGGTATTAATCATTATTTCCGAAAACATATACGGGGTGATTTAAAAAAAAAAAATTTTTATCATAATCCTCCAGCGATTATCTACGAAGATTTCGAGTAAAGTTGATTTTGGTTTATATTCAGTCATTATAATTATAATATAGAAACTTTTAACAGTACTCTCCCTAACCATTATTCCGCACACCAAAAAAACATATTTGATTTTCAAAAAGCCCTCCTCCCCCCCCCAGATAACCGTTGGTGATTATTCATCCCGATCCTCCGGTCAACATTTTAAACTCTTGAACGGCATGCATCGACATTTTTTTTAGAAAAATAGTCTTTTATCGAATCCCGTGTTTATTTGGCTAATCGAAAATGTCACTATTTGAAAACCAAATGTACCAATACACGATCGAAATACAATGAGCAACAGTAGTACAAATTTGGAAAACAGTGTTGGAATTTCTATAAAACGACTGGGGAGAAAAAAAAACCATCCTGTATATAATATAACCGAACGGTTTTCTCTAAGACAGCCGGATTCGATATTCTCGTAACCGGAGTATATATAGTGCAACACTATATTCGCGGTGCACACTCGAAATCATCGATCTTTTTATCATCCCCTGCCCCCTATACCGGTCGGATACACGTCATTTGATCTTTTTCACACAATTTTCGCGAGTTCTTTATTAAATATTCGTTATACGCGTAATAATGTTATATTTGTGCAATCGGTTCTAGCACGTTTGAAATAAATTTCAATCCGAGGTCAGAGAGAGGGAGAGAAAGAGAGAGAATGAGTGTGCGTATGAGAAATAATGAGAGGAGATTAATCGTGTATATCATATTTATTGCAGCGTTCTAAGTTAGTCGATAGAATTTCCTCGCAGTTTCGAAAAAATGGTTTGCACGCGGAGAGGTTCCGTTTCACATCACACACAAGACTTACGCAGATGACTTACAGTGCAGCCGATTGGTGTAGAGTTATTCCCGGCACCGAAGTCGTAGAAAATCACACGCTACGGCGGTGGGCGGCATCCGATTTAATGGGAAACAAATCCCTAGTAAACAGTGCGGTGGCCGCCACCTCGTAATGTTTAAAACAATGCGAGGCACAGCGTCGTTTTTTGAGAGAAAAAAAAAATAATAATATTATTATTGTTTTATATACTATCCGGGATGCGTGTGGTATTTTTTTTTTTGTTTTTTACAAATTTTCCACCGACAACTTTAAACATTTCGCGATATTATATATATTATATATATATGAGGTACATTCGGAAAGTAAAGTAACGACGCTTTTATAACCCCAAGGGAATTTCAAAATAATAGTGGAAATAAAAGATGAAAATAGTCAACTCGGCCGTAAAATCGGTACCTTTAAAATTTGTTTGTGTAACTACACTGCGTAGTAATCATGATAGGTTACTATACTTCTATAGATATTTAGATATTGACAATATTCACATATCATATCATAGATTAAATTTCATCATTTGTTCATGGTCTTGTGGATAATAAAATTCGGTTTCCTCTCCCTCCCGCTCCACCATGATATTTACAACTAGTGCAGCGAGTAAAAATGTTTTAGTTAAAATTAACCGAACTGTTTTAACTCAGGTATGTGTTGAATATGTATATTTACTTTATCTATGGACGAATCCCTCGAAAACCCGACTCTGCCAAGTGTGAGTGAGATGCGAGGACATAGCCGCTATCTTGCGATTGCTGAAAGTGTTTCCATTTAATTGTTTCATAAAGCACAATTAAGACATTTTTCGTGAAGCATAAGCTTACATATAATCAGACGCAGTGGCGTGTTCAGGAATTTTCAATGGAAGGGGATAAAATCGTAGGATAGAATCTTCTTCTATCCTAACCCGACAATGTTTTAAAACCGGATCTAAAAACGCCAATTTGTATTAAACAAACCAAACTTTTCCGTTTAACTTGACTGGAATATATACATTTAACGATTAAATTACCAAATAAATACTCATCAATTTTGTATTTTTAAGACAATTGGGAGAGGTATCATCCCCCCTCCCCCCCGGGCACGCCACTGTTACTCTTCGCTTATATCAGCTCTACGACTTTTTGAACAAACTTTTCATCGTCCTGAGTGTTTATTTGTCCACTTTTAAATTCTTTACGCCTCTTTGCAACTTTTTCACAGAAACAATTTCACGGTAAATGTTCGTAACGGTCTCAGATTTTTAACAATAGCGAGATAGTGGTTGAATCCGCGCTACTCCTTGTACTCGACGGGATCGGAAATTTGAGGATTCATCTTTGTAGATAAACGGTTTAGACGAAAACGGCTAGGGTACCTATAGTGATTCTGACAACCGCTTCACAATCTCTCCGTAAGGACCTTGTTTACACGCAGACGTGCCAACTTTGAAACGATAAAAAAAATAATCGCCCGAGGCTACAGGCTCGTTGAACCCTGCTATTCGAATATATCTCGTTTAAAAACAAAATATTTTGCGATTGTTTAGAATCGATATAAATTTTGATTAGGAGTAAACGAAAAATTACTATAGGTTAAACCTATTAAACGTAAGTATAATATATAGACTTGCGCAAATCTGTATCCGGAAAACGATTTTTTTTTTTGATTGAAAAGAGAGAGAGAGAGAGAGAGAGAGAGAGAGAGAGAGAGAGAGAGAGAGAATATAAATGTGTAATAGTTTTTATTTCTTTATTTTGTTTGATTTAATATGATGTAATTCGAAGGAAAAAATCGGTACGCAATAAAAGCTCAAGCGTCGTGGAATTGATTTATATAGGTGTATACGTTTGAAAAAGCCGAGGTGCACGACTGCAGACGATGTCCTGTAATAATAAAATGCACTATACACACACACACACACGACCGAAACAAAAAAAAAAAAAAAAAAAAAAAACTCGCGTCGGGGCTTCGTATAAAATATAATATAGGGTGTAAATTAACGCGTTTTCGTCGCGTTTCTCGCGCGCACAAAAAGACTCCCGGCCGCAGTTCATTTCCGTTGCCGTGGCGACCACGCGGGTAAAAACGCGTCCGCTGTGCCGATAAAGTATTGTAGAGGGGAAAACGCCGTGTGACCGCCGAGCGGCGCTCGCCCGCGGAAAAGAACACGCTGTGGTTTTTTTTTTTTTATACGGGACGATCAAATGTTTGAAGTCACTTTTTTGGTACAAGTCTCGTTTCAACCACCGGTCACAAATGTCTACACCGTCAACGCCCCCACATGGTGCAAATACACCGGGGTACCGGTGCAATCTTCATTCGCCTTCCCCATTCCGTGGAATATCGATAACATTAAAATTCGTTATCAATGTCCTATACTATTTTGTTGTATTAATAAATTAAACGTTACGTCTATTACGATTGTATTATGATTTTACAATATTGCGTTAACAATTTACATACAGTAAAATGTTGTAGTAGTATAGTTATATTTTGTTTGCATAGATTGTGATAGAGTTCAGAAAAATGTCAATTATTTTCGGCCACGATGGCCGGGGATGTGGCCTATTGTCACGTGAAAATCATTACCTGAAATTATTACCAATAACCGAATAAAAAATTAACGTTTATCTATCTAAACTGGCGTAAAAGTCTCGGTAGACCAGTTTTTATCGACAAATTTCTAGATTATAAAATCGTCACCGGCGCACCATCGCCGTGCGAAAAGTATAATATCCTAGTGAAATTTTGTCGCTAAACTATATTCGTCACAATTGAATAGCTTATTCCAGAAACTCTCTAACGCCAAAAAAAAAAAAAAACACCCAAAATCGACTAGTTTTCGTTTAATTGTTAGTTTCGAGATATAGGCGACGTTACAAACAAAAAACCCCAACGACATCTTCTATACATTGAAGATCCTCTTTTCCATGGCCTAGAAATAATTTTTGCGGGTTTAATGTTTTCGAGCCGTGAGACGATTTTTATTGATTATCTCAAAGAGTGAAAAAGTGAACTAGTATATGTATATAGGTTGCCGAAATAAGCGATTCGTTTAATTAATCGCCTGCGTATAATCGCGAACTTATTTGATTATTTTTAAACTGTCGTCTAGAAAAATCTGTGAAAAAGTAAATAATTTTCACTTGAAATTTGGTCCATTGTGGCCAAATAACTCGGGCGGAAGAAAACGAAAAAAAAAAATAAATAAATAAGCTCAACCGCTATATTACAACCCATTATAAGGACTCGGTAATAAATATTTCGAATTTTTAATTGGCCATTTTTTTTTTCTCCGCTCGCAGGCAGACACTTTAATCGAGACTATATTTTTAAGTCGTATAATCGCACTTTTTGCGCGATGGTCACGACATAGTAATACGTATGTATATGTATGTTAATTTTTGGTCTGAGGAAAACCGAGTTTGGGAATTTCTCCGCGGCCGCATAATAATAATAATAATAATAATAATAGTAATAATAACAACGAGTAAATCGATCGTGGCGAGAAAAATAGTAAGTATATAGATCCCCGGCGGAATACGATCCGCGACCGAGAAAAAAAAAAAATAATATTTTGTCGCGGTCAATGTAGGTCGCGTAGTACGTACAATAACCGGTCTAAAAAAAAAAAAAAAAAAATCACATATACTTTTTTTTTTTTTCAACACGCACGGAAATTAGTAGGTACTATTATATATATATATACAATAAATCACGCGCGGTGTATTATCGTCACATCAATAATATAATATTAAGAGGACGTCGAACGTGAATTTGCCGTCTCTGTCTATCTAACGGGTAACGCGGTAAAAATGCGTATTCGGACCTCCTCGTTGGTCAAAAATGTATTTTTTTTTTTTTATTATTATTATTATTATTATTCGGTATAATAATAGTATGGTAAAACGCATTAAACGTAAGTATATTATAATATTGTTATACGAAATTCTTATAGTCTGTATGGATATATTTTTTTTTATTTTTTTTCGATCAGTATTAACGTCAAAACAATTGCCAACGGCGTACCGTGGGTAAACCTGCAGGTTAGGTTCTCGTCTTTAGATATCTATCAGAAATGTGTCGTGAAAGATTTCGCTAATGGAATTTCCGTGTAAAAAAAATATAACAAAACGATTTGTTATCAAACAGATATACTATATAAAATACTTGGGGAATGAATAAAATATATAAAAAAAAAAAAAAAAAGGGTCTGTGTGTTTTATTCCGACGGTGTACACAAAAATAATATTTTTTTTTTAACATTTTAATAATATACATTTTTGATTATTAACGTTGCGAGTCTGCGGTACAATTTATAACGAAATTCATAAAACGTAACAAAAAAAAGGTTTCCCGAGCACGGCTGTACTAATCGAAAATCAAGTGCGACATTTTTCAAACAATACGCGCCGCGGACACGAATTTTTCACATATCTCGTATTGAAATTTCGATTTATTTATTTTTTTTTTTTAAAACAATAGATCTTATTTTCGCTCGAAAACTATACCGCAGACCATACAAATTGGTATTATTCGAATGGAAGTAATTCACGATGGAATAATCGTCGGAAACAAATGTATACATTTTATTACATCACTCCGCAAGACATATTTAATTGCTCGTCGACAATTTCGTAATAATTAAACGTTGGCGTACACGATAATAAGTATCGTCAAAGTCTAAAGGTATTAGCAGTATTACATAAGGTACACTAGCGTTTCTTTAAACTATTTATATTGGGTTACCGGATGCGCGTAAATTTAATTATCTGCAGTTTCTTTAAACAGCATCGCATCAGAGGAACGGAAACAATTTAAGAAGAAAAAACAAAAAGTGCCCCAAAGTCTATTGCGGCAAGTCGGATAGGTGTACAGGATAATAATTTTACATTAGCAACGATAAATCATTGCAAATGAAAAACGATTCTGACTGGAGTTCGGTTAAACGTTTTTTTTTTTCCTTTTTGGTCAATTTCATTTTACGTCTATAAAATGGTATAAACTATAATGGTATTTATTCGATGAAAGTCTCAGGTCTCTGGGAATGTTTTCACTGAATTACAAAAAAAAAAACAAAAAAAAAAAAAACAATTTAATCGAAATCAACAGAAATCCGTTATTGTGTAAATATTTCCGTATTTTCCCTCGTATCACTATGGGAAAACTAAAAGGAAAATCAAAAATAAAACGATTCACCAAATGTACAAACTAGACATTTTCCCTTGGAATTCACGCCCTATGCTGATAATTGGAGCGAAATTTCTGGTCGAAAAGTTGTTTTTAACACACTGTGTATCGTAGTAAAACCAATACATACCATCGTTGATAAAATATTATAATGCTTACAAATTTGGTGACTTTGAGTGATATTTTGCGACGTAGGCCAAATGAAAGGTACGTTATAAATTTTCAAACAGCGGGATAAACATATTATATATTTTTTTTTTTTTTTTTATTAATTCCAAAATATTTATTTTATTTAAGCTTTAAGCAATTTTCTCCCCGTTTACGACGGTAAACACTGCAAATGTCGTACTACACATCTTTTATAACACGATTATAAAATTAAATAATATCAAACAAACTCAAGAACGAAAAGTAATAATGTATATATATAGAAAAATATGATCAACAGAGCCGCTAAAAACGGTTGCCATGGACGACCTGACGACGACGACGTTCCGAAACCGCACAATAAGAATCGCATCATCCTAACATTAGTGCTCGGAATTTGAAAAATCAGAATAATAAAAAAAAGAGGGACTTAAAATATTAAACTTAAAAAAATAATAATAATAATAAACGTCCCTTGCAATTATTGAACTAAAACTAACCCGTGCCCCTCCCTCCCCACATAAACCACTTTAAAACATACTTGATTTAATTAATTAATTACAAACATAAAAAAAATACTCGTGCGGGCTAAGTTTTCAACTTGATTTTTTTTTTTTTTTTTTATTACAAAATTGTTTCATATTGTCGTAAAATAGATGAAAATATATAATAATAATAATTAATGACATGAGCGATAAATATAAAAATCTAAAAAAAATATTTACGATATATCCGCGAGTTGAAAATATCATTATTTGCAACAAAAAAAAAGAAAAATACGTACCACCCCTCCGTCCCTATAGAAATAATAAGTAAGGGGACGGTAAAAATAAAAAAATATATATTATATAAGAGCTCTCTTCCATCCCACCCCACCGCAAAAAAAAATTTGAGCACTGCTAATAATAATATCGCGTTGTTCGTCTCGGAGGAAAGTCCTCTAATATATATATATTTTTTTTTTGTTTTTAACTATTCCCGAGACAATTTGTTTTCCGCTGTGATTTATTATTATGCTCCCCCCCTCCCCCCCACTAATAGTAAAAAAAAATTAAAAAAAAACTATTGTTCCGAAATGTTTTACCGTCGCCGCCGCCGCCGCAGACGCCCGTCTCGCATTGTCTAAACAATATCGTCGTCTTTGTCGCCCGACTCCCCCGGACCTTTGTCGAGGTTCTTTCGTTTACGCTAATGCACCGACGACGACGAGATAACGCGAGCACAGAATTCGCGTTTTTTTTTTTTTATTTTTTTTTTTAAATTCCCGTACGCGTATTATCGTCGTTATTATTGTGATAATGCTATTACCACCTCCGCCGCCGCCGATAAGACGCACATGTCGTAAACACGCGACATATTATGTCGCATGTCCATGACAATACGATAAAGACCGCAATAATGTAATAATAATAATAATATTAAATATAATACCAGTGTAATAAGATTGGTATAGAATTATATTATATACGCGGTCCACAGACTAATATTTTCCTTTTCTTTTTTTTATTCCTCCCTTTGCAAAATACATATTATATTATTCCATATATATATATTGTGCAAAAGAACCGAAACTACTCGGGAAAACGACAAAATACAATAATAATATTGTCCTTATCGTGTATCGTATTCCGGATGATAAGAAATAATAAAAACATTTTGAAAATACGACCACTCTGCGTGTACCACCGGCCATATTAAATTGGGTTCACGACAAACAGACAAATTAACAGATATTAAATTTTTGTTTTACGCGCCAACGGTTTTTTAAAAAAAAAAAAAAAAATATATATATATATATATTTTAAATGCGAAAATTAAAATTATTATTACTATAATTGATTTTTTTTTTTTTTTAAATGTTTTTACTTATTTATAATTCACGCATCGATTATTATTAATAAAGAATGTTTTTTCATCAGAGACAAATTAGGTGCAGCTACTACGGGTGCCCACTATGAATGAATAATATATATATATTTGTTCAAATAAGTTGTTCAAATAGTATTTAATTAATTTTTATCATTTGAACGAATAAACAATATTGTGACGGTAAAAACGCATAGAACATAATAATTATTTTACGACTTGTATAATTATTAATACATATACGATTGTACGAAATTAAAAAACAACATTGAAAATAATATAAATAAAATTACTAAAAATACAAATCACTGGCGGTACTCGTTAGTTACTCGTATATAAAACACAATAATATCGTAAACGAAACGAACGAATACATTCTGCAGGAAAATAATTGACGTTTAACAAGAAACTAATACATAAATAACAAATACATAATTAATAAATAACCACCGTTGGAAGTTCGTATTATATAACATTGTTAATATTAATAAAATTGGTAGAAATTGTTTTAGATCCTAAGAGTAACGTGTTGTTTTTTTTTATTTTTTTATGTCTGTTAATAACTTTTCCACTAGAAATTACATCGTTCAATATCGAAAAGCGCGTCGGTTATCTAACGAAAAATGCTGAATATTCAACGGACGGAGAGAGTAACCGACCGAGTAATTAACGCAATAAAGGTAAACATAGAGTTTCGGCACAGTATTTAAATTCAGAAGGGGGTACAAAGAAAGGGCCAATATACTGCGCCAATCAGTGGCGTAATATTGTTTAGATAAAGCAGAGGGGAAAAGTCGACCTGCCCGTCGGTCCAAACCTGATAATGCTTCGAGGGAATTAGTGTGTGCAAAGTGTAAATCTAAAGCCTAGTCGATGAACAAATGCTGTCGGAAAATATGTTAACTCGTGTAGCGCGGCAGTGGTCCCGGAGTGTACCCACATTTGCAAAATACGGTGCCGGTTAGTGGCCGGGTCGGTGTTTTTTTCGCTTCCGTGGGAAATTTAATCATAGGGATTTGAATGTGGAACAGCCGCTGTTCGAGTTTTCCGCCGGGTGGATCTAGCGCGGAAACAAAATATCGGATTTCGAGTAAAACGAAAAAGCTGTTACGTTTATATTATTTACAACATAACGTTTTTTTTTTTCTCTCTCTCACTCGCCGGTAATCAGTTTTTTTCGGTTTAGTAAAAACACTGTCACTCGATTGTAAATTTCATTAAACGGCTTTTTTTTCTTCTTTTTTAGATATTAGGTAATTTAACGTGATCAATTGTACGTTAAATAATATGATTTAGTATACCGTTTGTCGAATTTCCCACTTTGGTGTCCCCGCAAAAATTCACGAATGACTATCTTTTTCTCAAATAAGAGAATAAAAATATAGTCCTATATTCCCCATGTAGACAAGTGATACAATTTTTTTAACATGGTTGGGTTATGAGAATTAATACAAATCCGGAAGAGATAATCACTATAGTAATACTCGTATTTTACCACCATCAACAACATTATTCCTATTTATCCCATTTTCACCCTGTATACATCATCCCGACATTTGTTTTAACACATTGTTAATGAGATTATTAAACTGATACGGATTTTTCATAATGACGAGATTAATGCCCCCCCCCCACGAGTCAAAATACCGACGTCGCATACTCAATATTTAAGGGGTTAGGTATTTAAATTACCTCTATTCACATAGAGGTAATTTTAACGAAATTTAACGTTTTTCGTTTATTTACAGTAGTTACTATGAGAACACAAGGTAGAAGAAGAATCGCCACTGATAAGCATCATACGGAGAGACGGTGCATAATATACATTTTCGTTTATTATCTAAATTACATTTTACACTAAATTTCAATGTAATTAGGTAATATTGTCGAGAGAGAACGCAGACGTGCAGTCTCGCTGACGGAAATCAGTCAAATGTTTGGTAATCACGGTAATCTTTGGTAATCTTACGGGAAATCGTTGGTAATGTCATGGCAAATATCGGTATAATCGTTGGGAAAACTATGCGGCGACCATTGCGGGGGCCCCAGTCGTATTTTAGCGTGATTATTAAAAAACTATACATACGACATATTCGTGTTAAATAATAATTACAATTTTATCTTTTATCGAAAAGGAATGCAAAGTTTTTTTTTTTTTGTCAGGAGATTCGGTGTGAAGACAAGCAATGCAAAGAGTTTTGACCCTGTCGGTATTTTGAACGACTCCCGGAAATGAATTAATGCGCTATAAGAGCAGTTTTACGAAATCATAAATCGTACGAAGATCATTTATAATAGTTTTAACAGTATGCAACAGCACCCTTATTTTTACATGGCTTGCGTTCAATTTTTAATCGTACGTACGTAATATTTCCTCGTATATTTGTTTTTTTTTTTTTTTTTTTTTTTTTTTTTTTAACGACGTGTGTCTAACATACACACGAACGGAATAATCATTCAACAGAGTGCAACTACAATATATGTTATATGAAACTTGTGGCGTTTGTGAATCGGAAAACGAAAATGGAAAAAGTGTAACGAACCGACCCTTCCGAACGAAGCACGCGCTAAGTTCAGTGGCGCGCGACGTAGGCACCGCACGAACAACGGCAGACGGACAAATAATAATACCGTTTTGTTCTGTTTTATCATAGATAATATTTCTCCCGATATAATCCACAGACATACAAAACAACCATAGATAGCCGTGCGAACCATATTCCAACAGGGCAAATGGTTACAACAAAACCCAATGCCGAAATGTACCGTGTAATGTGTACGAAACTATTCGTCATTCGTATTCGTGTCGGTAAAACTATGGGATTTAATCTCAAAAATGGTACATTAAATTTCCGTGCGATAAGGTTCGAGGTCTATCCGTTCTTCTATTATCTATACGGTTCAGACATTAAAATATGAATAGTAATAACCAATAAGTAGGTAATGTGTGGACTATTGCGATTAATTTGCTAATCGTTTTGTCTGCAACGAATTTACATCAACTTTTTATTTTTATTTTAATTAATTGAATTCTATAAATAATAATAATAATAATAATAATGCGGAACGATAACATTAATCCGGATTGTATCGACCAATCCAGATTATATGCATTGTAATTTTGTGCCCGGTCAATCCGGATTAAATGTTTGGCACTAGTTCAAACATATTGATCCGTTATCCACATATTAAAGTCACAGAAAGTCTTATTATTATTATTATTTTAGACTGAAATTATTCGCCTAGTGTAAAAATAGATTTCTCCAAAAATTACAATCGACACAGAGTTATACTATTGTATTTACAACAACAACAACAATCATAAAATACTTCTAACCACGAGCTAATGACTATAACCGATAACTATTGCTTTTACGGAAAAACTATTAGTGCTCGAATGATAGCGGGTTGGCTATACTTGACTACCGAGTGTCGATTCCAAATAGAACTACATAAGCCTCCACAATCGTGTTAAGTCTTCTGAAAATGTATATAATTCGACTTATACATACTGTTTTTCGCGAACACCGTCCGAAGGAATCTGTCGGTTTCGAAGTATGCTTATACGCAGCGACAAAATCTGGATGAAATGGATCAATTCTGAGCACGACATTGCACTCGACCGGAGGAAAATGATCGCCGACGTAAAAAAAAAAAAAACAACCCATAGAGTTTCGATGCGAAAACGCCATGGATGTTTGTTTTTTCCGGATGAAGCTTTTTCGCGATGCTTGTAAACTCCTTGTCGAGGATTGTATAGGAAAACGAAAACGCCTGGGGAACCTACCTAAACGGTGTTTTTCGTTATCCGTCTGTGACGGGCGGCGACCGTTTTCATCTTTTAGTCGAGTGTATTTGGGTAGGTAGATGGCGGATTGTTTGTTAAAGGCCATTGTCGAAATAAATTGCGTTTCGTCGTTTATTTCAAAAAATGCGCGTCAAGAATATATCGTGTCCGGCCGAAACGCTCGATTTGTTATCAAAGTGATTACGAGAAGAAAGAAACAGCTGTTGGTCGGCGAACGGGTAATAATGGATTTTGTAATACGATAACGGCGGTTCATCGAAATGCAATTTTTCTATTCCATTACACAGACGTAGATAATAGACTGGATTGTTAACCAACGATACGATGTGAAGTTATTATCCGCCATTTTGAGTAGGTCAAATGGACGATTATTAATACCAATTGTATCTGCGTATACACCGAAATAATGGGCAGGTCATTTTTTTTTAACAACGTGATGAAGACTATAACATATAAGATACGAATACGACGTACTACTAGTAACGGCATAGATATGGCGGCTTTGTATGATTAGCATAGGGAACCTATATGGACATCTAGTTTATTATCTACATCTGTGGTTGCTTTATTAACCGAAAATCCTCTCGAAATTTATATAATGAGTTGTGATAGGGCGGGAGAAAAAATTGCCTTGTAGCTTTTGCGTCGAAAAACACGCAGTTATATAACCTGATGTTTTTCAGTTTTACCAAAATATTATAATGTTGAAAATTCGTTATTCTGTGTAAATATATAATATTATACTTGTTCTACCGGACAAAACATAATATATTATGTCAACGTGATTGTATAGTTTCGTCGTAAAATATTGTAAAATCTAGAGCCCGTCACTTATATATATATATATTGAAAAATAAAAATTAGGTCATTGTTTAACACATATTCTCCAAAGATTACACTGCATTATATACTTATAATAGACGATTATTGTCGAAGAAGACCACCATACACATCACATCATAATATTTACATAAAAAAGAAAACGCGATAGGTATAATTTTCCGGTTTCGTTTTCATTCGTTCTCTCGCACGCTAAATTTAAACTACTGCCCTAGTGATATTAGAGAAAAATATAAAAAAACATGACTTTATTAACACCGGTATAGATAAAAAAAAAAAAAAAATGTAAAGGCGTTTTGCATACTGCAGTTTTAGTACTAAATCGTGTCTAATACACGTGTTTCTGCTGTTTAATAACGGAACGCACATTTTTCGATATGGATTTATTGTTGGAATTTAAAATCGTATTTATTACACGGTCTTTTATAGAATTTTATTTGACATATTTTCATTTTTTTCTTTTTTATTGTACACATATTCCTTATAGTATAGTTTCTTATTTAAAACGGCATATTAAATAATGATTCTTTTGAATGCGTATAATACTAGTGGATAAATCTCTCTGATGAATATTATGTACACCAGAACACCATGATTTCCCAACGATTACTAAAACTAGATACTAAAGATTTGCGATCATTTTTTTTGTTTTCGCCATTATGTATAACTAATGATGAGCCCCTTGTAAAATTGTCGAGTATTTCTGCTCGGCCAAACCGATTTTATTCACGTAAAACCAAATAAGAAACTAAAAACGCTCGAAAATTTCAAATGCCTATAAATAGCCAATAAAAATCGCCAGAATGTTTTGAAAAATTGTCCGCCCCTAGAAGCGGTTAATATTAATAATATCCTGTGAACATTTCATGGATCATTACGGTTGTTTTTTTTTTTTTATTGACCGGGTTATAACGAAAATAATGAAACGGCGTAATTGTCGTAAATTATCCGGTTTTTCCGACCTTTTCTCCCGGTTTTTTTTCCCGAATATGAAAAAAAAAATGACGTCCCCTCCGCGCGCACCCACTAGATCCGAAATTCTTTCAGAAAAGACGGAACAACACGGTACAAGAGAACACAGGCGCAGGGGAGGGGAGGGGACATCAATATCCTTATTTCACGATTTCGCGAAATATATTTTTTCGGGCGGTGTAAATATTTCAGACTTAGCGCAACACTATATAAAACAGATAAAAGTATACCGCAAACGGCGACAAGCGGCCGGCGAAGTTTATTATATCCGTGATGCACCACCAACCGGTGTTACTACAATATATATATATATATATATATATATATATATATATAACGGTCTATAAAACTCGCCTATAGACATATTTTTAGACATATTGCTAGTAGATGGCTTTTGGTTTATAACCCTTGTATATTATGTTTTACGCGACGGTAGATGACAGTTGCGTTACAGTATTAATTTCCATTTCCCCCTACACGTCACATACGTAGTTTAATATATATATACATGCTAACAGTCCGGAACTACCGCTGCAGATGATGATTCGTATATTATTACGAATGTAAAATACTAACCTATACGTCATACACGGCGCGTGTTGGTTTGTATTAGCTTATCACTATGTTTAGACGCGTCCCCTCACCCCCCCCCCCCGTCATCCCGTCCGGCCGCCATGGCTATAGTAGAGGTAATAATAATAATAATAATAATAATAATTTTGAAAGAAAAAAAAATGTACGGTTTTTTTTTAAATGTCGACTCTATTTTCGGGACGTTGGCGGTTCCGTCGGGAGGCATCGTCGAGGAGCGCACGCGGAGAAAAACGTTATGCCGAACACTACTCCGGGAGACGTCGAGTTCCATCAGGAGGCGCTGCTGTATATTATCGCGGAATATGTGAAAAAAAAAACGACGACGACCGGAGGTTAATGCGTTTAGAAAAAAGAAAAAAAAAAGAATACTCGAATTTTCGTGCGTGCGTGTTGTTGTTTAAATAATAATAAAAGCTTAAGGCGAGAGTAGATCACAAGAAAAAATAATAACAATAATAATAACCGACAAAATCGTAAACGAATAACATATTTTTTATAAACGTGCGAATTCGACGAACGCGCACTCCGAAGCGTAGGTAGATATACCCACTTAAAACAAAAAATGTATTTATTATTCGGTTATTGGTTTTAGTTTGCGGCGTTACGTTGGGGCGCGTTGTTGTACGAAGAAACAAATAAAAAATAATTGCAATTTAAACGAAATAAATGTGCTCGACAATTCGCGTACGTACATGATGTTACACAACATGTTTTTCCTACGAATGACTTTTAAATAAATCACAATTACAATACGACAATACGGATTGTTTAAACTCTTGAAAATAATTATATTTATACGCTTACCCCTAAAGATATTACGCGGGCGAATTTCGATATGTTTTATTAAAATGCGTTTAAATAATTCTATGTAAGTCAATCGATCGGTTTGGTAAATTTACCGGCAGTCGTTGAACGGACATGGAAGTATTTCACTAATCTATGGTTATTATCACCACTGGTTTCGGTAATCGGTATCAAATATTATATTATTTGGTTATTTAGTTGGTGTTTCCATTACGTTACATGAAACTAATAGAAACAGCTGGAATTTCAGCGAAACCGAAGAGTGACTTTTAATTGTAATCTTTAAGGGGATTTGATCCAACCCTGGCAGATTAAAATGATGTTACTGATATTCGTTTAGTATTTTAAAGACGAATATTACATAATATATTGGACACTCCAGTTTCCCAGGGAACGACTAAGTAAACAGCCCTTGCACAGAACAACAACGTCACAATAAAGCAAAAAAAATCAAATTACGTTTTTACGTTATGACAAAAATACAATTAAATGATAAGGTTTTGAATAGCTTTGCGAGTTTTACGGAAAACTGAAATCCGCTCAACGACTTGTATGGAAAATGCCGTTTGTTTCGCGGTCGATGTTAATGATTTGATTCTCATTTTTTTTTTTTTTTTGACGTTTTCTTATCGAATTGTTTAAACTCCGGTGAGACATAACGGTTCCGGGTTGGTGGGGGGGGAATAAATTGTTACTTTTGTGCGGCATTGAAGCATCGCGATTGGTCACGGGTCGCAACGATCGTTATATATAGGAAAATATACGTACTAAGAGAGAAAAAAATACAAACAAACAAATCATTTGACGTATACCAGAAAAAAATTTAAAACTCTGAGCAGGTATACCGTAAAAGAAAGTTGGTTTTTTTTTTTTTTTTTTAGTATATTCGTATATAATATCCATAGTAGTGATTTGTTATTACACGACTGTTGACATTGCAGCAGAAAAAATAATAATAATAATAATAATAATGTTTGTTTTGGACGTTATATATTTATAGGTGTATATATACGTTGCCAAATGCCTTTTGTAAATTATGTTAATTTATTTGCGGTAGTTATACGGACATGGCAATAACCACGATTCTATACGTACGTATATTCGGTTCCGCTATTATTATTGACCAAACAAATAATAATTGTAATAAAAAAAAAAAAAGTCTATCCATTTGTATGTATATATATATATTAGATACCAATAATGTTAAGGTATGCATACACATATACCAATTATACAGAGAAGATTTTGACAGTGGATTTAACACTGCGCTGAATATTATCACACCCGTAAACATCGTAAAGTATGGCTCTGTTTGAATAACTGTTATTATTGTTATTTTTTTTTTTTTTTTTTTACGTAAATATATAAAATATAAAATATTACGAAAAAATAGCACCGCGAAACGAAATGACATACTGCAGGATATAATATATTGGATATATATATTTTTTTATTTTAGTTTCTATAATTATTATTAATATTTTGGGTATTTTTAGGAAGTGTTGAGAAAAAATTGATTTTATTTTCCGAGGAGAGTTTCCTTACGGCGGTAATAATTTAAAAGCGAATCGTAAAATATTTATAAACGGCTACAGTTTTATACAAATGTAAACTAATTAATATTTTAGTACATCGAGCGATGATTTTAGAACTTTATTGAATAGATAACTGATTTCAGTTTTGTACAATTTTCCAAGCCATTTAAAACCTTATCACTTTGTTATCACGTAAAAACGTAATTTAATATTCTTGTTGCTGTGGACGTTATTCTGTGCCGTGACTTTTTAGTTCTTCCCTTAGGGTATATTTAATATATTATGTAATATTGGTCTTCCAAAGACTATACAAATTTCGGTATCGTTATTCTTATCTCCGTTAGACGGGTCCGATGATATGATTTTGGAAATCCTTATTAATTAACTGCCAAGACGGTCTAGGGATAGATGGAATTCTCTCAAAGATCACGACGAGGGCCAATTAAAAAACGGTTTCACTGAAACCATTCCTGACTCTTCTTTTATTTGCACGTACTATAATAAAAAAATTAACTATACAAATTGTTTCAACAGTTGACATACATTTTTGATATTGAATTATCACGTTAAAATATCTGATACGGATACAATATTTATACTGATAACCAAAGAAGTGATTATAACTATAGATGACAACAAATAACACGGATAAGAAATTCATATATAATATTTAAATACTGACATAATTACATATGTAGATACGTCAAACCGTTTAATGATATTTGATATTCGATATCCTTCAAATTTGGCCGAAAAAATAATGGAAACAAAAGGAGTTTTTTTTTTTTTTATTCGGCTCGTTATAAAATTATATGATCCGTCGGTGTAAAACAAACGTCGGAGTAGTCTTTTGAAATATGTCTCTACTAACATCAGTATAGTTCCTGGCACGTAGCCAACATTTTATATTTTTTTTTTGGGGGGGGGGTCTAAAATAATTATTTGCTTTCTTTACTCAAAATTATAAATTTTTAATAGTAATAAATAATTTTGAATACTAGTTTCATGTATTATTGATCATCATATGCGAGTTTCGGATAAATTTCCGTGAGGAGGAAAGCCTAGATTCCGTGGACCCCATCTCCCCCAGATAAGTGTCTGCTGGCTCCTTATATATATATATATATATATATATATATATAGATATATTGTACTGTATAGTTTAATATCATTATTCCGGTTGACCTGATTGAATCGATTCGTATTTTAGAAAATAGTTAATCTCGTAACGTTTTTATTAAAGTCATTCCGTATGGTTTTCTATACATAAAAACGATATAATCCGTATTCGCACAGAACACGCCGTGTATATTATTTTACTCACTATTAATAAAAACATTTTTTTAAAACAAAAGAACCAGAATGATGAGCAAATAATATTTAAAAAAAAATATATATAAAAACAATATATATATATATATTTTTTTAAACACAACCTGCAATCGAGTAAAAATACATTTTATTTTTATTTTTATTTTATGTTCTGGATTCGATTATACCTACCTGTTGTTTGGAATAAATTCGACATTTTTTTAATAGTTTATTTTATTGAATATTTTAACTGCTATAGGTATTGAAATACAATATATTATTCTTTATTCGTAATAAACTTATCATTTTTACTATCCCGGATATCGTATTCAAGTCACATGTACGCATCATTTTGAAAATATATTTTAACGATAATCTACTGTTGATTATTAATTATTTCACTGTATTCGAATGTTTAACTAAACGATATTATTGTAATTCGAAAACGATAACGATGAATTTATAATTCGAAATTAATTATTATATTACTAAAATAGGGCTGGGATAAATAAACGTTTGAATTAAAACTATCTGTATGGACAAAATCGATAATAATAAAACGAAATAATTACAATTTATAGTATAACGGGTATTTTTATTATTTTTTTTGTATAATAACCGCGTGGTTACTACGTCGGAGGATTAAATAATATTTTCGTATTAAAAACAAAAAATAAAAATAAAAAATGACGACATCTCGCCCCAATATATATATATATATAAATATATGAATAACATCGACGATAATAATAATCATTAACCTGGACCTAGACAACCGTACCTCGTGTAGGACTCGAATCTACGTTTCAGCAAAGGACTCTGTTGGCTGTCCACGGCTAAACAAGCGACCGCACCGAACATCACCACCGAACATAACCGCGAACAGACGGGGTCGTTATTAATAGTTAATATTATAATAATATATTATAATATTTAAAAAAACAAAAAAAACAACAACAACAATAATATTATTATTATTATTATTATTTGGTGGGCCTGGCGAACGCTCGAAAATGATATATTATTGCGAACGAGTGACCGCGACGCGAACTGATGGCCGACTAGCAGAGACCCAGGGTACGCAGAGTAGTGGGAAACCGACGGGAAAACGGTACAGCCACGTTGAGTCCCGTTGCACGCGGCGACGACCGACCGACCGACCGACCGACCGACCGACCGACCGGGCCGGCCGGCCGGCGGAGAGAAGGAAGAACCCGTCGTCCGGCGTTCGTCTCGCGCGCGTTTCTTCGGAACCCCTAAAATGGGCTTATCGGTGCCGAGCTGGTTTTTTTTTTTCTTCTTTTCTCGATATAATATAATAATAATAATATACATCCTTGTGCTAAGGCCGTTGTATACACGCGTCGTCGTCGTCGTCGTCGTCGGGCCGTGGCGCATATCTCTTTCTCGCGAAACTCTCTCTATATATTATTATTATTATTATAGAAAGCCGCGCGCCGCCGCCGTTCGATTGTCTCTCGCGCGGTTTCCTTTCTTTCCTCGCCGGAGCCCGCCGCCGGTTCGCCCGCGGCGATATTTAACGAACCGAAATCCCGAGCGCGATATTAGCCCCCCCGCAGAAGAACGAAAAAGTCTCACAAACCGAGATAATAACGTACCACGAACGAACAACGCTCAAAGGTTATTATTATTAATAATATTATGACGTGTTCAAATTCGACACGGAAATTAAAATCGTAACGGCCGAACGGACTACGCGATTCGATAACAAAGTACCCACACACTACTTATTAAATGTACATATAATACGGCTACTACCAGTAGATCGGTTTTACGACGACGGAATTATATCGTTAACCTTTACGTACTCGCAATATATATTTATCAATATAGGAAACGTTATTAAATAACGTGGGAAACGTTATTAAAAATACATTAATACTTTTGATGGTTACACGTTGTAAATTGTACACAACGACACAAATATATATTATTACTGTAATACGATTGTGAAAAGTATATATAATATAATTGCATAATACAATACTGAAACACACAATTTGCATATAAAAATTATTGTTTTTTACTAGGGACCGGAATAATATATTCTCTTAAAAAATCGAAAATATTCTTTATTAATTTGTGTAAAATATGCAAACGAAATTTTTGTTGTAGCGAAAAGTATAAATATCATCAACCGCCGTCCACTCGCAAAAGTACTTTGGGTTGTTTTAGAATATAGCGTACAATACAGTACGTTTTTATTATTGAATACTAAAATAAGGTTAAAGCAATTACTTCGGAGGTGACAATAGATGACACCGTCTTAATTGCAACACCGTATCATCACAGTTATGCATTGAATTTGTTTAGGTACATTAAAAGTATATAACAATTGATGTTTAAAGGTCGCCCCCAGTTATGATAATATTGATAAATATTACACCACTTCAACGAACAAACACAAAATATAAGAAAATCGATATAATATCATTCGATATATTCACTAATATTCTTTATTATACGAAATGCCCGTATTCTTTTATCTTGAAATATTCTTGAATATGCAAAATAAATTGTATCCATTGATTTGTACGTTTCACAATTCGTAAAGATTTCAAACTCCCATAAAAATATGCAAACGAATAATATTCCGATTGGTTTAGTTACAACTAAACCAATAATTATAATTCAAAATATTCACAACGTAAGTGTTTTAAAATTGAAGAAAAAAAAAATACCATCGCGTTTTATAGAATATATTATAACTTTCGATAAAAAGAATCGATTTTGGATTTATTCCAAAGTAAACCGTAATAATGGTATCGCAACAATATAGTATAGCAATTAGTTTCGCTATACCTACGTTATATTGAAGACGGATGTAAGTATCGATATTAGAAGTCACCAAACACTGGGTGTACGCCAAATCGATCCGAAATGTGTTTGTCAAATATCGACTTTAAATTTAAATATAGTCATTTTTTGTTAGTCGAAAGAGAGCAGTAACCTTTGTGTTTTTTTTCTTTTCTTTTTTTTTCTAATGAATGTGTTTCTTAGTCGGTTCGTGTTAAGTAAAAGTGTATAAGTATATACGTGTTTTGAAAGCCAAAAACAATATGGTACCAGACAAATCTGATTGCTTGCCAAACCTATATGCCACTTCTAAGACCTGCGATGATTTCCAGTTGACTTAACGTTGTATATCAGTATAGGGATTCCGAATTCCTACGGAAACGTGCGTTTAGTCGGAACACTACCAGCGACACGACTACGTAAAAAACGTCAATTTAATGCCGATGTAAAATCAAAATACGCTTATAATTGTTTATCTCCTCCAGAGAAGAACGTTTAGAGTTCTCTACAGGAAAAAAAAAATATCAGAAATTAAATTTGTATATTACCTAGCAGCTGTTGTACATGCTATTAAAAAAAAAAAGAGGGGAAGAATATAATCGACAAGTTGCTGAAGAGTTATAATATTACCTAATGTTATTATAAATCAATTGTCTACTTAAAATACGTACTCTTGCATTGAGGTTCTTGAAAAAAAAAAAAAAAAAACAACAATATTAACTCCCAAGATGGATTTAATATTTCGCGCCATATTAGGCGTAACCGAAAAGTGTTTATTGTCGGAATGTGTAATATTAATGTTTAACTTCAGAAATACGTATGGGGCGTACGCGTTTTTTTTTTCTTTTTGCTATACAAAATTACGGATTTCTTTTAAAAAAAAAAATCAATATAATTATAGGTGCCGTACCGCTTATTCCGAAGGTTTCGTAGCGTCCTTGCGGGATAATAATATTTCGGTTTTTTTTTTTTTTTTTTTTTTTTTTTCGTATTACCGCACTACGATCTAACCGCGGTATATCAACACGCGAGCGTCCCTATACCCGGTGGGCGTAAGACCAAACCCTCCGGTGCCGCAACGCCGTGTCCGGATACGCTCTTCTCGTTGGTTTGAAGACTTCTTTCACTATTCGATCTACATAATAATCGACGATGGTCATCAGGTTCGAACCCGACTTTTATAGAACGAAATATATACATTTTTTTCGCCCCCCCCACTCCCCCCGGTGACCTCGCCGCCCGACGCGCTATCGCATAACAAATCCGGGATGTGTTTTTACGATTTTAGGGCCCCGCAGCCAAAGCAATTTTACCATACACATAACGCGATATTCCGAAACCGACCGACGGGAAATCGTATATTTAACCGCGCGTTCGGAATACGGGCCGGGAGTTTGGTGGCAAGCCGCACCCGGCGGCACCGCAGCCACCGCCGCCGCTGGGTTTTCCGATAATTTTCGAAAACGGTAGTCCGGACGGAATCACTTTTACGGCGGCGTAGGCACGACAGAACAACCCGTTGGGCGGAGTTTACTAGTATGTACTTAAGTATATATGTACACATTATTATACAGGTAGCATACACACACACATATATATATATATATATATAAACGTTGTTAAGTAGACACGGGCACGTTCAACGACGGGGTCGTGTCGTGGTTAATTCCGAATTGCCCTCGGGAGTCTCGGCGTACCGCTACTACTACTATTGCCGGCACTACTGCACCCGGCGTACACGGAGAACGCACACACACTCGACGCGTGTCCCGTGCGCGCACACCCGGCTAGGTCAAATAGTATTACGCGACCCGGTCGCCACGGCAGTTACGATGTAGGTATCCCCGGTGTGCATATATTATACGCATATATATATATATATATATATATATAGGGTAACTCACTTATGTATGTACGCAGTGTTTGGATTATTATAAGTACACGCAGGCCCGGATTAACGTATAGGCAAAGCTGTATGCGCGAACGCGCGGTGCCGGCCCAAGGATATTAAAGGATAATTTTCGAGGACGGAACGAGTGACGAACGGAATAGTGTACCCGGTGAATAAAAGAATAGCAAAGAAAATAGTCAATATGGGCGACAGCGGCGGAGAGCAGAAAGAAGTGGCGGGACAGGACATCTAATGAGAAATAATACACGGGCATAACTGACTATAGCTGAAAGAAAGCCGGGAAGTGGGCAATACCCAGGCGGTATCGTGTATAAAACAAACTGTGCTGGATATAGGAAAAGGGTCCACGCAGAGAATTGAAGGGTATCGCTTTGGGTAGACATATGAATGGAAGAATATTTCACCATTCAACCGATTTACGGATAGGAAAAATAAAAAAGGTAGGTACACGTGCCCATATGGTCGGTCAAATACAGGGGCTATTATTTTGTTGATATGTCTACTAATAGATACTATCGTCGTTAAAGAATCATAGAACGTAGAAAATCACACTATACATTTGGAAGGATCCAGCTATAAATGGAAATCTGAATTAAATAATGTTGAAAAACTAAACGTTTTACCAAGATATGGTACCTTACAATGGGCTATTAAAATAAAAACGTGTCTAGGGCTATTCTTGGGCTTAATCCGGCCCTGAGTACGTACGTACGTACGACGTGTTCATTATAATAATCTACTTACTATAATTATACACTGGCGGTATATGTGCGAGACCTGCACCTACGTGAACAAAATGTATACGATTATATAATATATAAGAATTTTTTTTTTTTATCGTTTTCCACACGAATTTATCATAAATAATAATTTATTTTTTTTGTTTTGTTTTGTTTTTTACTGGTGACAATAACGCCCGTCGCGACGAAACAATACATATAATAATCTAAAAACAATACAGTAGGTACAGTAGGTTATGTTGGTTTTGAATCGATAAACAACAAAATATAAAAATATAATACTGTAGGCGACCCTGCACGTGCAATAATGCGTGTTTTATACATTATAAGAACATATCTAATCCCAAAAAAAAGGTTTAGATATCGCACAAATAACAATCGAAATAACACAAGTACTCCCTAGTTATTATATTAATTATTATTACATTATATATTTACGTATAATCATACATTATTTGTAATGCCTGTTATTACTTTTATATACTAGTGATGGAAAAAATCCATATTTCGATTTTGTAAATTATGATTTCATATTCTTTAATTAATTTCTCATAAAATGTTCTATTATTATTATTATTATCTTTTTGTTAAAGTAGCTTAAGTGTGTAAAATATTAAATACGTTTTTACAATTCAATAAATATCGCAAATAGAAATGTATTTAAAAAAAAACAAGTACAACAAAAAATACCATACATATTACAGTCAGATTTATATAATATATTACTAGATGTTTTACTCATAAAAATACAAAATTTTGGATTTCGAATTCGAAACATAAATTTCATAATGTCGCACTACTATATACCTTAAATAAAAAAAATATATTTACTTGCTGACCAGGGACGTGGAGGTTTGATCCCCCGGTCACTTTTTTTAATTTTTTTATCGCAGATATTGTAAAAATTAAATTAAATATATATATAATTCAATGTTAAATTTAATTGAAAAAACGTGATACCCGCATATTGTGCAAGCGTCGTAAAAGTGAACGACATAGCAAATTTTCGTTCAACAAGATCAATTGTATACTGTTTCAATAGTATTATTGTGAAGTGACCTATGAACAAACTTAAAGGCTCTACGGTTAATAACCGTCGGTGCGTGTACGCCAATTATTTCGATATTTTAATTTTCAGGCGAGATACAAACGCATTTTTAAATCGTGATGATTTTTCATCGTGTATAAAAATTAAAATATCAATAAAAATTAAAAAAGGATAATGTTTAACCTTTAATTTTGATCGTAGATTCAAGGAGAACAAAAACCATTGAAATTAAATATACTTATGATTATTGCAAAAATAATAAATGCCAAATTATCTTAGTTGGTTAGAATTGTTCTACTTTGGAGGGGGCGCCGCTACATCTCTACTCCATTGGCGCCGTTTCTTTGATCCGCTATCTTTAAAAAACGCCACTTTTATACTAACCTATACCGGTTATGACCTCTAGTAAAACCATATGATTTGTACAATGACCAAACAGGTAACCATGAAATTATTTAGAACGTTTATTGGCCGTTTATCACTATATATAGGTTATAATATATTAAATATAAGTACAATTTAATATCTTTTTTTTTTTTTTTTTTAATGGATTATTTGTACACATAAAACTATATAGTGGGTACCTAATTTTTTTTTCACCGTAAAACAATATATATATATATATATATATATATATATATATATATATATATATATATATATATGTACAAATACCTACCGACGAGAACGTTATTGTAGATTTTTATTGGCATCGTTTGACAGAAAACTGCGGGATAAGGAAAAACTGTACCTAATAGAAAAAAATAAAAAAAAATACATATATACATATAATAACTAGACTATCCGTGTCCGAACAATTATTATGTAGCGATCTTAATAAAGCAGAAATGGTAAACCGAAATTGATTTTGTTTAGTCACACGTCACGGTATCGCTCTGTACATTATTATAATAGTTAAATTCAATAAAACACGGTACCGTGTTTAAGATTGTATCGTATAAGATTGTCTTTTTTATTTTTTTATTTTTTTTTTTTTATCGTATAGCGTCTCCGAAAAGTAATTCAAATCATCATGCGATTTTAAACTATTGCGATCAAAATGTACGATTTCGTTTAATTATATTTAAACATTTTTTACTTACTCATTCCGTTATCTCATCCATTATATAGATGAACGGCATTGTTACAATAATACTATCGAAAATCAATAATTAAAAATACAATTTCGATAATATTAAAACATTATGCGCGTACATAATAGGAACGCAACAAGGAACTGAACCCCCAATAGACGACTTTTCTTACAACGATATGTCATTTTCTCTATATCTGGTGCGCTAAAAAGCAAATCGTTTGTTATAAAATACGTGGGCTCGTAGTAAACCGTAACTAGTAACTCGTAGTTGAACTTTGGTGCACGATGATGTGTGTACGAGTTTCGATTTTTCCGAATAGTTTAGTAAAATAATAGGTATACTTGGTCTATATTTTTAATTTGCCTAAAAATCTGTATAATCTATACAAATTGATATACCTAGGTTATGTTTCATTGATTCGAGTCAACACAGTTAAATTATATATGGACACATCCGGGAGCACGCGTGTTGAATATGAAATATTCTCAATTATACAGTGCGGCAAATGAAATAAGAAGACATAAAAATATATATTACGATAACATACTTCTCCCGTTGAGATAAGAAAAGAAAAAAAAGAGTTTTATAAAAAACGAGGATTCGATAAACACTAAATAGGTATTTTGCTTTATGTGAGTACCGCCGAACGTTACACTTTAATCAGATTAATTTCTTTGCATATGGTTTTTTTTTTTTAGTTTTTGGCCCAATTTCCGTACGCAGATGGTCGCGTGTAAAATCCAAAATGACAACGGCATAACACCGTTACTATAGATATACAGCTAGTGCACGAGTTTAATTTTTAAAAACAATAAAAAAAAAAAAACCGTCTCTGGTCGCATTTTAAATACACGATTATAGTACTATGCTCATCCGGTAGTATTGATCTTCGCGGTGTTCATTTGCCCGTATTTGTTTCTGAATTTAACTGTGCAACTATACGCGCGTTTTGCTATAAAAAAAACTACAACGATTTTATGCAAAGCAATGATGGTTAGAATGAAAAAAAAAAAAAAATGTTAAAACATTCATTATGTCGAGAATATCGACTGCGATTATTATTCTAGTCGATTAGATAATATTATATCCGTATAGACTATAATAATATACTACGAGCATGAGTGGATATCATAGAATTTTATTCTTTTTTTTTAAATAATGACGTACATTTTTTAGATATTACCAATGTGAACGATAAATGATAAATTTGCATCATAATAATATTATTTATATTCTAGCATATTACATTTGTATATTATCTAATTTGTTTAGACTGACCTAAAGACCAAAAATTTAATATTATAAACATCTGACGATTTTGAAAATTTATTTAAAAAGAAAATCAAAAATGTGGAACCCTCCCCGCCCCCCATATAGTGATTTTATTACGATGTGTGTATGTTTTTTTTTTTCATTCTAAATTATATCTAAATTAAAAATTATTTGGTATTACAACCAATACAACATAATATGTATTCTTTTTTAAGTATATTAACTCGCATTTAAAGAGTCTTCTATAATAAAAAAAAAGCTAAAGGACCAAATCAATTCTTCTAGGGTTTTATTTTTGTCATTTCATTGATTACCTCTCCTAATAGGGTAATCGGCACATCTTTATGGGAGACTAACAATGATTAAACATCAATAAAAACACACAATCATTATAGGAAATCCATCAAGCACAAATGGGTTATAAAAAAAAAAGTTCAGAAAGGAGGAGGTGTTCAAACCCTTATTCAAACCCATAAACACGCCCCTGTACACATATAGAATTTGTGACATATACTAAGTCGTCGTATGAAAAATTTTGTTTCAGCCCATGTTTGTTCAAATTTTCGCAATGCCGATTATAATAACCGTTTGCCGTCGTCACTTTTTACAGAATTTGTACAGACATTTTACTCTACCACCCTTCTCATCTACTTATACTGGTATACTCTCTAAGAGTTCTTGCTAGCATCACCGAACCATCGTCCTCTGTTTTTACCTTGATCGACGACTTCTCTTCAGTTTTAAACTCCCAAACATTTAAAATCTTCCACCACAATCTTTTCCTGGGTCTTTCTCAAGATCTTCTTGGGTTTCCATTCCATTACTGCCATATCTTTTGTCTCGTTGCCTCCTCTCCTCGTTATGTTACCGATGTTTGTCACTGGTGCTATAAATCCACCACGTCGCACAGCTCTCTGTTGAATTTCCTTCGCTCGTTCCCCGTGACGATAATATTAATATAATATTTTTATGTTTATTTTTTTAACAGAAAAACGAGAAAAATAAACGATAATAATAATATTAAGAAGTGTAAAAAAATCGTCAATATCGAAAATTTACAATTATTCTATTAATTACAAACACCACCTTAAATCCGTCAAAATAATGCTAAAAACTAAAGAATTATCTAATGAAAGATGATTTTCAGAAGTAATTTTTAAATCTTTTTTTTTTTTTTTTTAACTAAGGAAACATAGAAATAAATACCCATAAGAATAAATATATTATGAGAATTAAAATTAACGTTTGGAACAGGATAATACAACATGTTTTATTTGTTTCGACACAACTAAACGTCTGGTATATTCCTGGTTTTAACGAAATTGTTTTGTGGAAACTATAGTGTTGACGGATTTTGGGTTTTAACTGTTAACATAATATTATTTATTTATTTATTTGTTGTTTTTTTTTTTTTTTTTTTTTTTTTTTTTTTTTAAGGTCCCACAGTTAACAACCACGGCTGTCGTTTGTCATGCGGTGAAGGCGACCGGAAAAGGAGTTATAGACAGAAGCCATACTACAGAAATCAGTACCGTTGGGAAAGGGATAGTGATGTGGAAGAATAATGGTTAGTGTGGAAGAATAATGCGCATACGATTACCAAAAGTTAAATTAATAATTATTGTTTGTTACCGACACTACTGTCGCCTTTCGTCTATGTGTTTATATTACGCAATTATGTGTGTTTAAATACATAAATTCACTTTCTTCTTGTCGCGATAGGTCCGGTGGTCTCTAAGCAAATTTGTCCTCCATTTTTCAATAATCTCCGCCACTTCACTCCGTCTAGTTTGTTCGGTTTTTCTTTTTCTTTTTTTATACGAGTACATTAAAAACCAAAATAATCGGCGCTCGATTTATGGACGTAGCTCCTCCTGCCCCTATACGGCATGGGACGGTATTAATAATGTGGTCTTACAGTTGTTTTTTTTTTTTTTTTTTGTTAAAACTTTCCGCAACAGTAAATGTAAATAATATGTGACCAATTCCGTCTTGCGTATAGAAAACGTATAATACTTATGAACCAGGTGCGTATTTGAATACCCTGTCCGAGTTTGGCCCAAGCGGTACGTAAATACATGGCCCGTCGTGGTTTTCAATTACAAAGGTTTTAGGATTACAGCTACGACACTATAACTTCCTTGGGGCAGTATTTGATTTGAACCAACAGGTATGTTGAGGTTTTCCTTTTCCCCTCTGCTTTATCTATAAACCCGTGGTGGATTTGCATCGATTTTAGGGTACTCGGTTACATATACTGAACTCGCATTATGGTCTGTAAAGTATACGATTCAAAATAAGCGTTATTTTCCAAAACGACCAGTAATTTTAAACAGTTTTTTCGCAAAAAAAAACAGCCGGCAGTAATGCATATCGAACAGATCATTATCGTATATACGTTTCGAATTGTGTATTGAACAACCGTATTCAATTTGACATAATATTTGCGTTCGAATTATATGATTTTTTATTTTTTTAAATAACAATAACAATGTACCATTGCACCTACACGGCTACACCTGACCTGTTACGCGAGATGTACAGACGAACGCATGCCGGAATCTCCGTCTTAACCCCTACAACTGTCTTGTTTAGTGACGTTCAACGTTATTACAATACAAATCATAAAACTAAAACGGACAAATCGCGAAAAATAATACAATAGCGTACGTGAATATTATTTGAGCTGGGTAATCAAAACTACGAGCTATTTTTTTTTTCTCAGTTGTTTCAAAATTAAATTTATTTTATTTCGGCCCACGAACCACGTACGCTCAACCTAGCTTACATTTTAGGAAAAACTCCCATGCCCCCCCCACCATTTTTCGACCGAATCAATAAACATCATTAAAATTTCAACAAAACATCCAGCATATTTGTAGGATATTTTATATCATTTAACATCAGATATTGCTAAGTTTATTTTCATTATATTATGAGCATTCCTGGAGTTCCGGGAGTATTAAAACGGTAAGTTTTTAAGCACTCCCTATCCCAGTCGTAACCGTTCCACAAAAATATAAAATTATTTTTGTTCAGACAGAAAAAGATATTAAAAATGTAGCGATTTTCCTTTATAGCACAAGCAAATCCTCTCTAATAGAAGATTTGACCATAAAAAAAAAAAAAAAAATACACTGCAATCTAAGTAGATGTTATTAATCATTTATTTATTTAGTAACTACTAAATCAATTAAATATAACAATACATTTTAATTGAATAATGAAATGGTTAAATAAATATCCGCTGAACCTACTTAATAACATATACGTACGTTAATAATATCTCCACGAAGTGATTTCTTTGTGTTATTCATTTGTTCGGCTACATAATATTATTGTAAAACACTAAAACCGTAATTAATAACATTCAAAATAATACAATACACGTATACTACGTGTGTATTATAATATTTATTCTATAAAATACGTAATGATCGGAAAATTTCCGATTTCCGGGTAGGCCAACCCACTCCTGGGTACAAAATAACAGTATTGGTTATTTTTAATTGTGATTATTGTATACTAGTGTTTGAATTTACAGGTAGTGCGGACGTGGAGGGATGAAACTCGTCATAATTTCCTTTTTTTTTTTTCTTTTTTACAACGCGTCCACATAAATTTGTTTATAACGAAACAGAAACACTATGTCCCCACGCGCGTCATCGGCCGTGCGTCCCACTTTTTTTTACGTCGATAACCTATATTTTTCATTGACCAGTAAAATTTTACCGATTGTCATATCGCTAACAAAAATCGAATAAGTAATAATGTTTATTTTTTTTTGTTTTTTTCTCATCGTAAATATTGAATACGCACTTATTATTTTATACACTGCCAGTTTGTTTTTATATATTTCTGTGTACGCCAATTTACTACGCTTTTTCCTCCTATACGCCATATTGAACTGGCAGATAAGACAAAAATCAACATTATTATTATTATGCATTTCATTATCGTGCGCAGTTCGAGTTAAAAATCGCGTTTAATGCAGTTATTAACATTGATAATAACTGTTTGGTTTTACTGCTTATACCTATTATTTCTTACGTGTTAATTTCTCAATAAAGCTCGACAATTTGACACGAGGATAAGTCCATAAGACGTTCTATTAGGCCCATATTAGAATATTGAAAATCCGTAGTCGCGTTTCGTTTTTTATACACGTTTGGGGGTTCTGATTTTAACGAAAATAGTAAAAACCGTGGAATTTCACGTACTATTTTCCGATTTGTACGATAAATAAAATTTGTTCAGTCCAGCAGAACTATACAGGAATTTGATACGTCCGTAATAATTTAGTTATTTTCTTTTGCTTTTTTTCTTTTCTTTTACCAGCGTGTTTGATGTGCAAAATGTTGACAGAAATCGTAAAAAAAATTATCACGGCATTTCGAATGTTGTTGCTCAGAATCATATTTTCGTTAGCAAATACGAATCAATCGTTACAAACGCCAAATCGTTACAAACAGATAAAAATTAAATTCTTCTCTATATCTTACACCTTACAGGCGGCCTACTTTACTATAAGGGAACGTATTATAATGTGTAGCGACAATGTATTACAAAACGCCCGTAACGGACCCATTAATTTTCTATTTTATTTTTTTTTCTGTTTTACGCGAACTTTTACCGCAAGGTCATCGTTTGAAAATCGAAATAATTTCGCCGCGCAATACACTATATATATATATATATATAGGTATATATCTCCGCCGAGATTATGGACCGGATCGGAATAATCCGACGCCGGTGGAAAGGAAGTCATATAAGACAAACGCAGAAAAATGTTTTTATATGTGTCGTCGTCGTCGTCGTGTGTAAGTGGAGCCCGGCGACGTATCCTTGTCTATACCATTAGGTTCCCTATTAGGACACGCGGAATGTCACCTTGTTAGGAATGCAGATCGCGTTTCATCGTCGCATTATTATTCTCCGGGGCTAGCGATCGAACGACGAACGCTCGGGTCTCTCTATCCGGCCACGCGGCTGCAATTGACAGATATCGGACGGTCAGCCCAAAACTAATTGTCAACCTAACCGCATGCCGGACTTGAACATTTCTTTTTTTTTTTTTTTTTTTTTTTAATTTCATAGCAGAATTTGTATACCGTATTTATATATATCATATAGGATGGACTACGGCGAAGATGATAGAGGTAGGTATAGGTATAATTAAAGTGGGTCGTACAAATTATTCAATATATAGATACGGCAGTCAAACACACATCGCTCTCTCTCTCTCTCTCTCTCTCTCTCTCTCTCTCTCTCTCTCTCTCTTAAATTGAATACTTATTCGAGAATGAAAAAAAAATATAGTTCTGAATTACAATCGATAATATTAACTACGTCCGCGGTTTAACGCCCGCATGTTAAACAATATATTGGTTTGAAGACTTAAACCGACTATATAGACTTCACTATATATTATAACGCACGAATATAACGCAGTAAAATAATCAATCATTAAACTTTACAAACATTGTGATTCACAGTATAAAATCACCTGACGTCGTCGTCATCGTCGTCGTCTAAAATGAAGATACAACCATATTATGAAGTTTAGTAATTAATAATTTCCCATCGTCTTTTCAGACGAAAATTCAACTGTTCAAAGACAAATAAAAAAATAAAAAAATAAACATATTCCACGCCATACACTCAGAATCTAAAATTAATAATTACGTACATACAAAATAAAATTTTTAAATAAATCTTATATAATAAAACGCATATTTTACTTTAAAACTTTAAATAGAAATCTGTATACAATGTTTAATGTTTTTTTTATTTTTATTTTGCGTTAACTCACATTAAAATTACCTGCTAGAGATTAATTAAATATTTCACTAAAAGCAAAATGAAAAAAATTGTTCAGACCAGTCAGTCATGATGGTTAGAGTAAAGTCGCTCCAATCGATAATCATAATATTTCCGTCACGAAGTTATCGAGGTTAAGATTGTTTCTGGATCCGTTTACAAAAAAGAACAGTAAAAGTGTAACCGGGTTTACTAACGAATACTTAATTTGGAGTACGATGACTAGTTTCGAGACAGGGACGGATGATTCTTCGAACAACAATTTTTGAAATCGACTTTCTGCGGCTCGATATCGACTCAATATCAATTCTATCGATATTGAATTGTTATATTATAACTCGACAAAAAAATAAAAATAAAATGTATTTTCACATAAGTTTATCAGGAGAGGATAAACAATAGTTTTTTGTGATTTGTGAATAGAGGTTATATTTTATTATTATTTACGTTAAAATTGTTTTTAAAAGAACAAAAATCCATTGTTATAGAATATATAATATGGTTAGTTTGAATATTTTATACATTCATGAGTACCTCCCGTGTCACAAGTTCATTCATTCGGGGCATGAAATATTTATTTTTATGACAAAAATATGAACACTCGGTATTTTACAAACGCTAGTATGTACGCATTTCCATGTATAAAATAATATATACGCATAGAACAAAGTATAGAAACATCATATATATATATATATATATATATGCGATTATTAATTTAATAATATATACTATTCCGTGCGCAGCATTATATATTACTTAATAATTAATATTGAAATATATGTAGGTCTTCTATAAATGGAAACTATATAATAAATAATATATTCATCGTTCGTATTAACATAATATATTATATTATAATATTACATTTTAAACAGTGTATAGGTGTACAAATAATGTAAACAAAATTAAAATATATTTATTAAATTTATTATAGATAAAAATAAAAAAAAATCAAAATCCGTGTCTACATATACGTATATAGACGACTTCTAACAGAAAATTTGTTAAAAATAAATAATATTTCAGTCGAAATCGTACATCTACATTACGACTTTACAAGTGCCTGATGTAGCTAAATAGTGTCAAACTAAATATTTTGGTTTGATTTTATTTTCCCTGCGTGTCAGCATTTTTGCTGACCTTTTTTTTTTTGTTTCTTAAATATTTAATTGATGGGACTATATTTATTGTTATATTTAATCTTTAAATTATTTACTATTACATATTAATAAAAAATCCACAATTTTTATTGATAAAATTGATAAAACCATATTTTAAGTATTAAACCTTAAAATAAAATAATCTGAAACAAATTATTTTCAATTATCATTTTTTCATAGGAAGTGATATAAAAATGATGAATTATATATTAAATTAACGTGTCACTGAAATTGTGCGCACGCGTGGTTAGGTTAAGTTCACCATCCCTGGGCCTATATCCACAACAACCCCCATCTTAGGAATTTGTTCCTTCCTACCACCTCACATCCGTGTGCATTCTTGTAGAGTCGAACAATACGTAATTTTATTAATTTTATAAATATTAATCATTTTCGATCGGGGGCACCAAGATATGTTTCCCGAACGATATCTCAATCAAACGTATCAAACGCACTCTGGTTGTCGTTTCGAATAAAGGGACTGTCGATACCTACCTATCTACTAACATCTTGAACCGCAGTCGGTTGACTGTTTCCCATTACAAAGCCGACCTTTCCGAACCGATGGTTCCGCATGGTCGGAACGATATTATTATAATATTAATAAAGGTAGCTAAGTTAGATTAGATCCTACAAACTACGACCTGCATTCGACTTCCACTACAATTTATCGGACACAGTCGAACAATACAAATTCGATTTCGTTCTCGGCACCAGAAAATATTATTATTGTTACTATTATTATTATTATTATTATTATTATTATTATTATTATTATTATTATTATTATTATTATTATCATTATTATTATTCGCACTCTAATGTATGAATGCACTATCATTTATCACCAATGAAACCCGGGTAACCCGGAATAAGTTCACTGCAGGTGATACGATTTAATTAAACGCGACAAACCTATCGGGTCAGTAATCGGATATAGACATGACGATAACACGTAGTAAGGACGACACACTTCCCTATCCACTTGCATAGTACCTATACAAATTGTAATCTCTTTCGTTGTAGTAGATACACTCGAACAATTTTTTTTTTTTAAACCATATTATTAAGGAATTATTTTTTAGATTCTGAGCGAAACGAGGGGGGACATATGATTCTAAAATTATGGTTATTGTTATTATTATTATTTTTTCTCTAAACACTTTTTCTACCAGAGTACTTCATTCGATCTATACACTCCTATACTGTTTCCGGTAGCAAATTTTATTTAGTTGGTACTTTAAAGAGATAATTTTTCGATATACATATTAATTATTTTAACGCAGCAGAAAAAACTACCAAAAAATGACGAAAAAACGGCAAAAAGACGATTTCGTCAAACTCGAGTTTTATTTTATTTTTTATTTACGTTGATTTCTGGATTATTAATAGCAGAAATGAAAAAACACGACTAATCTAATCAATACTTCGTTCAGAATCGTTTTTCGTTTGCAATTTATCGTTGTAGACAAATATAAATTAAATTCCTATTTGTATACTACCATCCATACTCCATGCCTACAACAGTGACCCACCCATGGTGCGAAGTATGTATGTCTTTTTTTTTTATTCATTAAAAATTTAAACATACGTGCATTTTATATGCTCGAGAAAACGGAAACTCAAAAATTGGGCAGAGTTTTTTTACAATATTACTCGTTTACAAGTATCAAAAAAAAACAATATATTTCTTATGTTCCTCTGAAATTAAATTGGGTTGGTACTATAATAATTAGGTTTTAGTACATCTATTTATGATTTCGAGTTTCTACAGTTCAAAAAATCGACAATGTTTTTAATTATCATATTGTATTCTGATGTTCTTAATGTTCATACAGTTTCTACATTTTCTAATACTGACCGTCTAAATTACGCGTTCAAGACAATTATTTAAACGATTTATTTTACGTGTTTTGATATATTGTGTAAATTTACGGATCTATATTATAATATTGTCCAAAATATTTTTCATGTTGTCATACCTCTAACAATGATATTATTAGTGCGTTAATTGACCTAACAAAAGCGACGGCCTTGAAATTAGTAGATATTTTAAAATATAATAACAATGAAAACTCCAAATTATATCTATACGTACAAAATACAATACCTATACGAACACAATAATCAAATAATATAGAAATAAAATCAACTCGACTCCAAATTCAAATATTAAACAACGCATCTATTGATGAGAATATATCATCAATTTAAGTAAAAACTATGTATATATTATATGCCTGTTTCATCTATATATGTAATATTATGTATGTATATTTAAATTTGTCTATTGTGTTTGACATAACGATATTGTCGAGTTTTCTGTCAAAACCACAATAAAATATTAAAAAAAAAAAAGAAAAAAAAAGCTAAAGTTTATACAATGAGAACGTCATACATTCGTTTACATAACGAATAATCTCTGCAGTTGTTTACATTCATATTGCATAATGAATATTATATTTTCGACTTCAGTTATTTATTTAAAAAATAAAACATTGTAACAATTTGTTTTTATTATTATTACCTAATTTATAAGTTAATTTAATTTTTTTAATTATTTTACTTATATCATCTTAAGATATTATTTCCATATCATACAAAATGATTAACGATAATAATATTCATATTTTTTAATGAGATTATAATTACACGTTGCGTGTAGGTATAATATGCAACTTGTTTTATGATAATTTATTTTATAACTTATCTTGTAAAGTTGTAATTAGATAGCCTTCAAATTAGCATACATCAAATCAAATAAAAATTAATATTTTTCTTCTTTCATTAAGCAAAAAAAAAAAAAAATGCATATCCTTATACAAATTCTAAAGATTTCTGGTAACGATTTATTAAAACTATTAATTGCAATATTCCTAAAAATTAGCTATTAAATGAAAATAATTAAAAATCAAGTTTACATTGAAACTGTTTACTGAACAAAATAAAGCATATTTGGACATAGTGAAATTACCGGTAAAACGAATGAAATTTTATTGCAAAAGATTATTAGTCGTCTTAGTATAATTCAGTACATTGACTTCCGTGGCGTGTATTATATAAATAATATAATGCGGATATTGAAAATTAGTTTGATAAAATTTAATTAGAAAATAGTGTGTGTATAAATTTAAAAAAAAAAAAATTGATATTTTGTTTAAAGAATTCACATAGTTACCTAGTTAATTTCACACGGTTTTAATATTAAAATATCAACAAGCATGCTGGAAAACAATTTCTATAAACGTTTTTTTTAATAATTTAGACGTACACAGGCGTGGGGTATTGTTATTTGTTTTTATTTCAATATCGCACCAAAGAATTCGTTTAGTTTAATTTTCCAGAATACAGTAATGGATTTAAATGTTACAGAATTAAATAAAAAAAAAAAAAAATACAAATTTCCACGAGATAACATTTGAAATAATATATACTATATTACATTTGTACTTCGACATAACAGCATAGTGATGGTTCATCACAAAACGTCAAAACCCATTCATTGAATTACATTTGTATACGATGCATTATCTCCACTCTCTTTGAAAGACCGCAAAGGAAAAAAAAAAATTTAAAAAAAATGATATCTTTCAAGTACACTCGTCGTCAGACGGCAATATAATATACAATAATATATCCGTTTTATCATTTTAAATTAGAGCAAAAGAACGTTTTTATCATGATACGCGTTTGGCGAAACGAATCGCTACTATATATATATACATATATTTACATAATATATAATAATAAAAAAAATTGTTTTTTTTTTTTTTTATTAGCCAATGAGATTTTAAATACGACTAATTCAATTAGTGCGATTTTAATAAAAATATAATATCTACGAGTCTGTAGAGGAAGGATCGATAAATAATATATATATTAAAAAAAAAACCAACTTGGCGTATTTAAGAATCCCCGGGGAAGCGGGAAAGTGACGGGGGATGACAATAAATTATTCTATTATTATTTTTTTTTTACTATTCATTTTTTTTAATGATCAACGAAAGTTATTTAATAAAATAAATATAGTCTCTAATGATGATGGTGGTGGCAGGATATATTGTATACCTCGTCGTAAATATTACACCGCTAAAACATCTGTAGAAATAATAAAAAAAAAAAAAAATACACTACAGAAGGAAGTTCACGATTATTATTGCACATTATGCAAGTTATGGTGTTTAATTATTATTATTATTATATTTGAAATTTAATATAACGCACGCAGACAAGGTTGACAAAACAGAAAGAAACCTGATATTTATGTGTTGTTTTTATTACAGGCGTGTCGAGAAACCAAAGAAATAACTACACGCGAGTCCGCTTATATGCAGCGAATATATCCACGGTAAGTTTTATATATATATGTATATTTTAAAAAACTAAATCGCGTATTAATTCCCCTGGTCTTGATGTGATTTTTACACCCTCCGATTTATTTAATAAAATAATAATTATATTCTATTATACTGCAGTAATAGGTTGACACCCGAGTGAAAAATCAACGTAATCTCATATATATATATATATATATATATATATATATATATATATAAATAATAAAATACTTTTACGCATTTTTTAAAAATCGATTTAAATGAATTTATTGAAAAAAATGTATAAATAAATCTATGATACATCTAACACCTATTTAAACAAAGACGTTCAATTAACTGACCGCGTTTTTTTAATATATAATTTAGACAAGTGGATGCCTAATTTCGTGATAGTCGAACAGAATTCATTGTAAAACAAAATTTTATTCTATACATTATAATTACTGACATAACCTTCATTTATCGTCTGTGTGTTTGTATTATGATTTTAAGAAACGGGAGAAAAATCAAAATCATTATTCGTGATAATACCAGTGATTTTATGTAAAAACGCTGAGGCATATAATAATAGGTACGAAATAAAAAAAGTCTCTTGAGAGGACGGTCGCATTAACATTATTCGTCGTCTAACGGACAATAGAGCAGAAAATGTATTTTTATACTTCAATAGTACTCAGGCTCTTATAATAGACTTAAAACAAAAATCATTTCTTCAAATTAATGATGACAACGTTTACTATCTCCCGTTTCCCAGAGGGATTTTTTAATATTTTCATTCTACGATTTTTTATTAAGATTAATAATATAATAATAATAAATGCAAATTTTTCTTTTTTTTTTAAGTTTGAAGTATGAAAAGATTGTCTGGGAAATAGATATCAAAAAAAAAAACCTCTCTATGAAAGTATAGTAAATGTTTTCGTCACTAATATGGTGAAATAATTATTGTTTCAAGTCTATATTAGTACTATAGAGTACAAATGGAAGTACGAAAATACATTTTCGCTATATTGTCCGTTGGACAGAATTTTAATGGCAAACGTTACTACGACGTCCTCTTAAATTCGAACAATTCGAAAACACCCCGAACATTGGATAGTTACGCAACATATCGCAATATATGTCTACAGCATTATTTTCAATTCATTTTTACTCCGTTCTATTACAATTTGTTGACTAGTGTGGAATCTTAAAACAATATATTCGGCCGGGATATGCGGTCCGATCTGTCTTTTAAACCCCGCGGTCATTCGAACCCGTCAATGGTCGGTAACTGCCGATACAATAGAAATTAATGGCAACAACCTCTATATTATACTATACCCGAATCATACTGAAACTACCACTCTTCTCGGGGAAATTCTCATAACGCTTTGACGTCGATATATGGACGACACTTTACACAAACGCTGCACTGTATTGTATAACTGGGACAAATCTCATCTATGAAAATGTTTTCAAAAATCCAGTGAACGTCAATTATATTTCGTTTGGTTTTAACCACTATATAACTCCAAATAATCGAATCATTCATTTTAGGTTAAAATAACTTAATTTATAAAAATAAAAAATAAAAAAAAACGTCTTTAAATTGTGTGCTCTTTATATTTGAATATAGTTAAATTAAAATAAAACAATGTATACCCGCGATAACGGATACATAAACAAGACAAGACGGCTCACTGACAAATATTACATTATAAACATTATTTACGTATTGCACTCGTACAGAGTAAAACTTCAACATGAATAATAATTATTTAATTATTTTTTTATCGAATTTATAAAAAGTAAACTCAGCGTCTAACCGAAATCGTATATAATTATATCTGATATACAACAAAACATAAAATAATAGAGGGTATTAGTTATTCAAATTGTGCAGTCAGTGAAATAATATTAATTAAAAATTTATTATTTAAATCATACTGAAATAATGTAATTATAACACATCAGCTTATTATATGTGTAAATATTTCAAGACTGCACAGGCCAACGGTTTGTTGACTGTAGTCTAAATACCCGTGCACACTAAAGGTATTAAATTAATTTATATATAGTTGTAATAATTAGTACGTAATGGTAATAATAAAAAAAATAGAAAAACTCTTTATTATAACCTTGGGAATTGTTAACCTACATTTTTAAATAACCTACAAAGATCGTCGAAATAATTTTTAAAACTGATATTTATTTATTTATTTTTTTTGATCACAATTTCACGAGTGTGCCTATCGAGTCAAACACGGAGAGGCGTGACGTTTATAAATATATTTTTTTTTTTTCGACTAACCGAATTCACGAAAATCATTCACCATATACCTACATATTAACGATCGGGGAGGTTTTTTTTTCTTCAAATTAATACGTTTTATTCACTTGACTACTGCATGCAGTGTGTTTGAACCCATCGTTGTAACGCCCCCCTTCTGTGTATCGATGCCGCGGGCGCCACAGTGATGCTATATTGATTAAGATACGAGAGAGAGTCAACGGGTTTATTATTGCAATGCGAATTCCAACATTCCGGGCCATTATTAAATAATACGTTTTTATTATATTGAATAATCGTCGAGATGCAACGTCTAAATTCCCAACCATTTCCCAATCGACTTCTATTTCAATATGAATGCATAAACATGTGTTGCATAAATTGCACGGCCCGGACGGGTCTGTAACCAATATTTGTATGTGAAATCAGTCAATTAAAAACTCTAAAAACGTAAGTGTATTATAAATAACACGTTTCTCGTCAGTACTAACGTACATTTTATTGTGCTAATAGTTTTTATAACTGCCTATACAGACTACTAATATACCTGCTAATAAATATTCGTTATGATTGAAATTGAGACTTAATAAATACAACAAAAAAAAATATTTCAACCGGATCGACTTGGATTGAAATGGGTTATTTATTTATTTATTTTTTTTTTTTTTTAGGAAAATTCCCCAATTTATACGTACCCCCTATCATTATACACTTTGAGGGAATTTTCAAGATTTGAACCCTTGCGGTACAGATATGAAACTTATAATATCTCTAACGGAAACACCTGTATATTTATCACTGGATTCGAATATTACTATTTCGCCCCCCCTCCCATCACCAAATTTGACTCTTACAATAATTACCCGAGACACAGTCATCTCGAGTTAACGAAATATGATCTTTTGCGGTTTATCAAATAGGACGATAAAATATCGTATAGTGTAATACTAATAACAATATTGTTTTCATGTATAAAACAGTAAGTTATAGTCGTCAAAATTGTTCAGTTTTAAAGTACCCCTATCGGGAGGCCACGTGATATTACGTGGAGTGGAGTGCGTATAATATTCGTGATGAGATACGAGTGGATTACAACCGACCCGTCCCTATCCATAAGTTTTTGAACTCCTTCCCCTGTAAAAATGGCCGATTACGATGTTTTTCAGGATTGAAAAAACTTCAAACCATCGACAACCCCCCCTCCCGCGCAAAAATTGGTTTTGACACTCCGGAAGAGACCCATCACGGTACAAAAGTGGATACACGAGAACGCATTAACGGTGTTGATCCAAGTTAACTAAAAATGTATCTGGATAAAGATAAAAAAATGATTTAATCAAATTTACCTAGATATAGTTAAAGATCCAAGTTATCTAAAGATAAAAGATACAAATTTTAATTTTAACAATTTACCCATGTATATATATATATATATATATATATATATATATATATACAAAATCAACTTAAAATTAACGAAACTTTTCCAACTTTTCAACTATTAGATTATATTTTTCGAAAAAACAAAAATACCGCTAGGCAATTACAATACATATCTAGATAAATTAGTATGAATCATAGGCGCAAATAGATTTGGAAATTCCTGCTTTTTCCATTTCAGCCGCAAAAATAAGTTTTTTTTGTACATAAATATTGAATATGTTCTTGTTTATTATCTATCTGATTTGATTATAATTTACGTAAGCGACAAGTATATTAAAAATAGATAATTTTGTCTATCTATGTATTAACAGCTGTTCAAGAACATAATATTTATAATGCAAAATTCTTCTTTACACAACCAAGAGAATTAATTACATTAATTTACAGGGTAAATATTATTCTTATTGCGATTAATATGAAATATATGCAAATATAGTAATTACCTAAACTACCTATAACCGGCAAATTGGAAACGATTGTTTTAAATATGTAACATGTTTTTAAATTTATTTTTACAACCAATATGGTCAGTAGATATAGTATAGAATAGACACGACGCGAGTTTGTGAACTAGTATTTTTTCCTGGGTTGGGGGGGGAGTTCAGTATCCCCAAAAAATACAATATTATTCATTTACAATAATTCATCGGGCCCATAGACATTAGACGTAGAATACTATAGACCTCGAATAGAAAGAGAACAATTAAACCATGATATGTGTGAGAGAGAAAGGACTATAAGAGGTTTTCTCATGGAAGTGTTAATTAAAATGATTGTTTATCCAGTTGAATTAAATTTTACGCAGGAAATTGTACATAGACTTAAATTTTATAATACTAGTTTATAGTTTACAAATATTTTTTAAAAACCATGTGTAAATACATTAAATGATTAAAATAATCAAAGGTATATTATACAAATATGAAAATATTTACCAGTGAAATTCGATATTGTCCGTTCTAGCTGAACCACAACTATAACATTTTTTTAACCGTTCTAAGTGTTTCCTCTTCAGAGTCTGTGTCTTTCTCGCACGTATATTGACTTCAATGATTTATACATGTAATAGTTGTTATGTCTATAATCGGGACAGTCGATTATCTGTATATAGATAATAACATAAAGGAAACGATTATACATTTGTGTTTGTAGATAATGCTCGGCGTATTATTGTATTTTCGACGGCGGCGCAGTAGGGGAAAACTTGGAGCGGTGTCTCCGCGGCGGCGGCGGCCGAAAACTACCCCGTCACGCTGCCGCCGGAAACCGATCCCCGGACGAGGAGGGTGCGCGCACGCGTTTGAAAGTATTTCGGTATTTTTTTTTTTTTTACTTTTTTTTTGTTTTTTTTTTTTTTGACAAACTCGAGTGTTGCGGCGGCTAGACTATATTATACGGTATACCGTGTAATAATAATAATAATAATAATAATAATACCAGTAATAATATAGGCGGTAGTGCACGTGTGTCGCGGCAATCGGACGCTGCGGTGTCGCGCACACGTGATCTATATATAGAGGGACCAGATGGCTGACACGTGCGTCGCGCGACGACGGCTATAATAACACTTATTCGGTACGCGGGAAGTGAGCGGCAGAGCCGAGACAAGACGGAGGGACCGGTGAGAACGATATAAAGAGAAAGAGAAAGAGAAAGAGAAAGAAAAAGAAAAAACCGAGAAACGCAGTAAGACATTCGTCGGCGTGCACCGGCGGTGTCGTCGCCATCGCCGTCGCCGGCGCGCCTAGCAGCCGATTTTCGTCCGGACGCGACGACGACGTCGCCGGCACATCGTTTCCGCGTTAGCCATGTACGGGCAAGTGGCGTGTCTCTCTTCCTCATCCTCGGCACGCCGGGGGCCGTCGCCCTACCGCCGCCGCCGCCGCCGCCGCGCGCGCGCACGCTCACGGACCCGTTCCGCACGTGGTTTTTTATTATTTTTCTGCCCCCCCCCCTCCCCCGCCCACGCCCCGATTAATTATTGTAACATCACGAGCGACATAACGTGCGGGACACGACGACGGAGAACGTGTGAAAAAAATGATACGAAAAAAAAAAAAAAAATAGTAAACGCGAGACGTCGTTATTATAATAATAATAATATCATTATTATTATTATTATTATTATTATTTTACGCCAATCGATTCGGTCGCGTTCGAACCATGTGCGGCGGATAAAGGACAACAAAAAAATAAAATTTTAAAAAAACATCTGCCGGGCACGGGCACGTGGACCGGTGCGTTAAACTTTCGCGTTTGATCAAAACACGACCCTAACAGTCGCGGTCCGTATCACGTGTCCTCGGTACACCAACAACAACAACAACAACAACAACAAAATTAAATATAAATATTATTACATAATCTCTAATAATTCATATCCGTATATACGTATTATTTTATAAATTTATACGCGCGTGTTCATATTACCAACGATCGTGGGCACCCCCATAGTGGAAATTTCACAGGGAAGGCAAATATATATATGACCAAAAATAAAAAAAAGTCATTCAATATAATATCCGTCAATAGGATTTTTATAAAATACAAGTTCATATTGTTTTTCATGGGAGAACAAGTGCCCGTCTGCCACCACCTCACACACAGCGCGAGCGCCGATGTCTACTGGTATCCTGTCTAGGGTCCGATTCATATCGCCGCGAAACCTGCGTAGGTTGGCATACATCTTACTTTATGCCATCCCTTATTATTGTGTTTCAAATTTTCCAACTCAACATTTTATGAAAATCTATAATGCAAAGCAGTACCCCCGGAGAGAGAGAAAGAGAGAGACGGAAATTGTTTGTACACCCGCTTGTTTATATTTTTTCTACTTGGGGAAACATTTTCGCGATGGGGGTGCCGGGCGTTTACCTTACCATCCAGGTACGGTGTTGTATTATAGATTTTCATAAAATGTCCAATTGGAAAATAAGGGATGGCGTAATGGAAGAAATAAGTTAATTGTACCGTGTATACCCTCCTATTGTAAGTTTCAAATAAATTTCGCGTACGATTCGTCTCGTTAAAGAGACCAATTGATACCATAATATTGATTGCAAATTGCAATTTTACCCCGTGTTATCGAATATGACAGGTGCCTTTATTACTGGTATCATGGAAAACGAGAAATAAACGTTGACACCGAATTTCAAAACAATAAAACAATTTTCAAACTTTTGAGTTTTGGAATTTACGTATATTTATACGATTTTATTAATAACTTTTTTTTAGAAAATTAAATTCTAAATCATTTTTATATTATACATTTTTTCGTATCTTAGGTAGGTTATCGTATCTTCAACCGATTGACAAATAATAAAATAACCGTAAAAAATCAACTTTGCTACATATATGAGAAAAAATGTATTTTAAATTTTTTTTTTTGGAATACAAAGGTTTTACTTTAAATGATTTAATAATATGTATTATAGAATATAGACATTAAAACGAACAAATAAAAAGTCTTGTATCATTTTATGATCAGTGCTATAGTTGTCCAATTAAGTACGAAAAACAATAAAACTACCCTCTTTAAATATTTTTTCTCCCTCTCACGATACGCGGAAGGAGGTGAGTTATCATCGTCAAATTTAAGACTAATTACTTTTATAGATAATGAAAAAATATTATGTTCAAAAATAAGGACCAGCCTATTATAAATCATTATAGATAAATATCGCTGGATTTTGGATTTAATATTTAAGGAGAAGCCGAAGGAATAACGCTAACGAACATCCCCATAATTGTACAACCCCATTCGCACCCCCGCACGAATCTTCGCGATATCGAACGTAATATAACGATTTTAGTTTCCCGTCAAACTTTCGTTATTTGAAAACATTTTTATTCTTTCTTCGGTATTTTATACACGCGCCCGTATTAATAAAGTTTGACGAAAAATATTATTTTTGCCGATTACCCGCACCAGATGGTTTTTTTCCATAGGCTTCCGTTATACAATATATGGTACGTATATTTATTAGAGTAGACCAAGAAATTGTTTTCAGACCTCTCTTGGAAATAAGTTTCTCTAGGTCCAAAAATATTGCCTTAATTTTTTCACATTTTTAAGGATTGCAAACATCAGTATTATCAGCAGAATAAAACGAACAAACTCATATATATATATATATATATTAGGGTGTCCCTTATCTTTTAACTTTAATTTTTTTGAACATATACCCTCAAATTTTTTTCTGATGAGTCTAAAACTATCGTACATAAAATATTTTCCTCCCTAAAATAAAGTTAACTCGTGCCAAATCTTCATCAAAGTTGAATACATATGAATTACTTTCCGAAAAATGTCTCTTGGCCATCACTTTTGTTCAATTGACTTGAAATTTTTACTAGGTATGTTAAAGCATAAGTACAAATAATATTTTTAAATGTATTTGGGGCTTTATATAATTTTTTTAATGGACTTTTAACCAATTTCTCCTAATTTTATGAAAAGAAAAAATTACCTAAGATTAAAAATATACATTAAATGTATGTTTTTCCAACATTATAAATTCTCAATAAAATTATAAATATATTTATCTTAATATTTTATTTGCCAGTTAGCCGATAACATAAGTCTTATAACTTTTATCGTATTTTTTTCTCTTATCGTAATTTCTTACGATAAAATTACTTGGATGTTGCACTGGCCATCTGATAAACGTAATATATATTTCTTACAATACTGGTGCGTTTCGTGTTCGTTTATTTAATAATTAAATATGTCAAATTTCTGTAATGCTAAAAAACTAGTATTTTTAATCAATACATTTTTGGAGCTAAACTCCCGTCTAATCATTAAGTGGTGGCTGTTTTATTCTATAAACTACGTGAAGTAAAATTGTTTGTGTGTTAATTTAACTGTTCGCGAGTGCAATATATTTTGGGAGAAAGCCCGAATTCCAACGGAAGCTCTCCCCAATAGTGTAAAAAAACTCGTTAAGTTATACAAAGATTGGTGGAATCTTCAAAAAGATGCAAATAAAACTCAAGAGATCTTCGAGTGTCGTAGACATGATTTTGTGAATATGCTAGGTTGCATTTTTGATATAGTACTGTTATGTATAAAATAAAAATCTTCTGAAATTAAATAGTTTTCAATTAATCTATGTGTTTTCACAATTTTTCAGATCTTCGTCAATTCTTCACAAATACCTGATAAAAATGTCAAGTCGATCGGACAAGAGTTAAGATCAAGGGGAATTTTTAGGTGTCCCAAGAAATGGACCTATTTTAACGGAATCACTAGAATTCACAATTTTGAACAAATTTCGGCACGAGTTATCTCAGAAAGAAAATATTTCATTTACAATAGTTTTAGACCAAAAGGAAAAAAATAGAGGGTATACATGTCGATTTTTTAAGAATAAAATGTTTTCTTAATTTTAGGGACACCCTAATAATATATATATATATATTTTGAATCAAAAATAATAATACTAATTTTCCCTCCAATGTATCATTTTCTAATACATTAATAAATCAACCCCCAAAAACTAACTACCAAATTATTTAATATTACTTTGAATGGTGTAAATTTGTCTTGTTATTAAATCTGATTAAAAAAAATAAGAAATTTGAGACTGTTCCTTTTTGTCTACTGATAATTGCTGATAATATATACAACAGACATTAAAAACTAAGATTAATATCTTTAAACAATTAAAAACTCAAAAAACAGCGTTTTGCGTAAACAAACATTACTGATGTATTTATGCTCGCAACCTCTGAAAATTCTTTTAAAAATCTGAAGAAAAAAAAATGTACGTAATATCTTTGGATCTAAAGAAAAGACCAGAAAATATTTTTAAAAAAAAAATCTCGGTCGATCCAAATATATTATGTGTATAATGTATGTATATTACATAAAAATGTGTAGAGTTATTAAAATTATTGTTTATTCGTCTATATAGTTTAAACGTATTTATGTAATAAACTTATTTATATATTCTAATATATTTTAGACAATTTTACGTTTTTCCAATAATATAGCTACTATTACGACCAGAATCGGAGTTATGGAGGGAACCAAATGTAAGCAGGGAGATTGGAATTTACTCAGGCCACCCAATATTTCCCCCCCCCCCCGCTGCCGCCGCTCCTAATAAAATTTTAATATCGCTGCGCTTCATTCCAATGTCTATATTATTTTTCAGAGCCTACAAAAACTACATAAAATATTGTTTAAATCATTAACTTGTAATACTAATAAATTATTTCTAGTACTATTATGTTAAACTCGTATATACCTATATATATATATATATTATAATTAATCTGATAAATAAAATTTGCAACAAAATTATTGCGTGATATTCACAAAAAACGAGTTTATTTTTGTTGAAGCCGACAAATGTCGATTGACAAATAATATTCGTTATTATTATGAAAGCCGTTAACTGGCCGGGTCGTCTGGAAAATTTCCGTTTCCAGACCGGCAACTCCGCCACTGACTATAAGATTATATAACCTTTGTCCTATATTTATAAATATATATACACACACACATTATAATACTACAGTTAAGCACCACATGAATATCCCGGTTCTAGTTATAAATTAAGCCCGTCTACAACGTAATATTATTATAATATACCAAGTACGATAAAAAAAAAAAAAAAAAATGAAAAAAATAAAAATAAAAAACGAACTTTAAATAAGAACATATTATTATAATATTATAATTTCGTTTCGCTTATGGGCCGGATGAGATTACGCGCGGGAGTTCAAACGAAAATATAAGTACTCTCAATTACAAAAAAATAAACTATAAGTTAAGTACTTCAAAGAATAATATGTACAAAAGTGTATTATACAATGTCGGTACGTATAGATTTTCCGAAAACGATTACATTCATAATATTTCCGGGCAACAACTTTAATACTTTGATACCTACGTCCCTGGGGCCTAAAATAATAATGTAACTTCGTATTACGCTATTTTATTATTTTTATACGAGTACTCCTTCCACCCCCCTCCTAAAACAAAAAAATATCAATTTAAAAAAATAATTGTTTTAATTTAAAAACTTAACATATCACACCTAAATAAAATAATTAAAATATTAGTTGTAAATTACAACATAATATAATATTCGAAAAATGTATATTTCTTTAGCTTCATCAAAAACCCCTTAATAGGAGTGGTCTCCTATTTTTTTTTATTTTTTTTTTCATGTGTATACATTTTAGAATGTTTTTTATTTTTTCGACTAATTAAAAACAACTAGTTTACGAGGACCAGAAAACATTAATTTTAAGTTTTTATTTTCCTGATAACTAATCTGTTGTCTATCAGTATTCAAAGTTTGCTCACCACTTATTAGTTACTACGGACATATAAATAAGTATATATATATATATATATATATATATATATATATATATATGTATGTATTTATCAAACTTATAATAATACAACTACGGACAACTATTTTAAAATTCAAATTCAAATTTTGTAATGTGAATTGACGGTCTTACTAAAAAGGCTATACGTAACACTAAAATAGTCAACACATTTTTACATTTTGTACAGCACTGTAATGCGATTCCGTACTACACCAACAGTGTCGTCGTACTACTTCCAGGGGCGAACGCAGGAAAACATTTCGGGGAGGGAGGGTTGAAAAAATATAAAATCTGCATACATATCATACTTTATTACTCTTTAGGTACCCGTATACATACATTATATACATTAATCTATTTTATTTGTAAGTCTTATGGGAAACTATGAAATAACTAATACATTTGTAAGTCAAGTAATTATTTTTAAACATTTTTTCCTGATATTTCGGGAGGGGGTTGAATCCTCTGCGTACCCCCTAACTACTGCATTCTATTTGAGGTCGTGCTAAGCCCTTAAACAAAATCAAAATAATTCTAGTAAGATCGTATTGAGTCCGAAAGAAAAAATACCCCGGTTTTATTACTGTTTAAAATGCTCGTCGAATAATTTCTCCGTTTACCCACCGCACAAAATATACGTGAAACACAAATGTTTGATTGAAATGTAATAAACGATGTATATATATATATATATATATATATATATATTAAAATAATAATAAGAGATAATCTTTACAGTTTAAGAAGAAAAAACAAATCATGTTTTCAAATTAAAAAATATATATATATATATTATATTTAACAAACGTTAACAACATGCGGCAATATTTATGTAATATATTCAAACGAGTATATTTTATCAGTCCAAGTCTAAACTTGTATTATATTCATTTCGCACATAGTGTACCTAATGTAATAATATAGTAAATTAAATTATTTTCGCTTACTCTAAACTCGTAGATTATAACTATATATTGCATACGAGTAATCAACTCTACGTATATAATACGACTGTGTAGGGATCATTTAAAACGTTACGATTATTAAACTTTTTTATTCGAATATTAGGTTTTAACCTTGTGTTGGTGTTTTTTGTTATTAGTCAAATATTAACCCGATACGTTTTCAATTAAATTTCCTCGACGAAATATTTCGCTATTACATCGCGCTTCGTACCCCTCTACTCTACATATTGTATGTCAACGCGATCAGATCAAACGGATTATTATATTGATACTACATCAAAAATCGATAAAGTTTAATAAATAAACGAGGTAAATAAAAAAAACCCGTTAAGTGTATCCGACATGCGCAATTTACGCATAAAACCCAACCAGCAATTGGATTATTTTGGTTGGTTTTTTTGTTTTATTTATAGTTTTTCATTACCTATTTATATGTATAAAATATAATAAATAATGTATTGTATTGTACATTTGTATTTGATGATATATTTCGTACTCGTACGTATATAAATATCATTAGTAGAGAAACCGTAGTTTTGACACGTGTAAATGGTATGCGCGCATATAATATTATTATTATTATTATTATACATTAACCGCAACTTAACATTTACATTTACAGAAAAGATTATAATATTTTACAAACATATACCTATATGTATAATATTTTATGCAGACATCGGGCCGTTGGTAGACAAGGATTAGAGGGAGGATACAAAACGCTCCTATATATGTGTGTATACATAAACCCTCTCCTGAACCAAAATTAAATAATTATTTAAATAAAAAATATTTGCTGAATAGGTCATAAGGTATGTTGACTTGTCGAGTTAAGAATTGGAAATCATCGAGTATTAATTAGTGATATTTATACGTCTGTTAAAACATCGAGTATTATTATCGAATAGACACTAGAAATACTAGAGTAAAATTAATAATATTTCCGAAATACATCGTGAATAGGAAGCACGAGTAAAAATTAATATATATATATATATATTATTATTATTATTATACTATACAGCCATTTCTAACACATTTCCAATTATGGTTTTACACGAGAACGTGTATTACAAAAGATAATTAAGGCAATGTACAACCACAATTAATAATTTACTATGCCTGACGATACATCCAAATTATTATTATAATTGTTTTAAATTCTTGAACAATTCTGAATCAATAAATAATTGCAATACTTTATATTTAAAATACGTTAAATTGTATGTTTTCCGGGGAAAAAAAATACTACTTATTAGTTATAATACTCGACTACTTGTTGAAATAATAAAAAAAAATTATGTAAAAATGTTATACAACTCTGAGTTTTCTATATTTATATGCTTGGCTGTATAATAAATTGCGTTCCCAGTTTCTCCCCTGCACTTACGCAAATAATTTTTAACAATATTTGTTATACAAATTATATATAATCTATTATTTATTATTTTTGTTTTTTAAAATATGTTTTCGTGCATGTTGAAATATATTATATACAACGGTTCCCCCTCCTGCTACAGATAGTATAGTTTTATTAATCACTGAAAAAGTCGGTGGCAGCCATGACAAATGATTATCACGGACAAGACTATAATAATAATTCAAAGTTAGTGAAAAAAATAAAAAAATATAGAGATTTCATTAAAACGAAACAAATATTGTTCAACGGTTATATTAGTTTAATTTTTCATTGATATTAAACTTTTTTTCAACAAAAGGGAGATAAAAAACATTATTTTAACGGTAAAAACTATTAATTTAAGAATGGAATTTGGTTTTACAAATATTTAAACGAAAAAATTATGAACATAATTTTTTTTTTTTTTTATAATGCCAAAAATCTAACCGTTTAATTCGGTTGTTTTTAAAATATTAGGTAAAAATTAAATTTTTTCAAGGCAATTTTCAAAATTATTAGTGCAAATTTTAATATATTTTTATATAATCTCAACTTACCGAATGCGTTAAGTTAATGCGTTAACTTCACTTTTATTACCTTCACTCTGCCTTGGTAATAAAACTTACATTATCTTAAACGGAAATATCAATTTTTAACACCATATTCGAATAATCCTTATTTATAAAAAAAAAACCACACAGAATAAAAGAATATCGATTCTAAAAGTTGATTATAAATTATGATTTTCTTTGCGTACAAAAATTTTGTCCCCGATAAATCTGTAGTCAAATTTAATCGTTTTTTTTTTTTTAAACGCACGTGTTTAACCGAAACCATATAATATTTATTTTTTTTTTTTTTTAATAAGTCGTAACTCGTAATACACGTAGGTACGCAACATTTATACTCTCAAAATCCAAAAAATAAAAAAAGCAAAATAAAAAAAATGCCATCGTTTCATTTGGTGGTTAGGATACGAATTTGCATACGTTTAGCTGATAAATAACGTTAAATCGGATTAATATAAAGACAGAACAAAAAAAATGCGATTTCATAACGCGTCCTAATGAAAAACAGTACCTACGCCTATATAGGATTTAATAATAATAATTTATAAAATACAAAATCGAGTTTGCGTCTCTGTTTCGAATGCAAAACAATTATTATTATTATTATTAGAAGCCTCTGCCTGCGCGCGCCCGCAATTTATTATTATTTTATAATCATTCGGAGCCCTGATAAATAATAATTATTATTTATCTTCCGTATTATAATAATAATAAATATTTTAGTGTTTTGCTATTGATTGCGTTTTGCCTATACGCGCAAACAGCAGCGATTGTAACAATAAATAAATCTTTTCTTTTTTTTCCATATATTTTACCAAATTTACCTCCTACAACAATTGTCGAGCCCTAGTAATAAATATAATAATCGATTGATAACGACATACTGGCTTTTTTTTAAACTATTATTTTTTTTCTAATTCGTACAAATATTAATCGGCCGCGTTGTACCTACACTAACTTTGGCGGTTTGGTTTTAATCGCCAGTTCGTATATACATCGTTATTGAATTTTATATTATTATATTATTGCGGTTATTACAAAGTTTATAATATTTTTACCGCGTGGTTCGTGTCGAATAATTTTCCGGCGGCGACGGCCCGACCGCGACATCGTAAAGCCCTCCCGAAAAGGTCGTAATATTTTTATTACACCTATAATATTATTGTGTATATAATGTTATATATAATCGACAAACGACACGATAAACCCGAGTAACGATGGCCAATATGTAATATGAAGTTCGATAAATATCGAATATCGAAAATTAAACAATACAAGTATATAAATATTAAACGAGAATCAATGTGCAAAAACGAATTTGGTGACCGCAGAAATCGTTGGTAATCTCGTTGGGAAATAATCATGGAATAATTTTTTTGGTCAACGATGATTTACCCTCCGTACCAAATTCCGAAATAATATTCTCAAATTATTATCAAACGGAACATATTTCAAGTAATACGTCAACGTGAGTGTTAACAAACGTTAGAAATAAAACACTGTACAAATGTATTAGTAAATAATTTATATTATTTGCACATTAAATTTAAACATCGAATAAACCCCGACAGCACGGACGGTCCCGGGAGCCGACTGTTTGGGTCCAAACTAAGTGCCCGCCCGGAAGTATTTCGACCTTCCTATTTTGGTCCTTAAATCAACTCCCCACCGACCCGTAGAATTTTCCTCACCATTAAATCCCCCTTCGCCCCCTCCCACCGACATATTTCTCCCCGTATTTCCGACACCCTTGTGTCCGGTGTATAACAAAATATTACTTTTTCGGAAACGAAGAGGATGTTGCACCACCATTATTTCAGGGGTCGCTTATAGGCAATTTTTACGAAATGTTAAAAAAAAAAAAAAACGATTATTACGGATCGATTTAAAAATTTTCAAATTTACTCTCATATAGGACTACAATTATTGTCCCGGGTCCATATCACAGGTGTTCATTGTATAACCGTCAAAATTCGTCAAAAACACGATCACGTAAAACTGAGGAAAATACCATTCGAGTAATTTGTTTATAATGAAATATTTAATTAAATGAATGGAATCATTCCCTAGATAAAGTTGAATTTTAAAATTATAATTTTTTATGTAGGGTGACAGGTGCAAATTTTCTCCAATTTTGTAAAATTCGAAACCTTTTTTTTACATTTCAATGACCACTTTGATAATATGACTTTACCACTAATCTACTGTCGTCCGATAACCTTTTAAGGTGAAGGGGTGTTTTTTTTTAATCAAAAAGTATTAATATTTTTCTGATTGTCCCGATTAGGCCTAATCATCGAAAAACTTCAGAAAACATATTTGAATTCGTCATGAAATTTACTCGACATTGACTTTTCCGTTTTTTTTTTTTTTTTTTTTTGAAATAGAACTCTTTAAAATTTGATTTTTTGTATATATTTTTTGAATTTTAAAGGGTTTATGAATAAAATAACGAAAAAGTTTACAAGTTAACTTCATGGCGAATTCAAGCATGTTTTCAGATGGTTTATCCGATTACTAGGACGATCGGTACAATAACACAGGTCTATTTTGATAGAATTCCCTTAATGTAAATAATAAAAATAAAATAAATTAAATATTGGAAATTAATTATTCAGTCAATAATATTATAGCATGTTACTTAGGGGAAAAATGTCTTGTCTTCCGCATAATCGAAACGAAAATTTATCATGGATTGAAACAAATTTAAAAAGTAACAATTTCGATTACATCCGAAATTAACGGTAGGTAATGTAATTATCACTGTAATGTACTGTATTGTATTATCTTTACGATTATTTCATTAGACGTCGTTTATAATTTATTTGTCGATTTTTCCAGGATCGAGTCGCACACAATAAAATAATTATAACCAGCGTCCAAATTAGAAAAATAATAGAGGAGGGATAACACGAATAATGATGGACTCTTGCAATATTGTTGAACTCAGCCATACTTACGGGGGGGGGGGGCTAATTAGTTATTTACCAAAAAAAAAACACAACCAATAATAACACTCTTGCGGGCTGTATTTTTGCTCGCGTGTTTGTATTTTAATTTCAATGTTGTATAAATTGTTACTTGTTTTCGTAGAAAAAAAAAAAATGATGGGGGTCTAAATTTTGATTAAATTACTCAGTACATTAACACACAGAGCAAAAGTACAATATACAGAAAATATAAAATACTAATAACAAAACGAGACGTCCTCTCCGTCGCAATAGAAATACTTGGTAAGGGGACGCTATAAAAAAAAAAAAAAAAAAATAGTTGAGGAGCTCCTTTCCCTACCCCCCCCCCCCACCCGAAATTAGAGCACTGATTATAACATTGCATATAGAATTTTCCATAAAAAATCGTAAACAATATTCTATATAAATATAATACAAATTATAAAAATGTCATTTTTTTTTTCGAAAAAATTATTATTTCCAAGATCTCTAGATGACTTTTTGACATTTAAAATTAATAAATATTATGACTACGTGGTATTCAAATCGGAACAATATTATATTTAGCATTTATTAAGTTTAGCAATTGATAAATATTCTACGTATAAATGCCATATTTTTGTCTGTAATAACGTTTTCAAACGAACTTCTCTCGGACGCGTTATGATGATTCGTATAAAATATTATTTAAAATTGAACCGTACTTTGCACAATAATATTTTATGTTGAGGAATCTTTCTTAGTTTCCCGTCTTCCTAGACGTATAGACATACGAATATCATTTTTACACGACTAATATTGATAAATTGTCAGCCTTTGAGAAACGTACACTTATTTCGAAACATATATATAGACAAATCTAAACCGAATAAAATCTACACGTTAGTCATTGGAAATCATTGGTAGTCTTATGGAAAATCGTTAGTAATCTTTTTGGGAAATCTTGATAATTGTTGGGAAATCATCATGGTGCTGTCTGGAATCTGTTGTACACATGGGCACTCATTGTAGGATGGGAGGGGGAGTGCTTATCCCCCATCCCGGAAAATAATAAAATATACTAGTATCCCAATTTTCGCGACTAAACTTTGTATAATTTTTGTTTAAATTGTTTCATGTTTGTGAGTGTATTAGTGTTCACATGATCACTTGTTCCGTACAGAAAAAAAATTGTTTAATATATTATGCGTTGGTCGTATTATAGTTTCATTTTGTTCCTCCCCAGAAAATTACTCCAATAGACGCCCAAGGGTGTACACAATATTCATCAGTGATTTACCCTCTGGTCATGTCTGGCTATGACACACGACGGTTCATAAAGAAATTATTTAATCGCGTCCGTGTAAATTCCAAAGTATTTCCGTTCTGAATTAGGACGTTTGCCCCTCCCCCCTCTGTAATATTATACACGGGCAGTGGCGTAACAAAAGGGTGGCGAGATGGCAAAATGCCACGGGCCCACGAGTACAAACAAGGGACCCCGTCGTATTGTAAGTATAATAAAAATAAAACAATTTTAAAAGTAGTAATAATTGAAAAACTACGAGATTGATAATATGAATAGGATTATAATTTTCGGTATGATAATTAGCTATACGTTGGGCAGAGTTTGGGGATCTCGCTATCGCTATCGCTATGAGTGACCACACGGTGTATTTTATAAATTTGTTTAAACGTTCACAGACCGTCCGTATATTTCATATCGACCGTTTTATTATTTTTATAGTTGATGGTCGATTGTTATAACTTGAATCTTTTAAGGTAAGGTCGTGATAATGTTGGGGTATTTTTGAAAATTAGAGCCCACCGGCCTATTTTTCCACGGGCCATATAAATCCTCGTCACGCCACTGTGAGACGGATTTTGCTCAAGCATATATTACAGCCCCAGGCGCGTCCGATACGTTAGGGCGGAGATTTTGGCGCACCGGGGCTTTTTTATTTCTTTTGATGCCCCTCCTATACCGAATACTCCAGAAAAAACTCACCAGATAAAAAGTATCACAAATGTATTTAGACTGGATATATGGGGGGGGGCGGTTATTATTGTTTTATCAATTTCGCGCTATAACACAATATACCAGTACTTTATTACTCAAGTCATTTTAAAGTTGCTTCTTTGTATAGCGATTAATTCATCATGGTCAATATTTTTAACCAATCCAGGTTTCTTCGGTATCTGTGGATTTAAATTATCGTGTCTTTAATTTTTATTTCAGTGAAGAACTAGACATTTCTACTACTAACTATTATTTCGACTACAATATTTCCCATAAGTTTTAAAAGATTAGCTTAGCTATCAAGAACTAGTCTACAGGCCGACGGGTGCGTGCGTCGCTGTGCCGAGAAGAGGACCAGGTCGTACCAGTTTACTAGACCGGCTGGTTCTGCGAACCGGGATGGGAAGAGGACGAAGATGCACGGAATGTCTAGACCGGCTGGGTTCCGTGAACCTGGTCGTGAAGATCCTGAACAACAGCGTCAGTTAGCTTAAGATTACGATGTAAGGGTTCTTGCCTGCGCATTCCCATCAACGAATTTATTTTTGTAATGTTTTTTTTTTTTTTTTTGCTTTTTTGCTCCGCCAATGTTGTCGGTTACAAATTGAGGGGGGGAAAGGTAACTTTTCTAATATGTTAATACCGGCGTCCTGAAGCAGTTGCTCCTAATCACTCCGTATACAAACACGACACTGTATATAGGTGCGGGTTGTTGCGCGCTCCGGCAGTGGTTAGCCGGCCCGACAATAATAAACCCTCCTGACGGGATTTAAATAACCGCGGTCGTCGTTATATCTACGATACGACATAATATAATTATTTTCAAACCACTCACTTGCAGTAGAAGAGCCTATTGTCGTTGGCCAGATGCACGCTCCATCCCGGGATCAGCCTGTTCTGTATAGACTGCAGGAGGTGCGACGTGTTCTTCTGGCCGTGGGCACCGTGTCCTTGCTGCAGCAACATGAGTGCGAGTCCGCGACCACCGCCGCCGCCGTCAGCATGTCATCGGAGGGCGAGAGCGCCGGCCATCGGGGTAGTCGCCGACACGGGTCACTTTCACCAATCGAAAATTTTATAATTATTATAATTATTATTATTGTTCAATTACCGTCCGTGGCCGGGGAATCGAATAACCGCGCCTGCCCCTGGGGGTAGGGGAGAAGCGACGATGACCACGACGGCGGTACAACCAAAAACGACACGGCCACTCGAAAAAAAAAAAAAAAAAAAAAAAAAAAAAAAAAAACCACTACCTACCCCACTAAATTATTTCTATTATATCCGCGGTGTCGGAGATCGAAAACGGTCGGGGTATATATAAGCGTAGTGATACTGGGACAGGAATAATGGCACGACGAGAACGACCGGAAAAAAACAAACAGAAAAAAACAATAGTAATAATAATAATAATAATAATAAAACGAAAAAAAAAAAAAAAAAAGTTAACGACAATAATATTATTGTCGTATACAACTCCGAGGAGCGACGGACTCGGCGGCGGCGCACGATCGGCAACGCTTCGACGGATAATGACACTGGTGCGGCGCTACTATCACGGGGGACACACACACACACACAAACGCACACACACAAACACACACACGCCGCGCGCCACGATCAGTCGGTATTGCGTACGCTCACGCACAAGCGCCGGTGCCAAGGGTCAGCGCAGACCGGGGCGTGACTACGGCGGGCAACGTGCGCGCAGTGCGGCCAAATCGCCGGCGAAACACTGACGAAAAGCTCGGAGCCGCCGCCGTCGTCAAGAATAAAGCTCCTACTCCTACCCCGTCCGGCCCCGCGGCCGACTTGTTTTATTATACGCGCGCTCGTCAAACCCCGTCGGCCCGCGTCTCCACAATCCCCAACACACCTCTACCCGCCCTGCCCAGACGTCGCCGGCGGCGGCGTTGGTCGTTCCGGAGGTGCGCTACGGACGAACGGATATTATAACTGAAAATTAAGTCGTATAAAAATAATATTCAAAAGTCGGCTAAAAAAATTATTTGACTACACCTCGGTAATTATTGTGCAACGACGTCCCTAAAATTATATTATATGCGTTATAATAATAATGTCTTTTGACTTACCAATCCAAAATATCACTACCGAAATTACAACAAAAAAAATCGACTAATAAAAATATATTCAAACCATTATAAACTATATATTTTTTTTTCCTGTCTGTAAACAACTTTTCTATCGGAAATATTGCTTTGATCATTAACTGTAGGATGGTTTCTGGTAATAGATTTTGTGTTGTTGGTATGATGAGGTGGTAATTTGTTGAATATTCCTTATCATTTTTATAATAATTTTTTAATAATTGGGAAAAACTGGGGCGGAAACGTTAGAATAACGAAGGATTCCGCAATAACGGTTTCTGTTATTTACGATTTGGTTTTCTTCTGGAAATTCGGTTAAAAATAAAAAAAAACGGACCAGACGAATTCACCGAATACTTATATCAGCTCTTTTTCTAAACGTAGAAGATATTCAAGGTATTTATAGCCATTTTAAATGTTCAAGTTTGTTTAGTTTTTATTACGTTTTATGCGAATACACAATTTATTTGCCAAAATGATCGAAAATTTGACAAAAATAAGTATCAGAAGCAATTACTTGGTAGTAAAAAAAATAATTATTTTTATTTATAATCGTTTAAATTTCAAACTTTAATGATAATCGTAAAAATTACGGCATTTTGTGTTTTAATAAAATAATAAACTTTCCACAGTATAATTAAATAAAACCGAGTTAGATAGAAAGAAAAAAATAAATTTTACATAAATGTAAAAAAAAATATATTATACGCTCAAATGTGTTATCTGTTAGACACTCTAAAATCTCAAACTAAACTATATATATATATATATTATGTAAATACCCACCTAATACTTAAATACCTGCAGTGACATATATAAATATAATATTTTTTTTTTTTTTTGTTAAAGGGCTTAGGGTATTTTCTTTTTATTTTTATAAATATGATGCGTATATTATAATATTTTATTTGCAAATCTCCACGTGAAACCGCAGTATCGCATTATAATAATATAGTGAACCCTGAGAAGGATACTCAGTATTTCAATTTAAATGTTTACTAAAGATTATCCTATTAGTATTATTAAGTTGTTTTTTTGTTTTTGTTTTTTTTGTGATTTTCAAAACGCGTTTAACTGAGAAATTTCAAAAATAGGCTCTCCGAAGTATTTAAGAATTCAATTGCATAGCCAGATCTAACTTATATGCATAAAACTTTTTCCAAATATATATTTACTATCTCCAAAAGTTTTAACCTAAAAACAAAAAAAAAAAAAGCCTAAATACTTCGCGCCACTGTTGTAAGTGAAATGTTTGGGAGGTATAAGGAATTGGGATGTATGGGATAATTTAATTTATACATGTACACAACGATAAATCATTACAAACGAAAAACGATTCTAAGCGAAATTCGGTCTAAACATGTTTAGATGAGTTTAAATTTAATACTGTATTCAAAAATAATAACAATCTTTATTTGTCGTCAGAAAAAAAATAAAAACTAGTATATGGAAAACCAGATGTTTATAAATACAATGATGTAATTACTTGTAACCATAAAACAAATTACAATTGTTCGTGTTTAATGAATTTGGACTAAAAACGGTCATTAAAATAAATTACAACATTTTTATCCATATAAAACGAAAATAAACTCGAAAATTTTAAATATTTTTTAATAACTTAAATAACACCAGAATATTTTGAAAACTGTACCACGTCTAGAAAGTGCTAATATAAGGTATTCGGTAAAAGTATTTTAGGTTTCTGATTGTTTTTCATTGAATTACAAAAAAACCGTTATTATATAAATTGTATTGTTTTTCTGACCTCCCCACTCCTCACTCCCAATAGACAAAATTGTCTACCAGAAATTTTAATTGATAATAATTATAGAACAAGAAAAACACACATCGTAATATACAACCCTTACATTTCTATTGCTACTCTCATAATCTAAAAAGCACAACCTCACTGGAAACTTGATAGTAACACTTCACTCTGCCCAGAATTTTAAAATCGAATAAAATTGTAATTTTTCATTGACAACGTATTTGGAATTTGAAAATTGTCTGCAACCCGTGTTTAAATATAAACTGTAATTTCTTACCATAAAACAGAATTTGATAGCTTTTAATTAACCGCAAAAACCACATGTCACTATACAAGTATACACCAAAATACCGAAAGTATCGAACTTCATATTATATTTTACAATTAATATCGCCTAATTCTTTAATTCATTTTTTTTATAATATACAATACATTTGGTAATATTATTCCATTTTTCTTTCTTACAGTACATAATTAATAATAAATTGTAAATTTGCATTGGATCCTAGCATATGTTTTATTGATGTCTAGTAAATAAATTGACCTAATCTACCCACCCGTGCATACGCCCACTTATCTAAGAGCCAAGTTTTCGTTTGAACTATACCTAAAATAGGTACACGCGTATTTGGTACCGCAAACTGTACAAAAACTATTATTATATTATATAGTTATAATATCATATTATTAAAAATCAACTATTGTCGTTTTTTTAACAACATATTATATAGGTAATACGAAACAATTTGGGTGGGCCCGATCTCTTGAAATTCAAAATCGTACTCAGAATACGACCTTGACTATGCGAAATAGTATAACAAATAATAATAATAATAAAGCCATTCGTTTCCAATAAATCAAAAGTATAACAAGTACCTCATTCTCATACACCTATAAATGTTTTTATTTGAACTTTCAAATGTAAGTTTAGTCGCAAAATAAGTTTACTCGAATGGTTTTGAAATTTCTACATTCTTACTCCCGTCATAACTTTTACTCAGTCATCAAATTCTTTAAGTTGTTAAACTTAAACTAACTATAAAGCTCCCTGCATGTTGAAAACTTACATAGAAAAGTCCAAATTGAAAAACAACACCGAAACGGTTAACATAATATTTATTCCAACTTTTCATTTATTTGCCTTTGGCGCCAGTGTTGAATTGTGAACTTCTGATTCCAATACAAATACGAGTACAAATGAAAAAACTTGAGAATTAAGATGTCCTATAATATTATATGAACAGATAATTATTTGACATTTAATTCTCGTTACAATTTCACTTAATTTTGTTTCAATAATATTTATCAGATAATATTATATGTCAATCGATAACATTAATAATAATATTCGTTAACCATAGATAACATTATTATTTGATCAACATCGAGCTATTACACCGACACATTATACCAAACCATAATTTATTTACTGTATATATTATATATACAATAGATAAATATATATGTATACATATATATACGTTTAATATACGGTGGACACATCGTATATTATCCGTCCACTTATTGTTACATATTGTTGAATTATTTTTGTGGAACAATTCCTCTGACAAAAAATTAGTTAATAATTCAATTTCAATTTATAATACAAAATCTGTATAATTATTCTATTATTTAGTATAAGAATATATGTATACAAATAATTTAAATTTAAACGGCTTTCGTTCAGTGAACTCTGAAGATAGAATACTACAAGTTGTTACATCAAAATGACTTGAACATATTCGACCACCTATTCGAATGTGATATTTAAAATAGGGGTTCACAATTTAAAAAAATGTGAAGTTGTACACGCGCAAAATCACGAATTAGAAAAATTGTAAATCAGAGGAATTGATGATCCAGTATAGACAGTATTAGTGTATAGTTTCATGCATCGTAAACGGAATTTAATAACATGTATATAGGTATATAGTGTACCAGCTGCTTTTGTGGATACGTGACAGTGGCGCAACCGCGATTTATTCAATAAGAGGAGGATCCAAAAAAAAATTATACAAAGTACCAAATTTTTATCGATGTTTTAATATAATTTGATTAAAATAATACTACTATACTACCAATGGGGGTGGGGGTGGTCTGGACCCGAAGGCCACCCTTTTGGGCGCGCCACTGACACGTGTTAAAAACTTGTCGTTATTCATCGTACTGACTTTATGATGTAATAATAATAAAATCATCTTCAACTGTAGCTTCCCAGCGGGTACACCATCAGTCAGGAAACCGATTGCGTGTATTAGAATTTAAATATTCATCAAGACAATAAATAATATAACAATTATTCGAAGACCAATGTAGGCTGTAGATTCCTATCTCTGCAGTATGATATGTATCTGATGGCTAAATGGAAATTTATAAAAAAGTGTATAGTCGAATAGTTTGTATATAGAATCACGGATAGACTATCACTTAGTGATGTACTTAAGCATTTAAAAATATATTATTACTAAGTAAGTTCCTATTATATATATATATATATGTATGACAATCATTAAAATTTATTAAGATGAAAAAATGCATAATTTATATATAGAAATGATGCAGTAGTGGGATGAACATATTATGAATTTCAATTTTAGTATACCTGCTGTAGGTACTATAAGTAGCTATTATATATTAAAGCGTGTATGTTATTTATTTTGTTAAAAACTAACAAATAACTTATTAATTATAATTTTAAATTGTCTTTTTAACATGATATTAAATCAAAATCGAATCGAATATTTATTATAAATGCATAATAATATTTTACACCCCCCCCCCTCACCCATCCATGTCATCAAAGGAACTTGAAATTACCCTAATGGAATAGACGCTTTTCCGCCGATTCCGTTTTCCCGTCTACGCAATTCATTACTTAGGCAAAATATAAGTGGTTACTTATTTCACGAGTTAGACTATGTGATCAATGTCAATAATAAGGTACTCAATTCATGCATTTAGAATGTACCCAGCATAATTCATATAGAATACGAAACCAGTGGCGTGCGCTGGGGTCGTGACTTTATAATACAACAACTAATATTATAGTTATTCATATGAGTATGTATTTGGTAGTTTATTGTTGAAATGCATGTATTACAGCCAATAAGTTAAAAGCAAATACACGGTGAAAAATGTCCGGATCCGGATTTTAAATTAGGCTTTTGTACCATTATCGGGTTAGGTACAAAAAAAGTGTCTACAATTTATTCACGATTATTATTGACTACGTCCCATTCTATTGGAAATTCCTGGACATGCCACCGTCTTGCCATGCCACGATACTTAAACTTGTTAATGCTATACAATAATGTTTATCCATAAATCAATTTATAAAAATAAAAAATGTATATTTGTGTAGTCGCCTACTATATATAATAATTATTAATACGCTGAAGTAATATAAGTTATTTTATCTGTTGTGTATTTATAATAACATCATTATCGATTACAAATAGTTATAATGCTGATTTTAAATACAGTACCTGTTACTATTGCTATACGATTGTTCATAATGATATATATATATATATATAATATATCTAATTAGACAATAAATCAAATTATTTAAATACGAAATACCTACGGGATAAAAAAGAAAAAAATATCGCTCAGTACCAATAATGGAAAACTTGTGGGTGGTTATTAAAAAAAACGGAATAATATCGTTACATTACAAAAAAAAATAAAAATATCTAACATAATAAAACACGTAATTTACAATATTGCATCAGTCAATGTGACGTTCTGTAACAATGTTTAAATATTATATCTACGATATTCAACGAGCGAAAACTTCTATGTATTTCATCATAAAAACAAATATGTTTTGTATATTGGTTTCGTAGGTGTTTAATGTGCAATTATGCGTGTACATACGTATGAATACGATTTAACGTCACAAACATTACATGCGTAGCCAGGGGCGGTCGGGCCACAGGATATGCCACTGCATGCCCTGAACGCCAATGAAAAATTTAAATTTTAAATTTCCTTGGCGACCGTTATTTATTATCAACGGACATAGTCAATTACTCGGACAAAACTAATCTAATGTTTATGAATAATATGTATAGTACACGTATATTATCTATTATTGTAGTAAACCTACATGACGTATTTATGGAAAATTAAGAGCAGGGATCAAGACATGTAGTAACGTCATCGCAAAAGTCCTACAATCACTATACCTATCACTAGTTCTGTTATCACTTGACTTTCGTGTGTGTGCTGTTATGAACTTTGTTCATTACTGAAAGTTTGTGTGAAGCTTTAGTACACAGAATTATTGCATACCCCGAACAAGAAGTTTGTCTACGCCTATAATTACAAAACGTATACAAATTGTAGATGACTTGCTTACGATACATTAACTACAAATAGCAATATGTTTAAAGCCCATTGTGTGTTTCGATTGATTTTTTTGATTTCCATTGTTAAACAAAAAAAAAAACCTATGCAACAACAATAATTTTGTGCAACAATTTTATATTTGCAAAAAGTAATAGTTTTTTAATGCGAAAAGTAATATACAAGTATATAGGTATCTGTATAGAATATAATGATATTATGTAATATTTATCGAATGTATGAAGATCGCCGTAATATCGTATACTGTTTTAGTTGTTTCAATACATTTTTTACGGTTTTGTGCGTGTGCGCGACTGTTTTCGTAGATTTACCTATATGTGTTATCCCTAAAGGGTGTGTCGATGTAACCCACAGAAAAAACGCGTCTAAGGTGAATGTTGTTTTTTTATAGTATAAACTCACTTGTAGTAATATAATACTGTCGTAGAATAATATATTTTCGAGCCTCCAACGCAAACTGTTGTTTTAGGAACGCATTTATTTATTTTTTTCTCATTATGATAAAGAACTGCAGAGTTAACCTTGACCAAGTCATCATCACATACCGAATACCGCTATATATATATATATATATATATATATATATATATAGTACCTATAAATATAATAGGTGTGTACCCGTGTAATATTATTTAGGCGTGCCGTTGAATTTCAAATTACAATAAAAACGAGGCGAGAATAATATTTATTTATTTTTTTTTTTTTTCAAAAATTTAACTAAAAAAAATATACACGTATATTATTCTAAAAACATTATGTTAATGCGAAATAATTTTACTATAGGAGAATATGCCTACGGCGTAAGTTTTACGATAACGCAATATTTAAATTAATATTATTGGTATATTAAGATGCAACTAAATTTCGTTGTAACAAAACAACCGGTTGTAATTATGGGTTTGCGATAAGAAAACATCGATTTGTTTAATATTTACAATATTTAATATGTGGCTCGCTAACTAATTTGAAATTAATTCATATTTAAGTTAAATAGTGTTTAAATCTGCACTGATGGCACCGTAAATTATTAATTATTTTTTTACGAAATTAATTTAAATGTATTTTACACGCAATTTATAGGACACGATACCGCCTGAATTTAAAGGATTGCGTATGGGCAATTTTGACGACATTTTCGAAAAAATTGTAATTCTCAAACTCAACAATTTTATTTATATTTTAATGACCACCTTAATGATAAGAATTGTCCACTGTTCTACTGCTCGATACCCATTTAATGGAAAGAGGTACGGCCGTTTCTACGTTATTTATAAACGTAAAATAGCTATACACCTAATAAAAATATTGGTACTTACAGTAGCTTGATTTTCAAAATATATGTTTGAGTTCATAAATAAGTTTACTTTACATTGGTCACTTTTTCAATTTTTTTAAGTTGTTTACGAGAACGAAATGTTTGAGACTTGTATAGATTTTCAACGGTAAATAATTAAATAAAAAACTTGAACATGAGAAATATATTTTGATACTTGTTTGTAAACTCATACATAATTATAACCTCACAAACACAGGAATTACCTAAAAAAAATTCCAGGCATTTAGATATTTTTGACAAACATTTTATGGAGTCTGCCTTGACTCGAATAAATATTCGTATAATACCTATATACGCGTTAAAAAATTCTATACAAATAATTATCGGGTATTAGGCACATATTTTTTGAAACACAATTCATTATTTACTTATTATTGAACCCGTAAGGTCATAAAATCATAACCATAAATAATAATTTTTGTTTTCAATTGTTGTATTATGTTATCGTAAAAGCGTATTCTAAAGGTTAATCATTTATTAATTATTAGGTAATACTATTATTATCACTCTTTAAGTATATAAATGACGACATTTTATTAGGTGGGTATCTGTGAGTTAAAAAAAAAAAAAAAAAATTATTCTACTAAAAAAATATACATCGTTGGACTTAAAGAACGGATAAGCAATAAATATTGGCGAATTAATATTAATTTACATCTTATCACTCTATTGATACCTTTAGAACTACACATTTTTAACAATACATTCAAACGCTGTATTGTAATGTAATACGAATGGCTAAACGACAAAAAATACGAACATATTTACCCAATTCTTATTCAACCTTGCATAATTTCATAATTGCATGATTCATAATTAAAATATTGTATTATGTTTTGTGTGTACGATAATACCTATTTATTAATAATGGCCAAAAGACATTCCGTGAATTATTGTCTTATTAGTGTTAAGAGGACGTCAGCGCTTACGTTTTTGAACACGAAAACATGTCAAAAAATCGTTTTACCTGTGATGAATATTAAAGAACGCAACTTTATCTCGATAATGATTCATCCATTTAGTTAAATATTGATTAATAAAAAACTTACGGCTGTTTTTAATTGAAAGAAAATACCACATTTTAATCTTGAATATCTACAGTCACATTCGAGCAGGGTCAAAAAGTATAATACGGTATAGTATAAAACACGTATTATACGTACGCTTATAACGTATAGTATAAAACACATAATTATATACGTTTTTACCGTATAAAAATTAAACCCCTAATAAACAAAAATACATTTGTAATTTAAACTAACAATAAAATAAGAGAATATAAATTATAAATAAACAATCGTGGTGCTATGATTATCTTATATTGGACGTATTTTTAAGTCATTGTACTTGTGATATTTATAGCATTTTTATATTATTAAATTATACATATAAAAATAACAGTATATTATACTATTTAATAGTATAGTGTATTAGTTTGTGTTTTGTTATAGTCGCACGAAGTACACAAACACATAAATATATTATCAACACAATTTCAAAATATAATTTGTATGTAATTTTAATTACAAAAAAATGTTTTATTCATTTCTATTTAGATAAGCACTCGAAAGAATGAGAAGAGTATATGTCAAACAAATAGATTTTTTATAATTTATAACTAATATTCTTTTACTAAATGTAAAAACTAAACATCAAACTTAATATCTGAAATATGATAAATTTAAAATTTTTTAAGAATGAATTTAAAAACAAAAACATATTATACGTTTTATACGAGTATACGATCAACCCTGCATTCGAGTAAATTGAAACGTCATACCATAGATCATGTTGTTGTCTTCAATTATTATAATGAATAAAAATTCTAAAATCACATTGAACGGTAATCTTTTCTGTTTTACGTGAACGTGATTTTAGACAAATTTCACGATTACACAATAAATAATCGTGATGTTGAACCGGGACCAGTTTTAAATTTATACGAAAGTAAATTTGAATATTTTCAAGCCGATCTATTTTCATTTTTTCAAAGATTTCGTACAAATTGCCTATATGTGAGACCTTAAATAATGGTAGTGCGACTACCTAGTATACGCAATTATAGTTTGAACACCATTTAATAGATTTAACAAAATACTTAATTTATCACAAAAATAAATAGTAAATATTTGCCATCGGGTAATGTAACTTCAGCAATAATAGCCAATATAATTGACCGGACGAAAAACTAAAATTAAAAATAATACAAGAATGATGCTCAACCTAAACAGCTAGGATTTATATTTAGAAGTGTTCTCATGGGGTATACGCCGTATTATACTCTCAAGTATTTATTAAAAAAAAATAAAAAAAAAACGAGTATAACGCACATCCTGTTTGCAATTTGTTTTAAAAAAAAAAAAAGAAGAAATATATATTAATATTTATTTTAATTTTGTTCTATTTTTGGACCGGATACATTTTTTAATGATTCGGAGAGTTTATAGAACCTTGAACGAATTTACAGTATCCCAATATCAACGGTATCAGTAAAAATGAATGACTTATTGATCATAAGTTATTTGATATTACCATAGGACACTTATAAATAGATAATAACATTGTTGGTTATGTGCAATTAATAAAGTTCCACCGTCGTCGTGGCGTAGCTAGGGAAATCTTACGGAGGAGACGTTACATTTGAAATTCTCATTCCTGATAGGATATTATTTGTATTAGTAAAATTAAGTAAACATTTAAAAACAAAAAAAAAAAAAATGTATATCAAAGACATTTCAGGATAGGTTGTACAACCCTCCCACCCATCTAAAAACGCCACTGCCTACAGAGGCAATGAACAACGGGAACAAAGGGGCGATAACCCCCACGGGAAAAATTCTCTGGGGGCTAAACTAAAATATATAGGTATCAGTCGTCGTCCCCCCCATGATTTGTTATTACGTTGAATATTGAAACAAAACTCGAGACAATCGATGGCATTGTAAACAATATGGACAAGAAAATTGAAACGATATAAAAAAAAAAAAAATTGTATTATTTTATTTGAGAGTTTTTAATGTATTTAATTGAATTATTCACTAAAAAAATATATATATATTTCTGAAATAGTTTTTAGATTATTAAGTCACGTTAATTTTGGTACAAATGCTTTATACACAATGTATTCAGCCCCTCCTCCACCCACGGTACAAAAATCGTTCCTGCGCCACTGATTGCGTACCGCATACGAAATAAAACCCATCACTTGTTATGCTACACCCGATATCAATAATTTCCCTATCCCCGTGAATTTTAGCGCGTCCCGTTGAAATATTTCGTGTTGTTTTACTAGTGATAAACCAACTGGACGCATAATATATAGGTAGGTACCCTACATGACTTTTCGAATATTATTACTCTCGGCAATCGGTTTAATTGCACGTTAATTATTAAACCAGAATATTATATCGTTACAATGTCGGAAGGTTCGCGGGATTGTAATCGTCTTGCACGCGCTCCTCCGATTTCTGGTGCCTATACGAGATAACCTCTGTGAATCGCATGCAGGATCTTCTTAAGCTTCACTTAAACAAATTAAAATCCTCTGCGTATATATATATATATATATATATATAAGGGGTATAATATCTCTCGGTAATAATTAAAACAAATTTGAATATAAATATTTCAACATGTTTTAATCGCTACCGTTGTTTAAATGTATATATACACCAGTCCTATATGTATTAGTCTATAGGTACTGTGCATGCATACATTTTTTATATAACTCGCGAACGGATGGAAATAATAATAATAATATAAATATATATAATATATTAGCTTGGTCGTTATTTTTGATGCAAGACCCCCCCCCAATGTTTTTCATTATAATGTAAAAGTAATTTGTATATAATTTGATGATGATACTCACTCCCTTCCTGTACCGAGAGAGAGAGAAAAAAAAAATGTCAAAAGAAGGTTTAGTTTTATTGAATTTCGTACTTAATTGAACAACTACATCACTGATCGTAAAATGATATGACTTTTTGGTAGCTCGTTTTAATGTCTATAATATATATTATTACTTAATTTACTGTAAAACCTCTGCTACATTCTGAGCGGAGCGAGAGGTCTTGTGGTTTTATTATGTTTACTTATTTATTTTATTTTTTTTTTTTTTTTCTACACGAACACTATTTCTACCAAAAGACTTCATCCGATCTATACACTCCAATACCTACAATCTGGTAGCAAATTTTGTTTAGTTGGTACTTTATAAAAATGGTCATTTTTCGATATACCTATTAATTTTTTAACGCGGCAGAAAAATTTATCAAAAAATGACGAAAAAACACGATTATTTTGAGAATAATTTTTTTTTATTTTTTCTTCTACTAAAGAAAAGACAATTCAAATTAAATTAATTTATTGAATCTAGTAGTTCAACTATTTTTCAAAATAAAAATCATAGTTCTATTACACCGTGTACAATATCCAATTCTTCGTCGAGCACACTATAAAAAAAAAAAAATAGATGGCACTGTAAATGAATCTCAGTTAAGTTGCACAAATACAGAATGCTTTTTATGTCGCCCGGTGATAAATTCTTAAAATATCCTCTGGTTAATAGGTATATCGGTTTGATTTTAAAAAAGTGTCAAGGGGAGGGTGTCCGGTTACCCCATGGATACACCACTGTAGTCAATGATTAATAATATCTCAGATATTTGCTGGTTTAACGATTGTGCTCGATAAGTTTCCAAAACACCCTGTTTGAAAAGCTGATTTTATAATAGTTAGAAATCATCTACCTGATCTGTTCACTGTTACCTATTAGTAATTATTTGACTTAATATCCTTTCCAATAGTATTCCGTCGACAGAGCAAACCGATCAGTATTTATTAATTTCACCTGTCCTAACCTAACCGATTTTATACAGTGAAATAAACACCTTAAACAGTTCAGGACAATGTTTAAGTTAATACTCACTTTAAAATATAACTATTTTTTTTTATTCAATTTTAAACTAATTTACTCTATTTATTTTCTATCACAGGCAATATTGGGAAAATGCAAATGAAACCTAACCTAACCTGTTATATCAAAATAAAGAGTCTGTAATATGAAATACCTATTTAAGTAGTTAAGTATTTATAAGTAGTTTTACTTTTAGTACCTATAAAGTTTTTTTGTTTTTGTTTTCTTTCACACTTTCAGTCATTGTTCAGCATATTGAGAAAAATTTACAAAAAACAAGAGTAGGCAACAAAACCTATATGATTGTACATTTGGATGTTAAACAAGTTTTACTCTATCATTAAGAATATTTTAGAGATGTCTACTCCTAATTTCAATGGTATTGATTAATAAATTAAGATAATTATCACTATATTGTTAGTCGTTTTCATTATAGATCACAATTATAAAATATTCATAATATATATAGACATTGGACAGTTTTAGTGGAACACGGAGGAATTTTGAGTGCACATGTTACTAAAAAATGTCCACCTACCATTTTTTATTTTTTTTTAAGCTTCCCTATGACAAACACAACAGTAATCTAATCCCTTCACGAGAGCATATGTAGTTTCATAACTTAGTAATCCATCTGTATACTGCTAAGTAAGTAACAAAATAACCATGTCTTTTAATTGAAATATCAAGGAAAATAAATTGTCTTTACAATTAATCCCAAGTAATAAATTTGTTTAAAAAAAATTGTTTTTAGTACTTATATTAATTATATATTATAATCAATGGCACCTAAGTAACACCATATAGGTAGGTACCTACTGTAAACAATTAAACATTTCTTTAAATAAAATGGTCTAAATAGTGGCTACAACATATCTCTTACAAACTGATTAATACAAATAAAAATGATAAACACAAATGAATCTGGTACTCAGTTATCTAATTTGGATTTCTGTTCCTTCATTAGACAATTTATATTAATTAATTGTTTTTTGTTTACAATTATTCATTGTTACATTTAGTCTCTTAATTTTCAAGTTTTAACTAAATAACCATTATTACGGCTCACTTATTGTTTTATTTCTCAGGTAACATATTTTTCTATTATGATGTTGCATTTTGAGATTACTGTCACACCCCTTGACAAACTGTAATCATGACAGAACTTTACATTTATTTTATTAATGTATTAATTACAATACAAATTTAACTATTATCATCTAAATATACCTACATAATAACTATTAAATGAACAGTCATCACAATATTATATTAAAAATAAATAATTGTTGTGTGTAAAATTAATGTAAATATGCATTTAATAATTTAATATACCAACCTATTTTAAGTCATTACTAGCTAAACCACTCTTATTCCACTATTAATTTAATAAATTAAACTATTTACTACCTAGTTTATTTTGTTATTGTAGTATAATTTATTATTATTATTTATTTATTAGTAATAACAACTAATGAAAATAAAATACAAAATCACATTATTTTAATTTTATGAAATAAATGTCAATTTTGTAGTCATTAATGAAATAATTATCCCAAACAAATTGTATATTAAGTAGTAAGTAGATTAATTTACTAATTTGTATTTTATGCATTTCAAATGTTTCAGAAAATGTTAATTGACCAAATATAAATAATAAAATATATTTTTCAACAAACTAGGTATGTTATTTTATTGTAGGCAAATTATTTATAAAACAAAAAAAAACAAATTACTTAAGCTCATATTCAATACCGTTCATATAAAATGACAAAAAATGTTTGAATACTTCTGGATTATATCCTTCAAGTACTGGTATACCTCCATCAAAACCACACTTTTCATAAATATCTAACAACGGTGTTTGCCAATAAATGTTTTTCTTTCCATCTTCTCCAGGACTAGCCAAACTGTTCAGTTGGAAAACAGAAAAATGGAACCATTGAGCATTTGTATGTATACATTGTAATGTAATAGGTTCTGGTAATTCTTTAATGTCTTCTCCATATTTAGACCGGGCATTAGCAACGGCAAAAGCATAACATTTCATCAACGATCGTCCAGTTATTTGTGATTGTACTACTGGTGTTTCATACAAATTCATTACCTCTGTTTCGTTATAGTGTATAAATGCTGTGTGAATATTGTTAAATTTCCCTTTGATAGGTGAAATAAACTCATTTTTATGATAAATATTGATCTCGTCTAACGATATTCTATAATCTAATGGATATAAGTTTGGTAGTTCTCCATGAACGTCATCTTCGTACGGAGCTAAAGAAGTATCGGATAAGAGCAGTAAGTCAGCCCTTACATTAAGACTCACATTTCCATGTTTTTCCAAAGGTACTTTAAAAAAAGCATTTTTGGCGATTATTTTATTCGAGCACATATGTCCAACACTCGATTCGCATAATTGTAACAGTCTACTTACTATTAAATTGTTACGTCTTTTATCCACAATACCATAATCCCTAGGAAACTTCCAGGCAGGTCTTGCTGGATCTTTTCTAATGGGTAATTTCTCTTGAGCCGCGTCATACATAAGAGAAGCTGCGACAGTCCGTTGAATATGTTCATCTTGATTGGGTAGTTTGTAAGCTTCGTAGAGTTCGTTTAAATACTGCGGCAGGCCTGGTGCGGGTTCAATTGAATTGGTAAAAACTTTGGCTTGGTCGAGGCCACGAACCAAAACGTTATGGTCACTGTAGATATGACATGGGTCGTCATGCCACAAAGGATGTGTGTAATTTTGTTCGAGTGGCAAATCGGATGGTCCGACAATGTTTTTTCTAATCGATTCGGTATCTTGCTTTTGAGCCTCCAATAATGGTTCGTATACAACCTGCCTGGCGTCCACAATGGGTATATTATGTGACGAAAGGATTTGTTCAGCGTTTGTTTCAATTAACGTCTTCTTGCGTTGAACACGCCATTGCCATTTTATGAGACGTCCGATATTGTGTTTGTACAGTACTTGTGTGATCCGCATCGTAAACGCTACCGATACGGTTAATATTAATTAATTATCGGACGACCACTTGTATTAACAAAAATGAATGTTATAGACCCAAAAATAATAGAATTTCTATAGCTTAGAGTTTTAAAAAAATCGTTTTACAAAATAAAAAATTATAATTCTAACCTTATCGTTGATTATATAGTATCTCGATTCCTCGTGATAATACTGATTACATACATTCATGGAATGGAAAATCATAAAATGCAATTCGCCTTCGTTTTTATTGTTTATGACGTCATTAAGTACATTTTATAGTTTGGTATACTTTACCTTATATAGTTACACATTAACAATCAATATGAAACCTACACGATTTGATATTTTAAAAAATAAATTATATAGTGGAAGAGTGCGGATTCACTTGGTTTAGTTTAATTAATTAATTTCTTAATAATTACAATTATCTCCTAGTCTTTAATAGATACCCGCGTAATAACGGATATTATAAATTATTTTTTTTTTATTCATACAGCAGTACCTACCTATTTATTTTTTAAACGATTTTAGTATTCGTTTACGAGATTGGACGACTATCGAAGGAGTGGCAACAATAAACTGACGAAAAAACGATTAATTTATTTTTCGTAATACATACAACAATAGGACTTACAATAAAAACTGACCAAAAACCGTGATATTCCGTAATAATAGTTTATAACCCGGGTCGGGTTGTTCAACGCGCAAAAAAGATTATGAACACAATACATTGCAATACATTTAAAACGGTCCACGCTGGATGTCTGGCCAAATATTAATTAGTTTTCCAATAATAAAGTTTTATACCGGGAACGGGAATTAATTCTCATCAGCCGTTCGAAACGTCCGTGTCCCGCGACATTTACAGCGGTAATACTACTTCCCCGAGCACTAAAAAATAACAAACAACAATAATGACGAAATAGTCACGAATCCGTACTGCAGTATTCTTTTATCTAAAATTACGTGTCGCCAACGTCCGGTAACCCGACAATGCCCGTCGTTGGGCGACAAAGTGCGCACGTCCGGCGTCAATAAAACCATGGGCCCGGTATACAGGGTGGGTCGCATAAACGAGCCTAGTAGCCACGTAATACGTTCATTAAATATTATTTAATTTTACCAGCAGTCATTCGTGTTGGAGGTGGCTTAATAACCATCTTGAACACGAATATTTAATTCGCGGGTATCCGGATCAAACCCGTCACACGGAACGCCTTTTTTTTTGCAATTTTTTCTTTTTTTTTTATGCTTTTTCAAATTTGTATTTCTCTTCTGTTACCTACCCGAAGTTGATTTTCGGGAAAAGTGAGAGTTATGGATTTTTTGGCAGCACTCGCTCGGCACGAAAAATATTCCTTTATTTGCTACAAAAAAAAACCGAAAATCTATTTCGGATAGGTAACAAAAGAGAAATGAAAATCTCAAAAAGCACAAAAAAAAAAGGCGCCAATGTGTCGCAAAATATAAATCTTTATATATAAAACTCAATTGCCACATAAATGTAGGATCATCACTTGGAACGACTCGACCGATTTGGCTGATTTTTTTTTTTTTTTTTTGTATGTATGTAATTGTTAGGAAAAGGTAAGTATGAAAGAAAATGATTGAAAATTCTATCCGAAATTTAAAGCTCTTTTTTTTTGAAAAATATTTGTTGATTAACCACGGAAACCAAATAAAGTATAATATAATACTACAACAATTATTATTGCGTCAATATTACCGATTTCTCCCATTTTTTTAGGAAACTATAAGGAAAACCAAAGGATGTCGTCTACATTACACCGACCAAGTGCAAAATGTAACAAAAAAGTGTTCTTGTCGTTTTTTGATCGGGCCACGATTTCTGGTAGAAACGTAATCATCAATTTATCTAGAACCTATAGAATTCTGTTTTGATTTATTAAAAAAAAAAAAAAAAACCGTTCAGACTTATACGAGTGTGTATGCGCACTAATTTAGGCGTATTGCGCGAATAAAAAAATCGTTTGCGGTTATAACGACACGACATTAGGGTGCCACTTATATTTGAACTTGTCAATTTCGAAAATTTGTTCCAATACATCTATAAATAATGTCTGTAAAGTATGGGCTCGATCGAACACGATTGACACGTGGCTAGGTAAGTTTAATCAGTGATTTACCCTCTGGTCGTGTCTGGCTATGACACGCGACGGTTCATAAAGAAATTATTTAAACTCGTCCGTGTAAATTCCACAGTATTTCCGTTCTGAATTGGGACGTTCGCCCCTCCCCCCCCCTTTGTAATATTATACACGGGCAGTGGCGTAACAAAAGAGTGGCGAGATGGCAAAACGCCACGGGCCCACGAGTACAAACAAGGGACCCCGTCGTATTGTAAGTATAATAAAAATAAAACAATTTTAAAAGTAGTAATAATTGAAAAACTACGAGATTGATAATATGAATAGGATTATTATTTTCGGTATGATAATTAGCTATACGTTGGGCAGAGTTTGGGGATCTCGCTGTCGCTATGAGTGACCACACGGTGTATTTTATAAATTTGTTTAAACGTTCACAGACCGTTCGTATATTTCATATCGACCGTTTTATTATTTTTATAGTCGACGGTCGATTGTTGTAACTTGAATCTCCACTATAGTCGACTTTTAAGGTAAGGTCGTGATAATGTTGGGGTATTTTTGAAAATTAGAGCCCACCGGCCCATTTTTCCACGGGCCATATAAATCCTCGTCACGCCACTGTGGGACGGATTTTGCTCAAGCGTATATTACGGCCCTAGGCGCGTCCGATACGTTAGGACGGAGATTTTGGCGCACCGGGGCTTTTTTATTTCTTTTAATGCTCCTCCTATACCGAATACTCCAGAAAAAACTCACCAGATAAAAAGTATCACAAATGTATTTAGACTGGATATATGGGGGGAGGGCGGTTATTATTGTTTTATCAATTTCGCGCTATAACACAATATACCAGTAATTTATTACTCAAGTCGTTTTATAGTTGCTTCTTTGTACAGCGATTAATTCATCATGATCAATAGTTTTAACCAATCCAGGTTTCTTCGGTATCTGTGGATTTAAATTATCGTGTCTTTTATTTTTATTCTTATGGGGAACATTAATTTTGCCACATTGTGATGTTCTGCAGTTGTTTGGCAAGTTTTCCAAAGTTCGTTATCGAACAAAACATTATTCTGTATTTAATTTCGCGAACGATTTAATTCATCTCGTTGTGTAAAAATAGTAAAAAAAAAAAAATAATACAATTTTTTACAAAAGTTGTTTGAATTAGAAAACGATATTCGTATGATTGCTATTTTTAATTTCAAAGCCACTTAAACCAAAATCATTTATACTGGCCATATTTGTATACTCATTTTATTTTAAAAATTATATTTCAAACGATTTGATAAGTATAGTTATGTACAATGGCAATTAATTATCCTGATCGACCGAAGTGTCTCCGCCATTATTGCTAATGCAAATTTAAATTGCGCATACTGTGAAAGTGGAATGTACTCAGATACCGATGAATTCTAATTGATTGATATTTTATTGATTCCGTGTTTTGTTCCTTGTTTGATTATGGTATATACAAAACGTGCGCGATACTGTAATATGAGTTGCCTAAACAAATACCGGCGGGCGCAAACTGACCAAAAACCGTGATATTCCGTAATAATATTTTATAACCCGGGTCGGGTTGTTCAACGCGCAAAAAAGATTATGAAATGTATTCATTACAATACATTTAAAACCGTCCACGCTGGATATCTGGCCAAATATTAATTAGTTTTCCGTTAATAGCCATCATGAACACGAATATTGAATTAAGAACTGAAAATATTATTACTTTATTTAAACGGTTCCGGTTTTCCAAATTAAAAAATATAGATTTCAATACAGTTTCCATTAAATCCGGATTTTTAGAGTGTGATGTTCATTGTAAATACGGATTTTATCTGAATCGAAATTTCGGTTTTTAAAATCGTGACTTTATATTCTTTAATTCATTAAATGTGTAAAACGTTAAATGCGTTTTTACAATTAAAAAAAAAATATCACAAATAGAAATTTATTTGTTTAAAAACAAAGTATACCAAAAATAAAAAAAAATCATATATATTGCACTAGATTTATATAATATATTACTAGCTGACCCGGCAAACGTTGTGTTTTATCATAAAAATTATCTATGGTCGCCTTATTTTAATAATATACAACGTTGTACACAGGCATATTTAGAATAATTCATCAGATTTAAAATAGCTATAAAATGGTTAACTATAAATTTTATCTCATCAAATTATATACCAATCAATAAATCGTATTCCCAAGTTCTAGAAGGTCATTAAATCGTGATTTTAAAATTAATGCTAACGGCGATAAGATAGTTTCCATAAATATGTCCGCCGGACAGCCGGACCAAGAATTATGTGTGTTACGATTTACAAAGTGTGAATGGGTAATAACTGGCTAAGAAAAAAATAAAAAAAATAACATAATCCTCAATTTATCTATACCATTGGGTACAACGTTATAATGAACCTCGTCCAACATTTTTGTGCTTTTTTACGGGCGACATAAAACCCAGACAAATAACCCAGAAAGTGTTGAATTAAAAAAAAATTACCGAATCAAAATCAACATAAACAGTCACATTTTGTGGTTGGCTCTTTTTCCGGTTTTTTTTCTTCTCTAATTTCAAAGAAATGCGTATAAAATAAAAAATACACCAGCTAGACAGAATATTCACTAGAAACCACCTATGATGGTGTTGATGATTGGTGGGCAAGATTTCCGGTCAGCATGTTATTTACAGACAGACAGAAAAAAATGTACACATCCTAATAAAACCAATACGTTCTTCGTTCAAGTTAGGTTAGGTCATTGTAAATAATTATAATTATATTCAAAGACACAGGTTTATGGCCCCCTTTTTTTTTTTTTTTTTTTTTGTTATTGAAAACACAATAAATGGTAGGTCATATTTAGAAATGCTTCAAACCTGGCTACTTTCACGATTAAACAATGATTCTGATAACTACAATTAATTAAACTTTACATAATTGTCTTTTGTTTAATGTATAATGTATTGTTCTAAATCTAAAAAATAAAAATATGTAAGCATTTTAAATCGGATGAATCATTTTGAACGACCCTGTATTATCTATCGCGTTCTGCAACATCGTATAATTTTTTGTCTATACCGCCTATATTAAAATATTGTTGTTCTATAATAATATACTTGATAGATTAATAACCGTTTTTTTTTTTATTTATAAGTTCATTGCGGGGTAACCGCTTATTATTACGCCCGCCGGGGACGATTTTTACTATACGGAATAATCGCGTGTTTTTTATTAGTGATACGACATTAATCCGGATTATTGGATTTTAAAATCCGGAATTATGTATGTTCAATTTTAAAATCCAAAATTTGGGTTTGACCATACAGATTTCTGTTATTTTAATTCCTGAAATTAAACTCAAAGTTTTTTTTGTACATTATCAAATGAGTTAAATAATTTTATTAATTTCAAAACGTGCTACCATACATATTTTTAATGAGTAAAATAACGTTTACCGGGCCAGCTAGTAATATATTATATAAATTCGAGTGTTATATGCATGATTTTTTTTTTTTTGGTTATACTTGTTTTTCGAAATAAATTCCTATTTGCGATATTGTTCTAATTGTAAAAACGTATTTAATGTTATTAACAATAAGATAATAGTTAATAATTTTATGATAAACGAATTAAATAAAATCACAATTTTAAAAACCCATATCTGGGATTACAATAAATGTCGGATTTCGAATTTTGTAATTTAAATATCCCGGATTGTTGAACTTCACCCAATCCGGATTTTTCCCATCGCTAGTTTTTATACATACTAGAAAGAAAAAAATAATAATATACGAGAAAATATAAACATTGCAGTTGATTTTTCAAGTGAGGTACGACGACAATAATCTTTGTGGAGTTTGCAGTTGTAGAGACATGTGTTGTTGAGTGTCCGACATAATAAAAACGAGTCGGTAGCGAGCACTCGGGAAAATGTCCACAAATATTTGCTCAACAATACCCGTGACAATGTAAAAAAATGTCACCTTAGTATATTAAACTGACTTATGATGACATATTAATATTTAAATATCGTCCGTAAAGTACACACATTGAACACGGTACGATTATGATAAAAATATTCGTACCAAATTTTACTTAAGTCGGTGCATATTGCAGGGGTGTTTGTATAGTTTTCATAATAATAGGGTGAGGCCCAACCCTATTTTATCCCTCTCGATAAAAATTCGAAAAAGAGTTTCTGTAATATTCGATTTTGTTATAATTCGGTTAAAAAAACAGTGGTCAAATTTTCAACATTCTGGCGTTTTATTTATTTATTTATTTTTTTTAACTATTTGAAATTTTCAAATTTTTTATTAGTTTTAATTTAGCTGGTTTAATGTAGATACAATTTTTTTGAGTTACTCAAAAATGGTATAAAATTTGATACAATTTCAAGGTCATGAGTTGTTTTTACGGCACATGGAATATTCGTAAAAACGATGGTTTTTTTTTTTTTTATAATCGTTTAAATTTATATGAAAATCGCGGCATTTCGCTCACTATTTCCTTGTTTGTGTGGACACACAATGGCAATAAAAAAAAAAATTTGAACGAAAAATACGGTGTAATTTATTTTATATAGTCGTACAAATGAATATAATATTTAAATTTACATTTTTAACCGTATTTCGCTCAGAACCGCATAAAATACAGTTTATATTCGTTAAAACAACGATATTTTTTTTTTTTATTATCGTTGCGTACAAATATAACAAATTGTATTCCCATTTATAATATCTTATTACTTCTGGTCCCAAGTTCCCACGTACAACCAATGGAATATTCAGTGTCTTACGGTTTTTGTTGATTTGATTGCATTTTTTTCAACACTATATATTCGTACTCTATACACATTAATAGGTCTAGGTATAGTATATATATATATTCATAGACGATGAGATTTATTATTCGTGTTTTTCGTCGCATCGCGCACGTACTGCTTACTTTTCGTATTGAATAAACACTACGACACACAAAGACGGTTTTATATTTTGCCCGGCTCGTCAACTCGAATTGTACATAAGTCGATTTTAAATTCAAATTTATACCGAATGTTTTACGAGAGATGGGTATTGCCTTGTTCTATATGCACGCACCGCAAATATTACGGAAGAGGATCGTATTTCGTATTTCATATTTTTTTTTTTTTTTTTTATACGGTACCTACGTCACATACATCCGACACTATAATACAATAATACGAACGCTGAAATGAAAGTGCATGTCGAACATCTATTGCGTTTATAATAATATTTGATAGGTATTAATATTTAGGGCAATGCGTAAATGCAAAACGAAAGTTACAAATCGAACGAGCCGGTTTCAAGTTTCAAGTGCAAGTTAAGGACAATTTTTTTTTAGGAAAAACGTATCGACTATTATTTCTATCCTCTCAAAAAATCACCAATATAACAATTGGGAAATTTATCAAAGAAACGCGCGGAAATTTGACACGGGGTTTACCGTACGTTATACTTACTAACGATAATGAAGAGAAATAGTTGAGCAAATAATGTAATAATTTTTTGTATTTTTTTTTTTTTTTTGTAAACGTTTAAAGTGTAAATTCTGAAGGAAATTGTATACTTCACGGTATTTCAAACCATGATTGCCTGAAATTCGCTCAGAACCGTTTTTCGTAAGCAATGATTTACCGTCGCGCACAAATATAACTCAACTTTTCTCTGCCTTATCAGTGGCATTACTTACTAGAACTACTACAATTTAAAACGAATAAACGCCGACAATGTTAATTTGTTTTATAGTTACAAATTAATACAAATTTCAATTTTAATTCATTAAAACATTTATACCCAAACCTATGTTTTGTGGTGCTTTTATTGTGTTATGTAAATATATAAAAAAATGTCAAAAATAATTAGTTAAAACACTTGATTTAGTACAAATAAAAGCTACTTTAAAAAAAAAAAAACTAATTTGTTTTTATTATTTTTTAACAAATACGAAATGAGATAATACGATAATTGGAAAAAATATTATGTAATAAATTCTTCGCTATGATAGGAACTAAAATCATATATAACATAAAGAAATATTAAAAAAAATAATAATAACATAACGAAGAAAGTACTAAAAAAGTAAAAAATATTTTTAAATAAAAATAATACAACAAACAAAAAAAAGTACTAAAAAAGTAAAAAATATTAAACATAAAACAAACGAAGAAAATAATAAGAAAGTAATATAACGAAAGAATTAGAATTGACATTGACATTGGGTAGAAAATTGTAATTGAGTGGAGCATTGAGTATTGATACTGATATTGGGTTTCTGGATATCTTCAATTATAATAATTACCTTGTTTACCAGAAGAAATTCTTAATACCTAATTGAATAGGTCTTCGAATTCATTTCGGATAGTATTACTTAGACCCGGTACATATATACAAGCCGCGTTGGTGTCTTCGTCGTGAAGTGTCTGGTTGAACCTAAAACAGTTACCATTTGATCAGAATATGAGTTGTCGATTGCAAAAAGTACACCAAAAATAATATTATAATATTATGTTATTTAGGTACCCCGAGACAACTTCAAATTTCGATAATTTTTCCGCCTTCACGAGGGCGGCCAACAGACATCCGGCGGAGGCACGAATATGATCGTCTTGGACGCCGAGCGCCGCAAGAATGAACGGAGCGATAAAGCTCGTTCGGTTGTGGCGCAACAACAAGTTTAGGACCGGCGATAAAAAACGTTCGACACCCTGAAAATATTTTAATAAGTGCAGTGAGCGAGGTGGCAATACAAAGTTGAAAAAAAAAATTTAGGGTAAGTTTAATAATAGATTATTTTTTTCAGGCTGATGTAAGACTATTTTGTACTTTGACTACTGTAAAATATATATTTTTATTTTCCAATCGGTGTATGATTAGCATTTCGAAATGGGGTCACCGGGGCGGGAGCCCTTACATAAGCCCCTGTTAGGGACATTTGTGTCGTATATGTGTAAAACGTATACTCGGTGTATTGTAAAAGTGTCAAAAACTAGAAAAATGGGAATACAATTTGAACGCTAACATTATAATATATTATTATTATTATTATTATTATTATGTCCAGAACAAAATATTCGATAAACGACACATTCGATTACGAAAATTGGAAACTACCCACCGGCGTTCGAAAGGAAGACGTTCTAACTAAACGCCGGATTTAAATGCCCGAAAAGCTATTTTAAAAAAATATAATTATCTGTGAAATACCAATAGAATTATGCAATTGGAAAAAAGCCATAGAAAATAAAAATCCATTTTTCCATTAATCTCGTAGTGTAACACGTATGTATAGGTTATCTTCGGATGAAAGAAATCGTTCAACTTCCATTACTATCGTCGGAATTATCGCCATACGCGTAAATGAACAACAATTCGCAACATTCGTCGTATATACATTCGGACATTAGATTCAAGTCAAACGATTCTAAGGTATCGGTCGTTATACAAACGTTTCACGGCCAACTCATCCGGACCTAAGATATAATATTATTAAATAGAATCAAGTATAATTGTTCTAATAATATTAGAGATAAGTGCAATTATATCGTATATATCATCCCGTAACCAGAAGAGTAGGCATGTGTTTCTCCCCCACGCCCAAATAAAGATATAACATTTGAGTCAAGTATAGGCTCCTCAAGGCGAGGATAAATGAAAGGTAGTTTGTTTTGCGGTAATGCGCCCCAATGATGGTCTCTAAAGCTGAAGAAGAAGATAATAATGACTTCAAAAATATCGAGTTGATAACATTTCAAAACGTTGTGTTATTCATCGATGATAGCTAAAAACAATAATGTTTGTTCGAACTTTCAGCAAAAAACGCAAAACACAGGTGTACTCTGTACTACCATAAACTATACCCACCCATTTCATTCACTATACCATTCTTGAGGGGATAGGGTTCAGCGCTACTGATGTATGCGGTATGCAATTTAAAATCTGACTTCCTTGAAATATTTCGGTTGCAGTGTAAATGACATGGTTAAAAGGACGTATACCACCCGTATTTAAGGGGTTTCGTATAGGCCATTTAGATGACATTATGAACAAATAGTAATTTATCAATTCAAAAATATTCAAATTTGCTATTAAATTAATGTGCAAATAGTCCCGTGTCGTTATCACAAGTTTTTTTTTTGTGTAATCATGACATAAAATCGAATGTATAGGATAAATCGTTTCTGTGTTCGTAGGGAAATTACCAAAATCGCACAGCATATTCAGATGAAGTTTATCTGTGTCGTAGCGTGCCAATTTTACTGATAAAGTAAATAAAATCGATTTTATTTAATTTGATACATTCAGTTCATTAATTTACTTATAAAAATTATTAGATAGTGCTATAAAAAAAAAAAAAAAAAAAGGCACGCCACGACACAGATTAAGAAGTTATTCTTAATGTGCCGTGAAATGTCGATTAATTGTACTCTAAATACGAAAGAGCATAGTTGTCTGCAATACAGTTTTTACAATCAAATCATGCCCTCTTGAGAATTACGGGTATTGGTATGTTTCTCATATAATTGTGAAAATCACGGAAATAATATTAAAAAAAAAAAATAATAATAATAATAGTTTAAATAACTAGTTCCAGTGACGTGTATATTTATTTTTCGGTTATATATTGTGATATACGATTTTTTATTATTATTTTTTTTTTTTTTGATTATTTTTTTGTTCGACAAAATAATCACGAGACGCCTTGTTGCGGCCGTGGTCGTGTGAAAAGAGCATTGTACGTACGGTATAACCTTGTATACCGATTTCGACGGGTCTCGCGGACATTCTAATCGGTCGTAATCATAATAATTTGTCCGAAAAGCGATAATAGGCGGTATTCATCCTGTACGATGCTCAGATAATATAGGTGTATGCTATACGTGTACGCATAGGTATTAAAAACTAAGGGCACTATTACCAGACAGAGAGAGAGAGAGAGAGAGAGAGAGAGAGAGAGAGAGAGAGAGAAAATCAACACCGAGTTACGGAATTTAATATTTATACCGTCGGCTACCGTCTACGTTACATTTTATTCCAACGAATACTGAACACCCATTGTTATAATATTATAATAATATGTATTTATATAAAACCTGCATCCTACTAACACGCAATGTTTAAATATCGAATTACCCGTCGATAAACGAATTAAAAAAAAACAAAAAAAAATCATTTTTTGCTTAATTTTCAAGTCAATACGTAAGAGGGTTGTAAATTTAGGCTAATCGGATTTCGGCCATTAGGAATAAACTGTAATTTTATCAAAAACGAATACAGTGTTTTGCCGAGTTGTTTTACGTTTACTGTCCCCATCAATTTTATTTCATTCGATTTTTCCGACCTCGCGATAACCTTTACAGTTATATAGGTACGATTTGCGAGTTTTGTGATTTCCAGACCACGGGGCCGTGATGGCCGTGACACCCGGTTCTGGAAATTATTTTATTGTTTAATCTCGATAATTTCTCGTATCGTTATTTTAGTGAAAAGTGCCGCCGGGCTTCCCGAATTTGTTGACTCAAAAATCCTTTTTTTTTTTTTTTAAATGCCACGAATTTTACAATGACGACCGCGATATAGTTCCGGTCATAGATTTAATCTATGGTTCTGTATTAATAAATATTATACAGAGATTTTTGGGTACGAACAATGCAAAATGTAGGCAATATATTTTAATACTATGATAATTAAAATTCGAGGTATTTATATTAATCAACAAGTATAATCGGTTTGATAAAAATATATTAAAAAAAAATTATAATTATCATTTAGGTAAGACTTTTTTAACGTTGTGTAAGTATAAATTATTGATACGGACATAAAATAATGGTGACGACAAACACCCATTTTTAAATTAAACCAAATGTATTGGTTATCAATTTTATTTTGTTATTCTGTTGTATCTACAATCGACAACCGTGGTAACTGGTATGGTCGGTTTCGCCGTGTTATCAGTTAACATTTAAATGTCTGATGTTTTTACGTTATGAGTGTTTTGACTTATACAATTATTAATTATTTAACAAATTAATAATGAATGCGATTCGCTGTAATTAATCATAAATCGTAGTTTGTTGCAGGTGTGGATATATTGGTGAGTTAATGTGTAACGTTATTTATATTATGATTTATAGATATTGTCTTAAAATATTTGTGAGATATTAGTTTAAAATAAAAATATTAGTTTTATATATTTCAAAATAATGTTATAACTGAAAAACGATCATGTTCTATAGAAAATAATTAACTTATTATAGTATGTAGTTACATTATATTATGTGATGTGTTTTTAATATTAATCTAACAATTACGATCAAAGTACATTCAATATGAATATAAGGCAATTTAACAATTGGAATTTTCATATTGGTGATCATATTTGATTTCTTTGTTGTTAGTTCAAATTATCTACATATTTATATTTTAAATAAAAAAAAATTAAATTAAAATATAGTAGCAAAAGTATCCAAGTAAGGTGGTTAATGTATAGTCATCTCAATAAAAATTCCTAAAAAAATGTTGTAATCAATAGTGCACAACACATTTATGCATAATACATCAGTACATTTTTCTATGTTTTAGTTAGATTAGTGGAGCCAATGCCCGATGCTGTAATTTGAGATATACGCGTGAGAGAGGGAGGTGGAAATTTAAATCGCCTCCCTAGCAGTTTGGTCAAACCGGCACTGTGCTACGCCTCTGATATTCTACCTGTTTGCTTCAAGGAAGTAAGTGTCCTAAGTAGTGGTGGTCATAAGGAGGGAGGGGGTGCAACAGGTGGATGCCTTCCTTGGACCGTAGCTTTATAAATTATATAATATTTTCTTAGTTTCACCATAGGTTATTTTAACATTGTTGATTTACTATGAGTAAAATTTTTTATCATATTTTTAGAGAATTTTTGAAGAAAATTCACCTTGTAATTTTACCCTTATACTTTTCAATCAGTGTGTTTTTTTTCTAACTCAAAGAGCAACATTAGAAACTTCCAATTGTTTGCAATCCATTCCTTTTTAATTGCAAAAGAACCTGACCGAGTCTAGTTTTATTTTTAATACATTTTTAAAAACGTTTTCTAGAGATTCCTTTTTACTAGTTTAAGTTATTTTAACATGGAGAGGGGTGTGGGTATTTTACTATTCCTCCCCCACTTGAACGTCAAGTATGACTGCAACTGTTCCTAAGTGTTATATTCTAACCCGGCAATGTGATTTTAAAATCGAATCCAATAATGCCAATTTGTGTTCAATAAATCAGGCGTTTTCTTGTAACTTGACTGAAATATATACATTTTAATATTTTTTTTAAAGTATTTTAAATATCAAATTTTTAAAGCATATGTCAAAAATTGCTTGGAACATAATCTAACATTTTTTAGAATTTTTAAAGGCATTAATTTATTGTCTTCATAATATGAATATATTAATAATATATTAATATATAATAATAAATATCATTTAGATGTTAATATTACATTTTCTTCTTTAATATGTAATTAACTATCATACAGTTTTTTGAATATTTTTATTTCATTATATATTTGAAATGCTAACTTATACAGTTAACAGTTTTGGTATATTTTATTGTTTTATACTTAACCGTGTATAAACCAAATACTTTTTTAAGCAAATTAGAGGAGCAAAAATGTGTTATTGTCCATAACACCCAATGCTTTCCATAATTTTGTGTAAGAGATTTCAAAGATTATTGTTGCCTTCCCTGCCAATAGGACCTGTGAAAAATTATGCTCGTTACCACTAATTATTATATTCGAAGGTGAAAATTGCATATTTTTTTCAACATTTTTGATAAATAGGATAAAGACGTCTCTGGAACTATAGTCGGAAATTCGTCATAATTTTAGAAGAAGCCGATATTTTAAAATATTTGACTGTATATAAAAATCCGCTCTCCACATTCGCAAAACCTAAGTACGATTTATTTTAGACATCCTGTATCATATATATAAGAGGAGGCATTTATAATATTTAAGGGGCTAATTTCTCTGTGTGTAAATTTTGAGGGGTCTTGCCACCTAGGTTACCTAGACTAAAACTATAAAGATAGATTATCATCATCATATCAGCATGTCAAATTTTTTCTGAAACTAATAATATGACAATTTTATTATTATTACATACGCCCCGATAAATCACTGTATAGATAAGAATAATTATAGTAAACATTTTCCCTACAAGATCGGCCATTATGGCTGGCAGGCGGTGTTTTTCAATGTGCGTCTCTGCCGGCCAGAGTGACCAATATTATTTGTATTGTCGACGGGCGGAAGAGAGTACCATAATATTTTAAAATGTTCGAAAATATTATAATTTGAATTATTTTATTGACGTCGTTCGATACGCCATATATAAACGGTTGATTTTGAATTAGTTTTTATCGTATTTTATTACTATTGGATAATATTTTCCGGTCGGAAACGATCGATGAAAAAAAATACAATTGCATCTAATCTGTCGTCATAATTATTCCATGTTGGTTTTTGTTTTGTAAGGTTGGCCGCACTGCTTAAGGCCGGCCCGACTGTGAGGAGTCGCTGCTCCTTGGCGGCTTGCCCGGCGGCGTTCCGGCGCTTTGTTTCCTCCACCATTCCATCATTCGTTGTAATTTCCGCTCTGGTCGCTGGCATGTAAGTAATATTATTTCTCATATTAAAAACTTTATTTGTTGTTTGTTTCTACTTCCTAATAGTATATTTCAACGTTTTACAGCCGAAATGAAACATACACAGATTCGTAAGCATGGGTCGACGTCGATAGTAACAAACAATGGTGAACGTTTCGAATATTGTGTGAGTACCTGTCAATATTGTCGTACATTTACAAAGTTAGATAGATTTGTTTTAGTTTTTATAACCGATATGTTACCAAAACCTAATTTTCAGTAAATTTAAAAATATAGTGACCGCACGAAGATGTCCTGCACACATTATTGATTTTTTTTTTTTTTATAAACTTTCAGTCTACGCGAATTCACCTATTCTCTTGGTGTTTACTTTTAACAAATAGTTCGAACCCATTAAAATTATAATCCCACATCCTATATAATGTAATATCTATAGGGACAAAATTAAAATTAAAAAAAACTAATGTGTAGTTATTATAGGTTATGAGGTATCGTATAGAAGTATCAATAGTGAATTTTGAACATTTTAAATGAGATAGGTACTGCCTTAACGCTTTATTAATAAGTAATTTAACTATTGATCTTTCTGTCTCAAACTGGTGCTAGTTCGGTAAGGGTTTTGCTCGATTTACACTAGGTACGGGGTTATTGCGTTTTCTACCATTGATTTAATATATTATTATATGTTAGATATTTCAAATTATTATCTTATAATACTGATTAATTTTACTTCTATAACAAGGTTTTATAATAGTTGTCCTAACTTAACTAAACATCATATGTCAATGTGAATACAGAAGCCCACACTCAAAGCATTGAAAATTCATGGTTAAATGCGGAAATTAAATTATTGAAGAAAATAAGGGGTGTTTAATAATTTTATGACTCTTTTTAAATTATGTTGGTATTACAACTGAAATTCCTCTTATACTTATTATTAATTTATTATCCTATCCAATCTAGCCATTTAGGTAATTAACTATTTAATGATAAACATTAAAATGTGAAATAATTGAATAAACATTTTATTGATTGTGCTTAGGCATAAATAATTATAAATATCAATTTTGATACTTAATGATATTCCACAACATAAGATTAAATTTGTATAATATAAATAAGTAGATACCTAAATTATTACACAGGTGAATCTGTATCCCCGTTAATTAACAAATTAATTTATGTATATTGTTGTATAAATTAAAGAATTTTATAAATAATTAATTATTTTTATTAGTTAAATATTTGAAATATTAATTTTGTGTGCTTAAAATAATATAATGTTTTGTTAAATACCTATCATAAAATATACTTAAATTTAACTTTATGAATTTATTGCAAATGATAGTTAGAGATAAGTAATGGATATTAAAACTAATAGAAAAATAAGTTGAAACTTTAAATATAAGGTTTATTTTAGTATTTTCTATTTAATTGGATGTAGGTACATAATTTATAAAATCTATATAATATAAATAGAGCTATTTCTATAGTGCATCAAATAGTAATAAACTGGTGGTGACATTAATCAATAATTTATTTATCTGAATATGTTAGCAATAATTAATTTGATTAGTTATTTTCAACATTTTTTTATTTGGTACACTATAATATGCCTAAGTCTGTGCATTAGTAATTTTTAAGAATTAATTGTCTTTAAATACAAACTTTATACTAAATACATAATTTTATTTTTATAGGTGAAATCGTCAAGGAAATATTAACATCATACAAATAACGACGAATTAGTTCAACAAAGGTAGTTGTTTTAATTTTAAATAGATACACTTGTATAGATTATAATTAATTATATGTAAATCTATGATTTTGTTACTTGGAACACCAGTAGTTCGCTATTGGACTGCAGCAGTTGGTGTGCATTAGAGATGGGCAACACTTTTTAAACATTGATTGTTGTTACGATAAATCGGATTTCTGTGAAAAATTTTGCATTTTCTTATTTTTTTTTTTTTTTCATAATATTTATAATTATATAAGTATCCGATAAGCTTTGTCAGAATAGTTATGAAATGATTTATTCTCGATGATAAAGCATTTTTGACTGTGAAAGCGTTTTGTTATCCAGTTTTAACAGCTGAATACTGATAAATATATGGTCATTATTAACAAGCTTGTCATGTTTACCTATATATAATAGGCAAATATAGAGACCTATCACTAGTATTTTGTCACTTGTGCAACTAAATATTAGTACTAATAAAATAAAATAAAAAATGGATCCATCCTATTCAAATAGTTGAGAATTAAATTTTAGCTATAATTTTTTTAAGTTTATTGTGGTTTATTAGGTTATACGCACAAACATAAAATTGATACTATAATAATGAATATACATGTGATAAATTTTAGTGCGAGAAAAAATATCGATACAAATAATTAAAATAAATAAAAATACTACATTTACCATCGTGATAAAACATTTTAATGTCTTGCCCAACTCTAGTGTGCATGCACTGCCTTGCTGCAGTCAACAACAGTAACAACCATATTTTGAATTTGCAATTATATTACTTTTAAATATACATCCTACTACCAAAGCATTTGAATAGTTACTTTTATCTATTATATTTAAGTTCTTAATCTTTATTTTATTATAGTTAAATAAGTAACATACGAATAATTTTATATAAGTATAAAATTGTAATTCATTTTACAATTGTTTTGTTGAAAGTAACTTTAAATTCATTTAATTAAGAGTTAGAATGAATATTATATTATATCAAAGTAAGGTCATAGGAGAGTTAATTAAATAATCGACACAAGTGACTAAAAAAAACCAAACAATATGATTTAATTAAAAGTTACACTGTTATAAACAGTAAGTAATAGTGGTGTCATGAAATATATAGCTTAATAAATAAGGGTGAAAATTGCACATTTTGCAGCTTTTTTTTAATTGCTTTAACTTGGTAAATTTTGAACTTAAAAAGTTGGTTGAACTACCAAAATTCATTAAAAAATTAGTGATAAAAATAGACTGTTGTCATTTAAGAAAAAAAAAGTTGTACTACGCATGTCTAATTAAGTTAAAAAATTCAAAGACCATAAAAATGTGTATTTATTTGTCATCAATCAACCAAAAACAATTCAAATTGCAGGTCACTGCACAAAGATATTGAGTGTTCTCAATTAGCGTTTACACACTGTATATGAATGATATGATTTATATATTATAGTAATATAATATGTATACACACTTAATCTATGTATAATATGAAGCCACAAACCTGAATCTATGTATAAATTCTTTGACACTGTAATAATCTATTGGGTTTTGTTTAACATTTAGGAACTAGTTCATTTATAGCAACTTGAACATAAAAATTAATTAAATTTAAAAATTCATCCATTTTTAAAATTTGTATTTATAATATAATTAAAACATGAGATTAAAATGATTATTATACGTGATAAATATTAAAAGTATTGCCTAAGTGTGGTTCAGTAGCTACCTTTTTAAAATGATATATTTAAGGAGTACTTATTTCTTAAACAAAAGTCTTATTTATGAATGCCATTTAAGTTGTAATTATGGTAAAGTAATACTCATTCTTAAGAATTGTCTATGAATACCCTTAGTGTTTATTAATATCTTTATTATGTTAAAGCCATTCAGATTGCAGACACCTAGATGATTGGTGGGCATGGGTCTGGACTCTCCAAAAATCGTTTTATAATCTACATTTTTCAAATCATACCAATATACTTATTGACTAGTTTGTACGTTTTTAAATGGATCCCTCCTCCCACAAACAAAGTCCTGGCTATGAGCCTGACCGATTTCGTAATGTTGTAATATCTTTATTATATTCTATTTTTTTTTTTTTTTTTTTTTTTTTTATTAAAAAAATAGTTTTTGTAACTTAAATGTTAATTTTATACTTTAAAATTGTAAATATTCAAATAAATGTCCATATATTAATTTAAGACACATTGATATATATGGGGCGAAAGACCAAATTGTATAACATACTACCAAATAAAAAAAAAAAAAAAAGAGTTCTCAAAAATATATAATGTATTGAAATTGAAACATGATTGGTTTAACTAATTGTTCAATTACCATTTCCGCCATAAAATTGTATTTTATTTTTTTATTAAGATACAAGTAAAGTTTTTAGGCTTTACTAAAAATTGAATTATAGCTGAGGTGATAAAAATATTATGTTGTATGGTTAGGTGAGGTGTGTGTTTTTACATAGTAATCATTTTATAATGTAATATTATGTTATATTGATTTTTTTTTTTTTTTTTTCAGTTTTAAGAAGAAAATGGCCTAGCAGTTTTACTGGAGAGCATTTCTTTAGATGTAACAATGAACAAAAAATTTGCTTTAAAAATCACTCTCAGGTAAATAATAAAATAAATATTTAAATTAAATTTATTAATTATGTATAAGTATATTCTAGGCTACTAATATAAGTTTTTTGTATAATTAAATACATTTTTCTCACACTGAAATATTAAATGATTGAATATTAATTCAATTAATTCATTGGCAAATCATTTTGTTATAAAAAGTAAACACATTTATAATAAGATGGATATAATTAGATATGAAATAACTTCCATTTTTTTTTTTTTTTTTTTTTTAACAATACTCATTTTGCATTGTGGTGTTAACTAAGTAAACTTTTTTTTACTACATTAATATACCAAAAATTCTTAGTAATTCTTGTAATATTATTAATATAAGAGTACTTGTAAAAATTGTATTTTGATTAGGTTACCAAAAAACATTACTAATGTTATTTAACAATAATTATCATTCTAATTTGAAGAAGAAGAAAATGGACAATTAATAGTCATCCTATTTCATTTAACTAATTTTATAATCTTACTAATACAAATAGTTGTTGAGTCACAGTTGTCAATGTTTGATCTTATCTTCGAAATATTATTATATCATAATTCTATTTAAAACAAAATTTCTTTGCAATTCAAAAATTTGACAATATAGAAATAACATTGTTTTTATAATTAATGGTATATTTTGTTGTACAATAATTACACAGTAACATGTCTCAAATGGCGCTTTTTTTTAAAAAATGTTATATATGATCAGTTAATATAACAATAATAATAATATAACTCACATTCTTTAGACAATTGAAAATTCTTGATATATTTGTTTTCACTCAAGAGAAACGGATCTTTAGTATCTCTTAAAAATGAAATGTATACAAATCAAGATTATTTGTCATTTAAATTCTAACAATATGAAATTTAAGATGCATAGTAAAGAAGTAGATTCCAAATTTGTTGTGCATTTTGTATTCACCGTCTTATTAAGTTTGGCAAATAAATAATACAAACGTTAATTTAGTATGTAGATTTAATCTTTTTTACATATATATATATATATATATATAACAATAATAGAATAAAAAAGTTAATCATGGTATGATACTATGATAATTCTCATTATATTCTGGTATTTTTTAATAAGTGATTCTTCATTATTAATCGCCATTTTTATTCATTTCATCCAAAAGGTAAATCACTGATGAATATTGCCATATTCAGAGTACCATGATTTAGCCAACAATTACCAAACATTTGTACACTGAGTTGCGTTAGTGACTTGCCCTCTGATTTCACACATACTAATCTTTTCACGTCATGTTTTTAAAACACCCTCATTTCATTTTGTCACTCGCTCATCAAAAATCATCCCCGGGGTTTAGTATTGATAAATTCCTACCCACGTTGTTCTTAGCGACATCTTGAACATGCTTTCCAAGATTCTAGTTACTAGTTACTACCTAATTCTAGGTTAGGAATTTTAAATAGTATTGGTCATTATATAATAATGTTATTATGTCATGATCTAAATGAACAATCAATATTTAAAAATAAATAAGTTCGTAACAATAATTTTTTATTATTTTATAATATTATTATATTAAACTGTTGTCTGAGAAAAATATTATTTAATACATTAATAATTCTAAAACATAATGATTATGACTATTGATACAATTAATTTTATTTAATGGATAAGCTATCCTATTGTTTTTAGTTGAAAGAGCAGAATAAATTTAGCCACTTCCACTATTAACAATGGGTGGCCTATCTGTATATTATAAAATCAATGGTTTTACTAAGATGTATTTTTTCTGTCTACACAATTATTTTAACTAGGAAATTTGCTCTAATCAAAATACATTAAGGGGGTTTCTGATGGTGATTTGTAACTAGTTGTTACATTCAGGAGTTTATTTACTAAAATTCTTAATAAGCTGGCTCCTTTTTCTTGGTCTCTTCATAATTCACGACACCATTGTGACAAAAATACGATTATATGACCAATGTATTAATTTTTGATTCTGTTGTGTTGAAACTATAGTCGGGTGAATGAAAAGTGGCCGCTGATGCCCATGTTGTTATCAATCGCGCTTTACGTGATTCACTTTGAGAACCCATGGCTTATCGAAAAAAAAAATTTGCCAGCGACCACTTTTCATTCACCCGACTATAACAATGTCTCAAATGGAGTGTAACCAACTTAAAACTTACATTGGGCACATAAAATCCAAAATTGTTATAGTTTTTTTTTTTAAAAGGTTTGTCATTCAAAAATTCAATTTCCCAACAATTTTTATTTTTGACATTAGTCTTGCACTAAATACAGAATTATTTTTGTTTGCAACAATTTATTGATTTAGTTTTAGCTATTTGTTCACAATATCACAACCGCATAAGTTATTTCATATAATATATTGTATCTTTGATCACATAATCTTTAATAAATAAATATGAATAATATTTTTATTTTAGGCTATTTAATTTTCGATTAGGTTAGGTTAGAGTTAAATATTAAGTTAACAAAATCTACAGCAGGGACATTTTTTTGTTGCTTTTGCCACACATCATATATTATTTACCAGTGATGCATGTTAAATAAAAAGTTTAAATAATAATACAAAAAAAAAATTTGCTGTTAGTTTTTTTTAAAATTCAAATTATGAAACCTAAATAAAATTTGGCCTAAATTATGAGTATTTACAATTTCTATGTGAAAATAATATCTAATTATTATTTATTTTATTTATGTAATACTGAAATATTACCATATAATAATATAATAACTTTAAATTAGTTCACAAAAAAGATGAGACTATTTTTGTATTTTTTAGAGAACATTGTTCAATTTATTTATTGCGTATAATAAAATATCTTTAGAATTTACCATTGATACATTATTTTTCTAACATGACGCTAAATACATTTCTAATGTATATGCGATGAGTACACATATAATGAAAATAAAAAATAGAGGCAAATAACCTTGATGTACGAGTGCAATGATCTTTACCATGCCAAAACCCGAAAATCAAACCAGTTCCTTTCTATATTTGTATTTATTAAAGTCATCTTGTTTTAGACAGTTTTGCATCAAAACTATTTGTTGTAATTTTTGTTTTTGTAAATTCATAACACAATTTTCGATTAAAACAACACATGATGAATATGTCATGTTATCCATAAAAACACTAAAACATGAATAACATATTATTAACAATAGTAATTTATAATTGCAATATTTCATGTTAAAAACATAGAGTAATATAATATTATTTGTTTATCCTATTTTTAATAAATTAAATTATAATCAGTATTGGGATTATATAAATTATAGTCTAGCAACAACCTTTATTTAGATAAAAACAAAAATCATATCTTTATCTTCTTAATTACTTTTAGTTAATACATAGATAATAGATACTATATAATATCTCATCATTCCCCAAAAGACGTTTTTAATTATTTCTTCTGTAACATTTATTACAAAACTTAGTGAATTACTTAATGATTTTGTAGGTAAACATTTTAAAATACAATCCTGCATATTTCTTTTTTGATTTATTATAGATTAAGAAATTCATTTCTGTTGTCTGGTGTGGTTTTTTCAAATAATCTCTGATTTCGTAAAATTGAAAATTATTTTTAATGTTTTATTGATTTAAAGATTTTCACTAATCTACTCTCCCTTCCCTGATACCTATTTAAGGGGAAAGAGTACAACCGTTTTTATGAACAAAAAAGACTGGGATTAGGTATAACTCATTGTCAACAAGATAAATATTTCTTCGCCATTTTTTTTTTATGATTGATAAATAATATTCTACAGGCCTGTTGAACTCTATTTTTCTATTTTATTTCAAATAATGGTATTAAAAAGTTAAAAATTGCCACAGCCTTGCTAGAACCATTGATTATATATGTTATAATACGAGTTCATTATATACTATATATATAATACCTTTAGTATTCTGAATATTTAATAATATTCATTTGTCTATCTTGATAACAATATCAGTTATCTTTTCCAACACTGAATTTAGTACTAGAAATAATTATTGTAATATATTATAATAAAAATAATGTTCTTTAAATGTATTCTAATGTATATAATAATAGTATTGACTGGGTTAGAATAATGCAATATATATTATTATTTTAGTTAATGAATGGCTAATGTTTTTTCGTCTTTAATAGTTTTGACTTTTTGAAATTTTACACTAATTCAACTCATTAAATTGTCTAAAATTAATAACTACATAAAAATCATTATAATAAAAGTGATAACATATTTTTGTTTGTATTCAACGGTAGGCAAATTATTATTATAACTCAATTGGTTTGAACTACACAGTCGGCTCATTGATTTAATTAATTATTTACCTACTGTTCCTGAAAATAAGTATCACAATGTGTTTAGAATTTTATTGGAACAATTGAATTTATTTAGTTAACCGATAACTAATTAATAATCATTAGTTAGACCGCCGTTGTAGCTTGTGCGTGGTATTTATTCCGTTAAGCTTTAGTGCTTTTTGTGCGCTGCTGCGGCTGCGGCTGCACGGGCCGTTTACCGGTTGGCTGCGGTCGAGACTATCGTCGTGCGCGCGTGTTGGCCGCCGGCAGAAACCGGTTTTCCCGCACGGTAGATTTTCTTTTGGTTCGTTAACCTTTCCATATAGGAAGAAAAAGAAATAAAATAAAAAAAATTGCATAATGAACGACGACGGCGACGACAGACCGTGGTAGACGGTAATTGTTGATGATGATGATGATGATTGCAATATAATTCGCCATTTAATTTTTTTTTTTTCTTCCTCCGAAAATAATATCTTCGCGTACCAGCTCGGTGGTAGTCGGATACTACAAAGTCCGTATTTTGCCCAAAGGGGGGAGGGGGCCTCTACAACTACGCGCGCGAGTGTGTGTACACGTTTTTGTCTAATGAATGGTGGGGGGGGGACACGCCATATAACATTTTACACGCGCGCGGGCGAGTTTGGCTTGGCGGGTGGGCGGTGGCTGAAGACGTTGACGAGCGTCGTCGTCCTCCGGACGTTCAACTTGTTGGTGGCCGATGTCAAGGGCATACGCGCCCGGTGGTTCGGCTACACGAATCACTGAACTCCTTCCACGGATTGTTTCTTATACAATCTCGGCCGTGAATGGTCGGAATATACAAGTTGCATGCATGGCGTACGTTGTATACGTGTATGTATATACATTTTTTTTTTTTTATTCTCCATATTCCGCTATGTTGTAGCAAATTATTATACGACGTGTTATATATTATTATATATATTTCCCAAGCAATGCGCGGCCAATAGGAGGTACCCGCCCTGGAACGCCGTTGCGTGTATTAATTAAATTAATAATAATAAATAATAATATTATTTTCGTAATTTTAAAATAAAAAAAATTAAGTTATCCCTGGTGCGGCGGATACAATGTTTTTATTGTTTTTGTCGAGAAAGTGTACTACCTATAAACTAACATGTGTGAATTCAAGTTTTTACGGATTTCTAAGTTTGAAATTTGAAATATTCTTTTCTTTTTTTTAGTTTATAGAAACTATATGGAACCGACGACCAACTATCGGTTCTATAGAATTAAAAACCGTTCTATACATTTAATAAGTGTTATCGAAAACAAGATTATTAAATTGATGATTTCAGTTCTGCAAAAGCTGCAAAGCTGTTTAACCTTGTCGTTTTCTTGTTACTGGGCCGTTCTTCTTATTCTTACTTTACTTTAAATACAAATATATAATGTCAGTATCATCGTTGATAACTCAGTATGTGGTTCTAAGTTTCTACCATGAATAGGACGTTCCTATTCAAATAATGAAATTACTTTTATGAAACTCAATCTATTCAATAAATTTAATTTAACAGAACTTATAGATTATGAAACCAATAGTTTGCCAAATGGTTTTCGTACAACACGGCATAGAATATACGTATTTTATAATCTGCATGTATCTGGTAAAAACAAACAAATTTGATATTTTGTTCGCCGAATAATTATTAATTAATTATAGAAAATAATTCGTACTTTTCTATGTTTCCTGGTAAAATATACCTATGTATTTAGAATAGTGGAAATAACTTTGTCCATTCATAGTGTGGTGAGGTCTGTGGGCAAAACCCGACAATGGTAAAATGTTTGTATTATTAATACATGTTTTTCAACTTCTTAAAATCTCTTTATTATATCCTATAACATATGTAGACAATGTGTGAATATGATTTATTTTCACACTATCAGATTAAAATTATTATTACAGAAAATATTATGTTATGCTCTCTGCATATTATATTTTTCATATTAATATTGCAATTTAATATGTTGACCAACACTGGTACTTATTCATCATTTTTTATGAATAAATTGTGGATACATTAGATTAGACATTAATATTTATAATAAATTAATATACTTATTTATTTATATATTTTTAATATCACATAGTACAACTATTTATTTTATCTTGTAGTTTACATTAGGCATTGATATATGGTAACAAAAAATACAATTATAATTTAGTATGAATATACCTAATATTTTTTTGTTCAGTCGAATATACTAAAATATTTTAATAGAGCTGTGAGGTTACGGTTTCCAATTTTCTTTAATTTGATAGAACGATAAAGATTTTATAAGGTCAAATTCAAGGTTTTTTCCCCCTTAAAAATTCCTTACAAATTAGTCTTAACAACAAATACTAACACTGCAGATATAAGAAAATAAAATGCTACTAATATTTTCAAAAATAAATTATATTAATTTTAATGGAATTAATTATACTTCAGTGTAATATTGTGTATTTGATATTGATTTATTTATCAATATTAGTGATAAATAGATTCAGTATAAATTTTGTTTACAAATTTTTCAAGTAAAAATTAAATTTGATCAGTATGTTCAGTTTTATCAAGTAATTTAAAAGAAAACAAATAAAAGCTTAAATAATTTAATGTACATAATTAAAATTAAACCAATTAAATCACACCTTTTTCTGATAGTATGATTTGCAGTTGTTAAAAAATCTAATATACCGGGCTTAACCTAACTTAGCACATATAAAATGAAAATGACAGATGTACATGTACTTACATTTTACAATTACATAGTACACGCTTGCCTAACCCGGTTCTATCACATAATAAATATATAAATTATAGATATATAATATTAAAAAAAATTTTTTACATTATCTGGTAATATATCCATTTGTCCGTTTGAAACACGGTTTTTATTAAAATTTTTAAAGGTTTTCTTTGCAGTTCTTGTAGGTGGTGATTACCTACTTGAATGTTTAATTAGCAAACTGCGGGAATATAAAAAAAAAGAAACTAATAAAATAATAATCTTTCAGCGTATACGGACCCGGTTATTATTTAGTCCAGCGCGTTCTGCCAATTAAACAGATTAATTACCCTTAATGAAATAGTAAATTGTGCGCTTTTAAATACAGTTATAATATGAACCAAGCTTAAATTGTAATAATATTGATGAGAAAACGTTTATAGAGGTGATTGACACGAGGGAGGGGTTTTTATATTTTATTTTTTTGCAGAAAATATTTATTATTATTATTATTATTATGCCATTTTGTGTGTGTTATTGGTCGAACGAAAATCCGGCAAATGTTTCATGGTAAGAGGAAATAATATCGTATCGCCGAATTTTTGGGTACCGCCAAACGAACGAACGTCCAGGTGTTCGTGTCCTATTGTAATCCCTCGCGCACCGTTTCGCACGAAAACGTAATTTTTCAAAACCGTGTGCGCCACCCAAACACACGGCCGGGGCCGGCTGCGGCAGCGACCTTCGTCACGACCATCGCGTTTTGTTCTTTTGTGTTGATCCAGGTAAACATGCCGTGCGCCTATTGTAAATCTACCGGGTCGGGGTCCCAGATATTTCCAATTGAAACGATATATTATTTGAAAGGCCGACGTTTATAATGTAACAATAATATAAAAATATATATATATGGCGGGGTCGCGGGTTGCAAACTGGAAATTCTATATTATAATGCAGTTTTTTTTTTTTTTCCTCTGTTATTATTTCCGTTTTCGGTTTTCCTCGTGGGTTTATATACAAATAAATAATATTATTGTTCAAAATTATATCGTACGATATAAGAGTAGAGTACCGAAATATTTTTATAATAATCGTCGGGGAGATTATTCATTGTGTACGACAAATCCGCGTGGGCAAGTTTACAGCGTCGTCGGCCCGTGAAAGACTCACATCATCGCGTTACCCGTTTGACGATAATGCGAACGTCGAAAAACTAGAATATTAATTTTTATTTTCTTTTCTAGTTTGGTGGCGTTGCACTCTTGAACGTGTTTTAGTAAATATAATAATATTATAAACGTACGCGTTTTATATTATTATAATATTTGTGTGTGTGTGTGCACGTGTAGGTAGGTGTGGAGGTTTTTTGAAATTTCGTCTATTCTTTTATCGTTACGTGTTAAGTCCAAAGTAGTTTCTTTCTTTCGGGTACTTATATTCTCGGCAGCAATAAAACAAAATATTACAAAAATACACTAGACTATTGTCCGAAATATTTTGATAGTATTAATAATGAAATCGTATAATATTATGTTTTAATTTTAATAGATATGTATGTTCTCGGGTCTGCGCGCGTATTATTTACTATCGTTATAATATCGAACCCCTGAAATTGTTGTGTTTTATTACTATAAAAATATGCAGAATTTCGTCCTCTACGATCTACTACTCTAGTATATTTTTTACATTTTTATAATATTAAACACGGTATGATGACCTAAAAATAGGCTAACCTTTATTTCCACTTATAATAAAATATAGTTTCTTGTAGCGTGTGAGCACTTTTTAGATTGTCACTCTCCCAACCCGCGTCTAACTGTTGTTAATGTTATTTTATTCAAGTCGAAACAAATTCGTATGTGAAAAGTTACAGTTTTACGTAGGAAGTGATACGTAATGAAAATTTAAAAGTTGATTTCGCAACATTTTTAATATTTTTAGTCACTATACTTTCAGTGGTGCGGCCATGTGTAGTAAAAGTACTAATAGAAGAATGTAATTTACGAATAGATAAAAAAAATATTAAGAAATTATTTCTCTGATTTATTGCTTAAAAAATCTTATATAATAAATAAAACAGAGTAATATTATGTAGGTATACTTTTATTGAAAAACTATTTATCTATTATATTTATCTTATTCATAATTGTTTTTTAAATAAGTATTCATTTTTATATTTTAATCTGTTTACACATAATAAAAGCCGGACAACTGTAAGAATTGTGAATTTTAATAACGGTTGATTCTTCGGGTTCTTTATTATAAGATAATATGTTTGAAATAGACATTTTACTAGAAAAAATAAAAAAGTGTATTTAAGATATATTGCTTTTAACTTGTGATAAAATTTAAAACAATCGTAATGAATTTTTTTTAAATTAAATCGCAATTCCCCACAGTAGTTTAGTGGTAAAATCGTATAACCAAGGTGGGTCATTTAAACGAAAATGAATAAAAAAAATTAAATTTCCAAAATTGGAGATAAATCCCATTAAATAAAACTATATCGTATAATATTCAATATTATTGTCGGGAGTCTCGGGCTATAATCACGTGTTATTGCGATATATTTAGGTAATGACTGTAAGATTGATTTTTTTGAAAGTTTTTTTCTAATTATTTCTTTAATTCCCTGCAAATAAATATACGGTTTTTTTTTTAAACGATCATCCGCGTGGATAATATTTTAGTATTTTATCATTATTCGATGATTGGATCTATTCTTACGTCGAACATTCGGGCGGTTTTTTGCCCGTTTGTCTTTTTCTCACTACGTGCCTACTATAGAGAAACACCTCCGGGTACTGTTATCGAATCCGCGTTGGCAATCATCAATAATAAATCATATTATATTATTCTCTCCTCTATGTTATAATATTGTTATTTCTATTCGTTAGCGTGTTATTATTAATAATATTAAAATATTGTTTGCTCGGTAAACTCGTTATAATAATATTACACAACCGTCCATAATAACAATATTATCTTCAACGCGTTATGTCCATAACCGGTCGAGGACGTTCAGAATAGTATTATAGAGTTGTAATAATTATTGTAATAAAAATTTGTGTCCGCTCCCCGTATATAATAATCAATAATAATAATAATAATAATAATAATGATTTATCAGGATTCACACTGGAATTTGACCGGTAACACGACGGGGGGGTTTATCGCCTTATCGGGAAAAATTTCGTATTCGCCGGGCGGGCCGGGTAATTAATAATAATAGAAATGTCGGAAATATTTTAGTGTAAAAGTAGTTATGAGAAATGGAAGAAAAAAAAAAAAAACGAAGTGAGTGTGTGTGTGTGGTTTTTTTTTTTGTCGTCGGGAGATCGGACCAAGCCCCGCGCAGGTCGTGTGACGTAATTTCCTCTATTGCGCTCAGGCAGCGGCGTCGAGGAAGCGATGTGTACGTGGTGCGCGCGCGCGTCACGAAAATATGGGACGAAAACAAAAGTTGGCGAAATTAAAAAAAAAAAAAATAAATAAATAAATAAATAAATAATGACGGTTCCTAAATCCTATGGCGCGCGCGGCCCCGCGGAGGAAATCCTTCGTCGACGACGCGACCAACCCGGTGCGACGAGTGTGTGCGTGTCGTCCTGCGACCGCCGCCGGACGTTTACGACTTTCGTCCGTGGCAACACTGCGGCGGTCGACGCGGCGTACAACGACCGTGTATATTATTATTACTATTATTTATAACGTTGTTCGTTCCCTCTTCCCCCCGTGTTTTTTTTTCTCCCGTGTTACCTGTGCTCGTGTTGCGGGGCGAGACCGGTTTATCGTCATTCGCGAACGCCGCAGACGACGAGCATTTGACCATGATTTGTGCCGGGCTGAGGTCGTCTCTACTCTCCTATTGTCTTGTTGGACTCTGTCAAGGACTTGAACGTCGCCGCCGTCTCCGTGACCACCTGTCCGTCATGTTCTAAGAGGTTTTTTTCTGTCTCCTCCCGCAGTCTTTTCAAATGATACGATATGTTTAATTTTTTTTTTTTTTTTTTATAACTCGTTAAAACTCGACGAAGGGAATTTTTTTTTTTTAATCCGCACTAGCGTTTACGACTAGGGAATATAGGTAGCCTTTTCCGGATTGAGTATAGCAAAGGTAAGCATAACAATATCGTTATACTCTGGTAACGTGTACGGTATATAATTATATAATTTTATTTTTGTATTTTAGGTATATTTTTATTTTTTTTTTTTCATAAAACTGTTATTTTTATCGTTTACGACCGACGTGTACCTACACCGCCCCCATCTAATATAGGAGAAACCTTACTCTGCTATTGTTATATAACGATGCCGGTAATTTTCCTTGCCGTCAAGGTCTCTCCGGGCCGGCTGTTTTTTTTTGAAAAATCTCTGTTTAAATATTATAATTTTTGTACGAATAATTCCCCCAAGGCCTTTTTTCGGCCTTATGCATTTGTGTGACGTCTCGTATTCCGTCTGGACACACCGAATAATTCCTTTGTACAGATAATTCCGATTTTTTATCTTTTAATAATACTAAAACGAGTGTTTTGTGTTCGTTGAAGTCTTTCCGTTTCTTTCGTCGTACTATTTGCTTAATATGTTTTATTTTGTTTCTCCATTGCTAAATTAAATTCATTGAATTTTCTATTATGACAATATTTTTTAAGTCCGAAACTGGTATTTTCTGTACAATTTATTTATATTAATATTATTATCATTCTTGAATTTTCTTCTAAATTATTGTAAATTTACACATTTATAATATTGTTGCTATTCTTTGGTTTATTTATATATATTTCTTACATAATACTCGACCATAATATGGATTTATCAATACATTAACAATATTAATTAGGTGCTATTTTTATTTTTAAATATAATAGAAGCCAGTTAATAATATTAATTTATATAATATCCTATTTCTTCTGTTATTGAACCCCCCCTAGTCTTAGAAAAATAATATGATTTTACACAAAATATATTTTTTTTTTTTTTGTAATTTTTTGCAACCGTTAATTTTATATTATAGATAATGTTTATATGGACAAAATTATAATAATGTTGTCTTTTCTTGGTTATTTTTTGCTATTAATAAAATGTAAAAATACATTTTTTTGACATTAGCTGATAAACATATTAGGAATGTGTTTGTTTACAACAAAAAAAAAAAAAAAAAAACTAATGCTATTTTACTATACCAATTTTATAGCTACACGTTTTTTTTTTTTTTTTGGCACATAAAATTTTTATTTTGAATATTATTACTGTAAAGTACAATTCAAACTGAATAAATTGCTATCATGATGGTTATTTTTAAGACGGAAATTTTATTATGAAAAAAATAATACAATTATAAACGTTTTGGAACCTATTAATTTGTCGTTATTGCTGATTGTGTGATGTTTCTGCCAGAAAAAAAAATATATTATTTTCACAATCCAAATACAGTAATGAGATTTTGATATATTATTTTGTTTTTTTTTTGTCCGTCGTGAATTATTACTATTTTAAATCCTCTTGTTGTCGTATTTTCAACCGTGTATAATGGGAAATTTTAAAATTCGATCCTTGTGTTGAGGCTCTTTTATTATCACGTACGAGTATTATAACGACAATAATAATATATAATGCGATCCCCCGAATTTCGTTAAAATTTCTATGAGAACGGTCGTGCGTGCGCGTTTTCTCACCGGGCCTGCTGCTGCTGCCGCTGCAGTTTTATTGTTGTTCGCGGCACCCCTGACAGGGGGCCAAAAGAAAAAAAAACGGTTAATCATATAATGGATTTTGGTGTGGGTCTAGGACGGTATATAAAATAAAACGACCTACGCCACCATCGCCACTGCCGGTGCGCGCGCGGAGACCATTGTTAAAATTCTTACCCTAGGTTAGTTCACCCTTACCCTTGGGCGTTGGCGCGACTGTATGTGCGACGTTTGGAGGGGGTGTCCCTTCGGTCACGGCGCTGTGCTACGGGCGGCCGCCCCACCTCGACCGCTGCCGGCGCGCACGCCGACGCCGCCGCCGTCACACGTACGCTCCTCTCTCGGTTGCCGGTGTTCAGTTATCGTCCGGTTCGCGTCCCTGGCGATTCGTTACGTCGTGTTCCGGCATTATTCATTTTAGTATTTTATTTCTCATTTTATTTTTTTTCCCCGTTTATTTAAATATCTTCTTTTCGTTAATATTTTTTCACAAATTCACAACAATCGCGGTATCCGTAACCAACAGTTACAATTATTACGCAAACGCGCCGTGTGTACTTTTCGTTTTTCGCCGTGCCACGCGAGGTAAGAATATTATTTTATTTTCAAGGTTTTGGTTTTTACTTTTGTTTTGTACGAATCGATTTTCGTCTCTGCGTTTTTCCGGCGTTTGCGCCCGTCGACAGTAAAACCACGTGGACAATGAGAGACGCGATCGATTTTTGTTTTAAAAGACTTCCTACTGCCCACCGCCCCACATTCACGTGTTCGCGGCCGATTCTTTTTTTTTTTATGCTATTTATCGCATAATTTTTATTTTGTTTGTAGGTTTCGTTCCGAACGATTATTTTCCAAGTTCAATACCGCAGGGAAGGCAGTGCGTGTGTTTATAAAAACCGTCGGGTTTTAAAACAGATGGCAAGCCTGTGCGTGTTGGTTGTTTGAAGGTCATAGCCGGCTTCCTACGCGACCCTCGCCGCCGCCCAACCCTCTTCCGAGTCACCCTAATCGAATGAGAACCGTCTGGGTTTTTTTTTTTCTGTAATATACGTATACAATAATATATTATTTTTTCTAACCCCTAAAAGGTCGCCGCCGCATGGTATTTTCGTGCAAACTCACAATAATGTTACTTCACTCGTACCAATCGTATTCGGTTTTTGTCGTTTTCAGATATTACACTCTAATTTTTTTTTTTTCAAATACATTTCGTGACTCACTGCCTGTATTCACTTTTGGTATTTCATTGTTGTATTTATTTAACTGAAACGGATTTTTCCACCGCGCAGACGAGAATAACTGAAAAAATCGATTAATTATATTTTCGTCGTTTCTCCCCCCTCCCTCCGGTATCCATTTGCTGCGTGACTAGTATTTGCCGTGCTCATCCCTTTTATATAAATTCGACCGAACATCTGCCCCGTTAAAACCCTCGGTAGAAAAAAATACGTTAAAAATATTCCACAATGTCGTCCGTCCCTCCGCCCGTGTGTATATTATTCAATAACAATCGTGGTTATTGTTATGATATTACGTATTATTTTCGACCCGCCTTTTAAATATTATATATAAATCGCCCGGTATTGTTGATTATTGTTATTATTTATCGTTTGTATGTTTAATTTTAATAATATATTTTTTCAAAATGTGAATTTAAATATACGTTGTATTTTTGACTTGTATAAATTATAATAAGCCATACAATTATTATTATTATTAATATTGTTACGTATTTTTATTTTTAAAATTTATATTTTTACTATTCGCGTTCGTTTTATATAAGGTAGCGTACCAGTCAAAAAATAATTGAAATTTTGTCTGTAAGAAATGTTTATATATTTATTTATTTTTTTTTTTTTTCTATAGCTGCCTATTTACTGTGGTTTTTATTATTATTTTTTTTTTTTTCTAAATGAATTTTGTAGTTTAAAAAAAAAAAAAAGGTACGCGTTGTAAATTTATTACACTGTATAATATTATAGGTGGTTAGTGGTCGTCGGTCAATTATGATTGGCTGCCGGCTCGTCGCGTACAGGTTACCGGGAGTTGTTGAACCTGACAAGACAACCTTGAATCGGCGCTGAATTTGGCATAGCGGTATTCACGGAACACCGCGTCTCTCCCGGGTATATTTTAATAATAATAATTATTTTTAAAAAATCCCGAGGAGGGAGTATGTATGGTGTATGGTGTGTGTGTGTGTATATAAGACGCGCTGGAAAGAACGAAGAAAAAACGAAACACGAATCGTGATTCAAGCTGTGGTAACTCCAAACCATTGCCGGCGTTTAATATTTGTATCCCGCAATGGTTGGATGTTCCTCACTTTGATCACGAACGATCTACGCTCGTCGCCGCATGGTTATGATGAATTTCGACTGCCCGCCGACCGCCGACGTCTTTTTCTTCACATTTACTTTGTAACGGGTTCTGGTAACTCCACCACCGATTGCGTTTTTATATTTGCGTTCGCAGCCGGTGGTGACTGTTCCCATACTTTGTTACAATACTGACTACGATTTGTATTATTACGGCCTCGTTATTTATTTAGCTTTAGACGTAAGCAACGTTTGTCCGTTGCGTATATTATTTAATTCTAAGATTATTATTTTTTTTTTTTTTTTTTTTACTTTTAAATTTGTATACACTAAGTCCTTCGCGCCGATTACATGTACCGGGAGAAAAACCAATTGGATTGTCATTATTATTATTGTTTTTTGTATGTATTAAAATTAATCGTAAAGCGATTGTTTTGTGTTTGTGACCGGTCGGTTTATATTATAATACGATGAAATATGTCCAGGAGGTCTGATTTTTTTTTTTCTGGGGAAGGGGTGTGTAAATATAATAATATTCCAAAACACGTTTTTTTTATAATGACTCATCGCGCGGCGTTCGTTTGTTTCGGTATACTTCCTAAAAAAAAAAAAACTACTGTGACGACAAGAATAATAATAATCGCCGCCGTCGTTTCAAAAATATATTATTTTATCGTCGCGGGGTGAAGGGGGCGTGTGTGTTGTTAAAACTCGTTTTAGAAATTATTCTAAATATAACGATCAAACAAAAGAAAGAAAGAAAAAAATCATCTTCGTCTTATCTAAATATATAAAATAAATTATTTCTCGTTATTTATACTGTGTATTATTATCCCGTAATCGGGTACGTTGTTAATTGCTATTATTTTTAATCCTACCGGTTTTCGTTGTTTTGTTGTTGGTCGTCTTTTTTTAAATATACAGAAATATTTTTCCGAAACTGGTTTTTATCGAATACAATATTGTATAAATAAAAAAATACCATCTGTGTATAGCACAGGTATGTTATTTTAGTCTCTGTCTTTGCGCCCAGAATATTTTACGGAATATTATTTTCCAGACGGAGGAGCCGCTCCTGTCTATATTTAGCCGCTTCCTTCGCGCCACGTCGTCGTAACCCTCGACCGCGTCGCGATCCAGACTAAATCATCATTCGTAGTTATTCGTATCTAAGTGCAGGTAAATACAATAATATATTCTACTATTAGGTTTTTCTCGAAAAATGACGAAATATTATTCGAGACGGCGGCGGTCGGAGGAAATGACTTGTATGGGCCTTTTTTTTTTTTTTTATTCCCGTCCGTGTACAACTTTTCGTTGTATTTTTATTTAATTAACGCTCCCAGGCATTACAAAACTTTCTGGAGTTGTTTTTTTTTTTTTTTTTACACCTATTTACGGGCATTTGGAATTGTATTTACACACGTTTTATTTCGAAAATTTGATATACCGCCGATATATTATATTGTGTAATCCGTCCGTTTGCGGTCGTACGCGAAACGAAACTCTTCGGGTATCGCATTACCCGCGCGTAAAATATATTATGTATTATTTATTTTATGTTTTATATCGCGTATACGTATAATAATTGCAACGGTGGCCGCAGAAGAGGAAGGCGCTGGTTTTTTTTTTTTTTATGTCGTGTGAGAGGTGGCGAGAACGACGGCGGCGGCGGCGTGTGTATGCTGTGCTCGGACCCGGTGGCCGGACGTTCAACTTGTTCTCCGCGGTACGTGAACTCTCGGCGCTGCGCGCGCGTTTACCCGGCGGTTAGAGGAGGAGGTGGAGGAGGAAACCGTCTGGGAAAATTCTTTGATAGTTTTCCAGCTCTCCTAAGGTCCGTTGACACGGCGCGCAATGCGATTTTGTACGGACGGAAAGAAGGGGGAAAAAAATGAATATTCGCGGGTCGGTACAATCGTATTTATTTTTACCGCTTTGGAATTAATTTAATTTTCGCAAATTGATAATTACCTACGTTTTATTTCCTTAGGCGCCCCGAAATTTATAATTCGTGTAAAAAATTTGGGCCGCCATGATGACACGGATGTCGTGTTATTATAATCATCACCATGGTAGGATTTTCTCGGAACTTTTTTAATACTCTTCCGTTTGGCGGCCAATGACACACACCCGCGGTCCAAGGATAACCGTTGGCCATTTTTTTTTATTTAAAATTTTTTTTGCTATCATTAAACATGGTTAAGACCACGCCCATTTCATATAATATGAACATTATTATTATTATTATTACTACCATAGCGAAGAAAAATGCTCATATTAAACGTACGACGGACGTTTATATCTTTTATAACCGGTCGAAATTGCCCAACCTGGTCTGAAGGTCGAAAACCCTCCTTCGGACGCTACTTCTTTTATTCTTGTACGACTAAATTGTTTTTATTGAATCACAATGATGACGGACAATGCTTGAAAGAATTTATCATCATTATTTTTTTTTATTATGTCTTATCTCATTCAAGCAAATTTACTTCAATAAATCCTTAGATATTTGGCACTGATGGCACTATTAACCCAGTTATTATTGACTTGGAGTGCAATATTATTATAATATAAATTCTTAGTAATTATACAAGTTAAGATAATTATGTATTGATTATGACATTTTGTTTTTGGAATTTATTTTAAAGTTTGTAAATATTTTGTTTTGTCAGTTCAATTAAGGTCATTTAGTTTATACTGTATTTTTATTTCATATCAAACCGATCCAACATCATCTTATCAAAGTATTGGTCGTTTATACGACCCAGCACATTATTACCTACTGAAATTGAAATTATGTTAAATCAAACTTATAACTTGATATTTTATTATCAATCACATCATACAACAGTTGGTTATAATTAAAACAAAATTGTTTTACCTTTGTGTTAGTCTTACATCAAATTAACAGTTCTATATGTTTTTTAATTGGAAATCGAAACTGAATGATTTTATGGAAGATGTTAGCTTTTTTTACATGATTTTTCAGACAACAGTGACAAGATTGAGATGTATTTTCTTTATTTTGGGTTGCTCCAGAGGTATCTTTATTTTTCAATCATATCGAGTGATTCAAAATATTTTATACTTTTAGTACACAAATTCTTTGAATAAGTTAATTAATATAATAATTTTTTTAAGTTAACATTCATTAACTTATATGCTAATGTACAATTTGAAACAAAAGAAATTTTAATTTTCAAATATTACTCTTGAAAATTGTATTGTTTTTAATATTATTAAACAACTTTAATTAATATTTCTAACCTTAAGTTTCATTTAACTAAATATTTACTATGTATTTAAATTTGACATTTAAACAATATTTTTTTCCAGACTAAAAGAATAGCTTCCATACAAGAATGATAAGTATTAACATATCTATTTATTGTTCATGTTATATGTGTATATTGAGCTGCACACTGCAACAGACGTATTTTCATGCTCTCATTTTGCTTAAATATTTTCTATTGAATTTATAACATATTTTGTATTTTGTGTTTTTGTTTATTTTTCAGAAAATACAAGAATTAAGTTTAAACAGTCTGTTCACCTTAACACTGATATTTTTACAATAGATGTTGTAGTTAAATTATACAGTCAGGTGTTGTATTCGTTACCGTTTATTCTTTTAATTTCTAAAACAATATAACTTCCTAATAGTCTGTTGTTTAAAATATATTTCTGTACATTATGTAACCGCAGACTTCTTAACTTGTAGTCTGCAACAATTTTTAATAATGCGGAAAAAAATAAAAAGTTAACATTTAATTTTGATTTTATTTAATATAGATCTCACACCAGGAGGGAGTATACAGTCAAACTTATGAGCATATCAAGGAATTGTGATAGCATAGGTGTGTGCAACTGCCAGATACCTAATCAAACTTATTCAGCTATTTGGATTTAGATCATCAGTTGGATACCAAGACACTTGTACAAATAGTCACAAACTTGACTTACCAGTCATATTTTAGATGTGCAGTACAATCGCTGATAATAATGGATAAGGATTTATATTGGGTTTACCCTGGTTAGTTGTACTTATTGTCAGATTTAATTTGCTTTTAATAATATGTCAACAAGAAATATTATATTGTATAATTATAATCTTAATATGTATTCTAATGCATATTATTGCGGATGTTTAATTGATAAGTAATGTGTGACATTTTTATAATTGTTTATTGGAGAACAAATATTAATTAAATTAGGTTTTACAAACATGTATTCATTTGCTACTTAGTGTATTTTTATTCTTGTTAAATGTTTTACTCTCAATTGATGATAAGTTATAAGAATTTTACTCTTAAAAGACTATACTAGTTTATACATAGTAAAACACTCAACTTGTTAAAAATAAAATTACTATTAATTGCACTCTCGCAATTAATAAATGTCGAAATAATCAATTCAATTAAGCTTAAGTTTAATATGCTTATATATTGTTAACTCATTTCAAACTAATCATTAGAATCTTACATTTCTCGGTAAATATAAGGAATATCATTTAACTAATATAATAGATTGTTGTATATAATTTTATTTTTGTACCCATATTATATCTTAAAAATATTTAATTAGTCATTCCAATCACAATGCAAAGTGTCTAGTTTTCATTTATTTGATTGATAAAAGACGCCAATTTTATATAATATATTGCATTATTATAATGTTAAAAATTCTCCTTTATATACTTTAATTTTAATTATGATACTTTAGATATTTATTGATAATTATTAGATATATGAATATAAAAATGAATGAAGTAATTTTTTGTTTTTTAATATAATAAATATACCTATTTTAAATCATAAAATAATTAAAATTTACAAATAATATTATTTTATGAATTTACCTACCTTCATATTTCAGTTAAACTTTATAATAATATGTAAAGGAATAAAACATTTGAAATAGTAATTTCATAAAGTCTAATTTATACAAACACCTTTTGAAAAAACATTTTAGCTCAAGCCATCTGATTCTGCTGAAAGTACCTTCTTCCTATTTGGATTTTGGTTATTTAACACTCACCAAAGTGCGCCCCAGCAATTAACCCACTTATTAAAAAAAAAAAAAGATCAGTCTTCAAATTCTCAGAACTACCCTTGTGTGTGCCGCCACTGAAATAATGAATATGTTAATTTAGCATTAAGTATTTTCTAAATACCAATATTATGCTGTTATTAATTATTATAATTATACATTATATTATGACTACAATATAAGAAATATATACATACCTATCAAAATTATTTAGTTTATGAATACTATGGTAGAAACCACTAAGATTCACAATTCTCTTGAATTGCTGTGTTGCCTTTTAAAAATAAAACTGTTGATTAATTGGTATATTTCTATTTTATTTTTACAAAAGATGTATTTTTAATTTTGATCTTAAGTTTTATAAATAATCAATTTTGTTTCAATAATATAAAATGCTAATTTTTAAACTTATATAACATTTAAATAATAGTACTAAATTATGTCAAACTAAAAAAATATTTTACATGAATTACAGAGAGCAAATTTGGTTATATTATGTAATACACCAAGACTAAAATCTATTGATACTTACACTTGATATGCATAGATTATTATAATAAGAAACATTTTTTTTATATTCTTTTATTAATAATAATTCAAAAAAAAGGTAATTGTTTTTGTTTTGGTAATGATTAGTATCTGAGAAAATACCATGTCAGCATGTAAAGAAACTAACTGGGTTTATAATGAAAATAAAATATAAATTGTACTTGATATAATAGCCGGCGATGATTTTTACTTATCTAGCTGTAAGTGGAATTCATACGAATATTCACATAATATTAGTTTTAAGGGGTTTTAGCTAGGCATTTTATGTAGCACAAGCAAGAATCAAACGACTTCGGAATATAGACAAATAGTGTGCAACTATATTTTCATTGTGATTTAATAAAAAAACTTAAATGTTTAATAATTTGTATACATTTTTCACATTTCAATTCATATTTTTTTAGTAAATTCAGAGTCCTTTATCATGATTTGAATCATGAAATAGCCCATCCATTCTTTATTTTATTTTATCAAGGTTTATAGATGAGACATGAAACAGGTTACCTCGTTCGGAACTTTTTAAAAGTAGGAGTCTAATCAGTACACCGCGACATCACTCAAAGTACAGAATATTTGTTTATTATATTCAACACATTTATCGTTCAAATTTGCTTTGTTAATTTTTTTTTGTTATAATTATCTTTGTTTTTATAGCAATTAAATCAATTGAATACATGGCTTCAAAACTGTTAATGCCCAAAAGGAGATTGATGTGCTGTATCAACATACAGTTACTATGCCAGCAAGGTGAAACGAGATGGGAAAACTGATACATCTTTCTACAGTTGATTTTAAATTAACATTTTATTTTATTATTATTGTACAGACCACGAGGTCCAATTTACAAGTGAAGAACAGTTGGTTAACAGGTAATAAATGTACATAATATTTGTAATATAATATACGAATATAAATATTATATTTAAATAAAGTATAATGGTATCATTATTTTGCTGGCAAAATGAATTAAAATTTGTAAATCATTATATCATTATATCTGAAAATATAATTTTTACTTTTATGTTTAGATTTCCAAAAGAACACCAGAGTTTCAGAAATAGTGGACACAAAAGTGTTGAAGAGCAGATGTTATCAATCCCGATTTATCGTTATATGTGTTCTTAATACAAAAATGAAAACTCAAGCATTTGAGATCTTAAATCGGAACTCTTATGTAGTTATTATTTGTAGACATCATAATTCAAATTGTAATAAAATTGTCACAATAATTTAAGCAAAGGAATATTTATCATCAATTTTTTCCCCTAACCAAATAGATATATTTAAAAAAAAAAAAAAGTCAATTGGTGAAATTTCTACACTATGATACTTGAGTAACCGCACCTATGTGTATGTTAAAAATGAATTCCATTATCTTCTAGCTGAATAAATATATACATGTTTCTTTTACACTCAAATTTGACCAATTACTTTTATTTAATATTTTTCAGTATTATCATCTCTTCAAAGTTGGGCAAAATTAATTGAAATGCGAAATGGAATTCTTTATGATGTCTTAAATATTATGAATGTAAATGCAAAAAATGTAAAACCGTATGAAAAACTAATTGACAATGATAATGATTAATGAACAAATCAGTTCAATTAATACCGATACGGCTAGTGAAATTGAGTCACTAGATACATCATTTAAAAATGAAGAACTTAATATTAATGGAATGACAAATGATGTTATCAAGTATTTAACTAGTTGGGTGGCTAAAATATACAGATTGAAGTATCCTGAACTTGGTCTTGCTACTACTGAGTTAACTAAAATCTTATGTCTTCTGGCCAGGGTTATATATTACCGTTTTTAATTAATTGTTTATTCTATGGTGGTCTTATAGTTCCTGGCAGCAATTTTAAAATGTTAACCTTGCGATGTGAACGATTATTTAGAAAATTTACAAAAAGTTAAATTTCTAAAGGAACTAATGTTGTAAAAAAATTAACTAAATAAAATGGGTACAGATGGAAAGTAAAAGATTGTAATCCAAACTTATGTAAATAACAACTTCTTATTCAAATTAATTGTTTTAATTAAAAAATGATTTCCTTAAACATAATTAAAAAACCTAAGCTAATATGACAAAAAAAATAAAATAAAAAGAACAATTACATAGTACCCATGGTACTTAATTAAATAAATAATTGATTAAATAAATTGGTGGTTCCCAACTCAACACTAAGCACAACTTATTTGTTATCACCCCCCCCCTACCACCATCTAATACCATTTATTTCTTTATACTTTTATAGTTTATAATTTATGTGTACATAATAAATTCAGAAATACAGTTTATATTGTGGAAAATATTTAAACTTATTTATTGACCACAGACTAATGTAAAAAAAGGTGATACAAATTCAATTTTAGTATTTAATCAACATGGAAATAAGATTATAAAAACTTAAATTAGTTGGTTTTTATTCAATGTGAAAAAAATAATACAAGTTTAAATTAATATGTATTTACTTAATGACTTATTAGTATGCACTTCTTTGTCCAGTTAGGGATCATGAATTACATACACCAAATCGTAAATAATATAAAATATAATTTCGTTAATTTTTTTTTTAAATTTAAATTTATTCTTTAAAAATTAAATAAAATTAATTAAAAAATTGATAATCATGAAAAAATAGTTTACCATCGCAAACCACTTAAGATGAGTCCACGGACCACCAGCTGGGAACCACTGTATTAAATTAATCAATTCTTAGATTTTCTAATTTTGTACAAGGTAATTATTAGAAAATTAATATAAAATATATTTCTGTATAATATTTGTATTTTATAATTATTTCTGGATAACATTTTAAAACAAATGATCAATAATAAATATATATATTAGCTATTTATCATACTTTATTATATCAAAACCGTTATTAAAAAAGTTAGGAGACAAATAAATTTCATCAATCAAAAGTAATTACAAACAATTGGTATAATGAATTTGGTAATAAAATTGCTACGATGTTAAAAATCTAATTGGAGTTGTACGCATATTATTATGCTGAGCATGATTCAAATTCGTTGTTTTGTATTAAATAAAAAGGAATTTTAAGAACTAGGAAGGCTGTAAATTTTGAAGTTTTAAAAATATTTAAATACGGTAACTTTATCAAGAATCGGAATAAATGATTTAAAAATTAAACTAAAACACTTATGATATCAGGACCGTGTTCGCGTATTTCTAGTGCTTGTTGTAACAATAGCCATTAACTTAATACCGGTGTTTGGTAATAAAAAAATCATCAATACGTGCCTATATGATAAGTACACCTACCTATCGGATTATTTTTCACTAGTAAAAATCAGGGTTTACAGAGGTGTTTGACAGTTATTAAGTAGGTATATACATGATTTTGTTTTGATAGTTTTAAACACGTTTCAAGTATAAAATATGAAGATTAGGAGTACCTCCTAATACAACGGGCGTTTATCATTATTTAGGTGTCTATTGAAATATCGCACACGCGCGCAAAGTAGTTTATTTAGAAAATCATTACTACCAAAAATAAAATAAAACTAAAAAATTAGAATAAGCAATAAAATCATATCAGTCGATTTTAAGTAGAGAACGTTATCGTGTGTTTCTATTTTGAAATACGACTAAATAATACTGGTTTTCGCAACCTTTATAACTTGTTTGGAGTGTTTATCATTCCCATATCGTAGACTCGTCTTTGTTTTTGCCCAACAAATTAACCGGTTTTTGTGAGGTATTAAAAATCATCCCATTTTGTCGACACGTAAATGGGTTTTATTCCACATTAAAATTAATTTAGATTGATATTTGTATTATTATAATAATAAAAAAAATATATATTATTTTCAGTTAATAATTGAATTTTAACCGTTCACTATTGCTTTTCTCGTGTGTATATATAAATTTATTTTAATAATAAAAACTGCTCCCTGGACACAAGTTTTTTGAGATTGTGGCGAGGGAGCAGTGGTATTGTAAACATGGTTACCAAGGCTTCTAGAAACCTGTTGGGGAATTTACGAGAAATTCTAAAGTTCTACAATATTGATTACAAACTTCAATCTCTATTTTCGTAAATTTAAAATTAATTAAAATTCGAAAAATATCATAGATATTATATTTTTATATTGATATATTATTATTAATTATTCGATAATAAGTAAATTGGTTTAAATTATCTAAACAGTATTTAATGTATTTAATTTATTCGATTATACTGTATTTTCTGTTCTATAGGGTGTTAAATTAAAAACTATTAAAAGTAACAAACACATCAATACGTATTATTTATTAACCCTGGTACACCATCCTGGAAAAACATGAAAAATTCAAAATGGAATTTCGTGGCACTTCTTAGAGATATACGTATAAAATATTGTTGCAACAAAATGTAAAAAACGTTAAATGTTCAACGTAATGATTTAATAAGTTTAGTATAATTTCTACACGTTAGGTACTTGTAATTTTCGACTTTCGCTGTAGAAAACGGTTTAAAATCAAATTGATAAAAGACAACAGACTATTCGTTGGTCATATACAATATTTATTCATAGACTGGACAGAAAAAAAAAACCAATCTGAGTACTTCAAATGCATAAACAATTGCGGCAAAAAATATCATCTAATACTAATAACTAATAATCGAGTAGCCCAATCGTGATTTTCAAAATAAATTAAAAGTTAGTACAAATTAAAGGTCGCAGCAGTAGAGGTTCTGGAGGAGGGCGGGACAGGAGATCCTCAACCCACATTTTTTTTTTTGCTGGTAAAATTGGCCTCTTATTAAGTCCCGGAATTCGGATGTGTTTGTTTAAACGTTATTTTTTGTATAATAAAAATAGAAAAGTTATTCAATGCTTTCAATAATAATTACATATGACTATTATACTCAATTTTATCCAAATTTTTAGACCTAAAAAATAGCTAAGCCACAGTTCTGAATCCAACGTGAGAAGACGCAGTTTGAATTGATTAGTTGGTATTGAAGATTAATTATATATAATTCCCTTTTAATATTAATATTTTTTTTTTTTAATTTTCAATTGTATGATATAAGAGATAGCCACATTTATATGATAATACATTAAAAAAAAAAATTTTTTTACGCGGTATATAGGTATGGCAGAAAAGTTCAAAAATGTGTTTAAACTCGACACTAGTTTGATTTCGCGATTAAAAATCCGTCTACAAGATTTATTTATTTTCATCGATGATTTTTCAACGATTAGGATATTTAACAAGAGTACATTTTGCATTCATGTCGTGTACTATAACGATTTAATACTAACCTTGATATTGAAAACTTATAAGACGACATTAAAACAACAATGACATTATAATGTTCGATAGACGACCGATGGGTACACAATACACGTACCTATTGGCTATAACAATAGTATTCATCGGAATAGTATAGTTGGGTGATTGTTACACAGGGGAATAGCCAATAGGTAATCGAAATTATCGGTGATTTTTTTGCTTTTTTTAATAGTAAAACATATTCGTATATAATATAATCGTGTAAAAAGCGACTCGTGTGAGAGCAACCGATAATAATATATAATATAGAGGCCAGTTGAATCTTATATCTGTACGCAACGGTAAATCATTGCTAACGAAAAACGATTCTAAGCGAAACATTTTACATTATTATTTATATATATATATATATACTGTATACTTACCTGTATTAACGTTAATATATATCGTATTAATAATATTATGTAAATAGTAATAATATGTTCGGTTCGAATTAATTAATTTATCGTTTTATTGTTTCAAAAGAGTATTAAGAATACTAAAATAAGTAGAGATACCTATTATACCTGCCTATACCTCGTCTAGCTTTATACTACGTTATAATAATAAACTTATATCGCGTAAAAAAAAAAAAAAAAAAAAAAAAAAAAAAAAAAAAAAAAAAAAAAAAAAAAAAAGAAGAAACGAAAACAAGACGACATTGAAATCCAGATCGGATATTACGTGAGGGAGCAAGATATAATCATAATGGTAATACAATCGGATTCGCTTATTATTGTTTGTTTTTGTGCATTTTCCAAGCAAAAATCGTCCGGCTCAAGGTGAGATATCGAAATATTTCTGTTTTTATAGTAGTCTCGCGCGCCGAAAATCAGTGTCGAACCGTGTAATGCGTGTGACAAATCGAAATCGGTATTTAACGTCGGAGTGGTAATATTATTATTACTATTATTATATTCTCGCTTTCGGCCGACGATTTGTTACGATTTAAAATCTAGAGTGCATAATATCCGTTATTTTAATTGGGTATAGGTATATATAGGTACATAACGCACAGCGAAAACAATTATCCGATAGACTACCGTTCAAGGTCGTCCTTTTATGGGATTTTCGATATCAACGCGTGCCAAGACGTCGGTCCTGTTCATTCCTCAGTCGAAGTTCAGACGCTGACAAGCAATCGCCATCGCCACGGTTAAAGAGAAAATAATGACGAATATTACAATGGTAAGTCTTATTGTTGCAAATATATTATAATAATAAGTGTAAAGCTGGGCGACAATTTTTTTTAACCGGTCTAAGTTAAATCATCTTAAACATAATAGCTCAGCCGAGTTCAAGTTAATTTTAATACATAAATGAATTTGAGTAACTAAACATTCCCCTTGTCTCTCATTACACTCGTAAACGTATTTTGTACTCTAGCATTTAGACTTATTTTCTATTTAGATTTACTATAAATGCCCATCTTGTTACGTATTAATAATATATTCAAGTAAAAAAATGTAAGAAAAAAAAACAGATACAGTTTATACCGTTTAACAGTTTATTTAAACATTTATATATTAAATAACCAAGTTATTTAGTAATTTAGTAAGTTCAAAGTTATCAAAGAAAAGTAACTTTTAGTTAACTTTTAACTATTAACTGCCCAGCTTTGAAGTATAGGTACCTACATAAATATAAAATGGTAATTATATCATAATGTAATAATATAATATTGTGTCTCACGATTTTTAAAAATAATTCTATTATTATTTTTTGTAAATTCTATTTATCATTGTAGATATTATAACAAAAACGGGAAACTTACTACAAAAATTTGCTTTTTCCCTTTATTTTCTCTTTTTTTTCTGTTATAGTTCAAGATGATTACTGATTATATTGGTTGAATATTATTAATTCGAATCCAGGGTGAAAGAAACGCGGTTAGGTTGTAATTTTTGTTGTTTAAAGCTGAAATGATTTAAACTATAGCTGATGGACGAATGTCAACTCTCAGCATAATAACATCCGTTCTGCTTTTGGCTTATAATCGTTTTTATACAGCTGTACACCTATTAGGTATTTTTGGATCGATATCTATATATGAATCATCAATTAATAATAATCGTTTTAAATTTGTATCCAATATAATATTCTATAATCGTAGTGTTTGTTACGGTTTAAAAACTGTAAGTGTAGGCGACCGTCTTTGAATTCGCTAGGTAACTAAAAACATTTAAATTTTTTTTCAAACAAAGACAAATAATATTATTCAAAATAGTATTTTAAAATTGTGTTACTTTTAAATATATTTAGTAGTTCGTACATTTATTTGTCTTTATTATGTTTCGAGTATAGAGGTATATTGATTTTTAATTTTTTATATGGCGACCAATATAAAGCGATTCAAAAGTTTCACGTTTGTTATATCAAGCCCAAACATTGAAATCAAACACGGACGGTAATTAAAAAAAAAACCCGATCGTTTTACTTCTTAGAAATGCGTTTTTCAAAATAATTTGACTATATACACAAAAATAATGTGCTAAAGCAGGTGGGAGGCAGTTATAATCGATAAATCCATTTCATCCGTCAGAAAAAAAAAAAAAAATCTGTTTAAAAGAAACTAAAAAATCGAGCACTTTGGGAAACACTGAATTAGATATACTGAGATAGGTACTCTACTATGTAGATCGTAAATAGAAACGATAGTAGTGTACTATAGATTACAAATACTAAAATCAATGATAGTGCATTTTTAACTGGTCAGGTTAAACCCACCTACCCCAATTACTAAAGAAAGAACTGTTTAGGCTTGATCGCTCAGTCATAATAATGACCGAAATACTTTACTGAATAAAGTGAACATAAAATCATATCTCATAGTTGAGGTACTATGTGTATTCGAAATAAAATGCAATTTATTATAGATTTATGTATAGTTTAAGACGACGTGCATATTATTATAACAACTTCATAATCGTAAAGTGGGCGCCCTTCACCGAAAAAGCACGTACGCGGCGATGTGTCAGAATAATATATTTATCGTAAAAAAAACCTGGTAATTTCCCATGTATTCATTAATAGTTTCGAGGCTTGGCAATTATTATTATATCTATACGATATATATGCAATAGAAATACCTGATAAATATATATTTATAAAGTATCTCTACGGTAATATATCTATAATATATTTTATATATTATATGAAGATCAGCAAGTGGTTTTCTGAGGTCAAACGTCCCGTCAAACAATACGTTAGTTATCATCAAATTGAAATATTGCATATTATATACGTATGATATAATATTGAAATCGTCATATAGAAAGTTCTTACTTTAATCAATAGTGTTACCTCGACGGATGACAATATTATTTTATTTTTCGAAATCCTCTCTCGGCAATATTCCGAAACGGCAGTTTTTAACATCTTCATCTAGGATCTCTAGTGAGGTTTTCCTACGAAAATAAAATTGTTTTTCTCGGTTCCCCTGATGCGTTTCATGCAATTTGTGATACAGGCGAAGGCCTGTAGTAATACCCAGTTTTTTTTTTTTTTTGTCAAATTTCTTTGTTTCAAATACACACCAGAGAAGTGTAAAAAATATTTGTCGACCACACGAAGCTCAATAATCCCGTGACCACGCTGTATGTAAATTATATAGATCGTGGTTATAATTTATACGTTATTATCATATAAAGGTATAGGTACTTATAATTATTCCAGTGTTTATATACGGCGTATGATATTAAACGTTGTTGATGTGGATTATTTTCAGTTATTGTCGGCGCTCGTGATGTCAGCGGCAGTGATGATTGTTTGCCGAGCGACGCCGGTACAGCCTCCGTTTGCGGACGAAAGCCAGGACACCAACGAAATCGGCCCAGAAGAGGACTGGAAGCTGTACAATCAGATCGCCAAGATACGATTGTCCGACGACGACGAAGCGGCGGCGGACGAGGAGAAGACCAAGAGGCTCATGAAGGAAATCAAAGAGTTTACGCAGCTGGTATCCACAGTAGCGGCGGCGACGCCGGACGAGAGCACGACTCTGGACGAGAGCACGACTCCAGACGACCGGGCGGAAACGGAAACGGAAACCGAACGCGATTCCGCGTCGTCCGATTGGTTCACGTCCACGTGGAGAGCGCAGCTGAACCGAAACGACGACGGCCAGATGTCGTGGCAGAGGGCGGCCGCGCAAGAGAACGGGGCCGATGACGGCGGCGACGAGGACGTGAGCGACGTCGAAGAGATAATAAAAAAGATCAGAAAGGACCTGAAGAGACTGTACAACAAGATCAAAGAGGTGGTCAAGGTGGTGAAAAACTGGTACGCAATGTGGTCTATAGCTAATACTGTATTGACGGCGGCGTCGGGATAATAATCGACGACGACCTAACGGTTGCCTGCTGTGGTCATTGCCTATATATATGTTATTTCTCTCGCTATATATGCACTATAATGTAAACAGAGTCCTCTTCGTTTTATATTGTTTTTAAACGATAATAATATATATATATAATACTTTGATATCAAAAATACGCCGTGTGTTCCCCTATGAAGGAATCCCCGGATCACCTTAAATCGTAATGGGATTTTCGGAAGGCGATAATATTATGGAGTACTGAAATGCACATTTTTAGATAGATTTCAAATTGTTAACCATTTCGGTAAGCGCATTCGTAATACATATACAACTTACTTTTTTTCCTACATATTCGGGTAGAGTGATTTTTTTTTAAAACAATTTTCGTACAAATAATTTTTTTTTTTATTTGCAAAATTGGCAAAGTTACGGGATGTTGAAATTTAATATTTACAAAATAATCGGTTTTTAACGTATTTTCAACAAGACGGTGCACCAGTACATAATGCACAACGCACGATATTGTACAACATTTAAATTAAATGTTTCCAAACCGATCGTTTCATCGGTATCCATGGTGTGATTCCATGGCTGGGGCGAGATCCCCAGATTCACATTGGACTACTTTTATGGGACATTTAAAAACCGTTGTATACGCAGATCCACCTTATTAACGTTCGTGATTTAAAAAACAAAATAAAAGTGGCATGTAATAATTTGAGTGAAGATCGAATAAAAGCAGTAATATCACGAGAATTGTTGAAATGTTTAGAAACTCAAGATGGACACTTTGAGCAATTTATTGATTACAACTTATTAATACGTTTAAATTGTTAGATATGTTTATTAAATAAAATCTAAATAAACAAATTCGAAATGTGTTAATTTTTTTAACTTTCATTTTTTTTCCTATTTTTTTTTTCAATTTTTTCTCGCTAGTATAAATTAGTAAAAAATAGAGTAAATTACATAACAAATTAATAATATCGGTGATGGCTCGATTATAAACGTATAATTTGTAAATATTAAATTTCAACGTCCCATGACTATGCCAATTTTGCAACTAAAACAAACTTTTTATACGAAAATTGTTTTAAAAAAAGTACATAAAAAATAAATTGGAGTTGCCATTTAAAAATCAAGTAAGTTGTATATGTTGCGCATGCGCTTATCGAAAGGGTTAAAAATGTAAAATCTATCTAAAAATGTGCATTTCAGTACTGGTGTTAGGTAATCTACCGCTTTCCGAAAACCACATTTCAATCTAAGGTTGTCCGGCGAATATATTAAGTAGTAGCTCATATCGTGAACACACACGGTATATATGTACATTTAAAAATATTGATATATACTAATAAAACGAAGGGCTGTAATGTCTGCCGATCTATAGAATGTTAACTTCCCTATATAGGCGTAGAGTTCTGAAATTTTCAAGTGGCTTTTGCCTTTTGATTTCCGATCTCGAGAATACAATTTTAAAATTTCAATTAATTGTTGTTTTTAATTAATACGTTTTCGAACATATAAGCCAAGAGATATGAACGATAGAGTACGCGGTAGAACTCTGAAATGACACAACAATGAATATAAAACGCGTTACTATCAATGTTACATAACGATTTATAATTGATTGTGAGCCGATATTCAACGATATTCGAATTAGAAAACCGTGTTTGGCTGACGTTGAATTTAACTGGATATCGGTTGAAAACATTTGTTTTTTTTTTTTTTTTTTTTTTTTTTTTTTTTTTTTTAACCATTGATTTTTCTAAAAATATCCGGCCAAATATCGGTTTTGAACAAAAAAAAAATCCCAATACCGGTTTATCCGGGTAAATCGTGTAATATATTATTGTTTTTTTTTTTTTTTTTTTATCACAAACACGCGTATTTTCACAGGGTCAACAGCAAAAGGAGGGGTTCTTCGGCGATGAGAGAATACGACGGGCCGTTTCCGATGAGTGTGAGCGCTTCCGAATCGGATGGGGTGTTCGTAATCGCCGAACCTTTGGTCGGGGACACCGACAAGTCTAATAAATACACAGTGCCCATATTCGCCGATTAAACACACACAAAACTAAATAATAATAATAATAATAATAATAGAAATAATAGCAATATATTACAATTTATATTACGCTTACAAATAATAAATTCAAACCGTATTATATATTATGGGGATGCGAGCCGTTACACGACACTTTTTACCGTTGTTCCGATTAACCGGCAGTTGAATCCCGATTATCGGTTGAAAACCCGGTTTTATTCGTATGTTCCGAAAGCATTTTATAGACATTTTTCTATGGAAATATCTGTTTTGAAACCCACCCACCCCCCCCAAAAAAAAAAAAAAAAAAAAACGATACCACCGATATCGAATATCGGTTCATGTATCAGCCCATCCCTATAATATATATATATATACTTATTAAAATTATACTCTTTGATTTTTTAATAATTTTACAATATTGTATAACTAAGGTAATCGTATAACCATTTTTGTCTATATGTTAAAATATCAATGTTCCTTATTATTAATTATTATAATATTATACAAATATATACGAATTATGTTATCGCTGTTCAAATTTTTTTTATATATATATATATGTATTCTAACTCTATTATACGGTTATACAATTCGAAAATGTCGTTTGGAAATGTCATATTAATTTCAATTCCGCGTATGCTCGTGCGCGATATTGTATACCTATATTAATAAATCACAGTTCGCGTTCGGCAGCCGTCGCGCACACTGTTTGCGCTCCGTCCTGTGATTTTATCTTATTTATTCCGTATATTGGTCTTATGTATCAATTATACTTAATTTTACTTAAAACTTCTGCGTTAAATTAACATAGACTAAGTAATGTTAAAGATTACATAGTTTCTATAATTGTACTCATAATCGATATAAATAACAAAATTAATAATCTCATTGTCGTTTACCTACGTTTCTACATCTACAACAACTTGTGTGCTTTCTTATCGCGCGCCGCCGCGGCGGCAGTGACCTCGACTTTATCGCATAAATATCATTATGCAATCTACTTCCAAAAATAAAAACACAAATTTAGCCAGCCCTAAATCTAATGACATCACCAAACTACAGCCTGCTCGCCTAAACAAAGTTTCAACTTCTGTCAACACAACTCATTCAGTTGATAATCAAGACGTCACCATGGAAAATTCGTCGTCAGGAAATTGGTCCGTGGTTCAGCCAAATAAAAATCCAAGTAAAAGAAATCTTTCTTCCTCTTCTTCCGAACCAAATTCGCCAAAAATACAAAGTAACAAAAAATTATTTCTTACCTCTAATCGCTTTGAAGTGCTCTCACAAGATGAACCACTGCCCACCACTTCAACAAAACCTACTCCATCGAATTCTAATGAATCGATTCCAGAGCACAACATCAATGTTGGAAGTAGATCTACCCTCCCCCCACCAATTTTTGTAAAAGGTGTAATCTGTTTTACCGATCTTTGTTCAGAGCTCATTGAACAAATCGGAGTAGATAATTTCTCCTGCAAATCCTCAACTGACCGTCTAAAAATTATGACAACTAACCCAGCTTCCTATAGAACGCTGATTCATTTCCTCAAAGAACAAAAAGCTGAATATCACACGTATCAGCTCAAAGAAGACAAACCTACGCGGGTAGTTATTCGAAATCTCCATCCGTCCACGTCCACAGAACTTATCAAAATGGAACTTGAGTTGCGCTTATTCGAGGTCCGTCAAGTAACAAACGTTTTACATAAAATCAATAAACACCCATTACCGTTATTTTTCGTCGACCTCGAACCGACAATTCATTCCAACGAAATTTATAAGCTGACATCTCTTATTCACACCAAAATAAAAGTGGAAGAACCATACAAAACAAAAACTATAAGCCAGTGCATCAACTGCCAGGATTATGGTCATACTAAATCATACTGCGGCTATCCAGCTCGCTGTGTTCGCTGCGGTGCACTCCACTCTTCGTCGGCCTGTCCAAATCCACGGGATGCTACTCCAAAATGTGCCCTCTGTTCCGGTAATCACCCCTCAAATTATAAAGGCTGCTCTGTTTACAAGGAGCTACAAAATCGTAACAAACCAAAAAAGAGCAATTTTCTGTCGGATAATATTAGTCATAAGGATAATGTACAGGTTAGTCATCCAGTGGTTATCCCCTCAACACACCCACCAGACTCGTCCCAAACCTACGCTCAAGCTACCTCCGGTTCTTACTCTAATAACATGATTCCTCCACCTGTATCAGATATAAACAAGTTCCTTGACGAGTTCAAATTACTAATAAATCCACTAATCGCCCTACTCACCCAAGTTATCTCAAAGCTTCTGGATAAAAATTAATGTCTTCATACACAAGCAACTCCCTTCTTATCCTTCTATTCAACTCAAATGGTCTTAAAAACCACTCAAACGAACTCCAGATAGTTCTCCAGGAGAAGCGTATTGATATTGCCTTGATATCTGAAACGCATTTTACAAAATACTCTCATATCGCTATACCTGGTTATCATCTCCTAAAAACAAATCACCCAGACAACTCAGCTCATGGTGGTGCTGCAATTTATATTAAATCCTCCTTGTCTTTTCAATCCCTTCCAAATTTTTGTCAGCCTCATTTACAGTCTTGTGCTATCTTACTACACCTCAACAATATACCAACAACTTTAGCAGCAATATATTCCCCTCCGAGACATAATATTAATATTCAAAACTATGTAGATTACTTTAGCTCTTTTAGTCAAAACTTTATCATAGGTGGTGACTTCAATGCCAAGCACCTTAGCTGGGGCTGTCGTACAAACAATCCTAGAGGTCTGGTTCTCTACAATTTTATAAATCTTAAGGGCTACACTATCCTCGCGCCTCCCAAACCAACATATTGGCCCACCTCCTTACGCAAAAAACCGGACATACTAGACATATTTGTATCCAACATGCCTCGCAACCTATTCTGCTCGACTACCAATCTCTTAGAACCCTGCTCGGACCACTCTGCAGTACTCCTGACTATCAGTGCCTGTCCTCCAATCCGGCCTACTCTACCAAAACTCTTTCATCATTCAACTGATAGGCTTAAATTTCACGACTTGGTGAATAAAAACATAAATCTCAAAGTTAGTCTTAAATCCCCCCAAGAAATAGACGCAACCATAAATAACCTAACAAAAGTAATCCAATCTGCAGCATGGGCTTCTGGTCCTACTGAAATACAGTATTCAAATGTTGCTCCCTCAGTTCCCGAACATATTCGTATCCTTATATCCAATAAGCGCAGAGCAAGGGCCGTTTACCATCGTTCTCGTCTACCATCCAATAAACGTATCTATAACAATCTATCTAACTCGCTGAAAAAAATTCTATCGAAACATAAAAATCAATCTTTTGAAAACTATCTTTTAAATTTATCACCTAATAATGGCAGTCTCTGGGCAGCTACCAAAAGACTTTTAAAATATAAACCTCCGCTTGTTCCTATAATAAATCCCCACGGTGGATTTGCATCAACCGATGTTGAAAAAGCAAAACTGTTTAAAACACACTTAACTGAAACTTTTACGCCTCATCCGGATATACAAATACCTTCACATACTGACATAGTAAATCGTCTATTAGATATCCCTCTTCCTATCTCTCCCGCAGTTAAGCATTTCTCTCCTGGCGAAGTAAAATTTACAATTCAAAAATACAGTCTCAAAAAATCTCCAGGGTTCGACCTGATAACTGCAGAAGTGGCCAGGTCCCTCCCAAAAAGAGCCATTGTTCTTCTCACAGTTATATATAATGCGTGTCTAAGATTGTCATATTTCCCCATGCTCTGGAAATTCTCTGTAACAATTCTAGTTCCAAAACCTAATAAGCCTCCTGACATATCCTCCTCCTACCGACCAATAAGTCTCCTCCCCTTCTTCAGCAAAATTTTAGAAAGATTAATTCTTAAAAGAATTCTTCCATTCATTTCTGCCAGTTCTATATTACCAAATACTCAATTTGGTTTTCGTTCCTCTCATTCCTCAATACATCAACTGCACAGACTAGTCGATGCTATCTCTTTCTCCCTTGAAAAAAAAAGTTATTGCTCCTGCGTCTTCTTGGACATATCCCAAGCATTCGATAGGGTATGGCATGAGGGACTACTATATAAAATTAAGCCAATATTTCATCCAACTTATTACTTATTAATAAAATCCTACCTCACAGATCGTTACTTTCAGGTCAGAGTTGGCACATCCTTTTCGGGCTTAGCAAAGATTAGTGCAGGTGTTCCACAAGGGGGCATCCTTTCTCCTCTATTATTCAACATATATGCTGCCGACCAACCCACCTCTCCATACACAACTGTTGCGGAGTTTGCCGATGACAAGGCTATTATTTCTATCCATGATTATCCTCACATAGCTTCCCTTAATCTTCAACTCCACCTCGACCTCATGGCTGATTGGTATAAAAAATGGCGTATCAAAGTCAACCAATCCAAATCGCTTCATACTACCTTCACTCTTCGTCTTCCTCCTTGTCCTATGGTCTCTCTAGACAATATTCAAATCCCTTCCTCTCATTCGGCTAAATACTTAGGTCTGACAATTGACCGTCGACTCACATGGTCTCATCATATTAAAATTAAAAGGCTTGCCTTAAATGCACGACTCCGCATCCTCAAAACGTTAATTACCAAAAATAAACACACTCCATTAAATACTAAACTCTTAATTTATAAATCCTTGTTTAAGCCTATGTGGACCTATGGTCTTCAACTCTGGGGCAATGCCAAAAAATCTAACACTAATAAAATTCAGACCTTCCAAAATAACATCCTTCGTAAAATTACAAATGCTCCTCCTTATATTTCAAACCAAACTTTACACACCGATCTAAAAATTAAAACAGTCTACGAAGAAGCAGTAACCTTTTACAAACGTTTCCACTCAAAGCTCCCTTCTCACACCAACCCCCTCATTTCAAACCTTGCCACTCTCACAATTCCTGGGAACCCTTCCAGGAGACTCAAAAGGAAATGGTGTAGAGATCTTCTCAATGAGTAGTTAAAGAAGCTTATAATTAATAAAAAAAAAAAAAAATTATCATTAAGGGTAGTGTAACCACTGGGTGACTCCTCCCATCACGTTTTCATGTAAATATTTTTTCTATCATCACATATTCTTATTGTCCCTAATGGAACAGATTGTATATATCATATTAAATAAATAAAAAAAAATAAATATTAATAAATACATGACAAATATATTATGAATTATATACTAAATTACTAACCGACACACTGTCTAAATTAAAAAAATTATCTATATACCGCAGTTATACAGTGATAGTATTATCTGTTATGTATACCGTACGGGTAAGTACACCCGGTCGCGGTATTATTGCCTTCTAAAAAAATATTGAATTTGTTTGTGTTTTTCTTGCTATGTATCCCAGACACAGTATAAATCCACTATACAGTACATGATGGGTAATCGCAACGGTATTTTCGAAATACCCGAACAGGAGAAAACAAAAATGGTCGTATACAGCTAGAAAAAAACCGTGCAATTATTATCAACGAGTCGACGCATAAATAAATGTCCAAAAATACGTCAAAGAGGACGCGAAATAACTATAGGTACTATCTCGGTAAAGGTTTTGAAAAACATCTTTGTATCGTTTTTAAAACAGAGGTATCTATTCGATTTCAATCGGTGGGGGTCGATGGGGATATTTCACATTATTTCCTTTCAATATTTTTAATAATAAAAAAAAAAAAAAATCAATCAATAATAATAACATCTATATATAGATAAAATTTTTTATATATAAAATATTATATTTAAATATATATAAAAAAATCGGCCTTACCCTTGCCGCGACAGAATCACTTGACCGCCCCGCCGATTTAAATTTAAAACCGTGTTGTTCGCGCGAGTATATCGTCCGACCGACACAAATTTGTCGTGAGAAACGAAACAGGAACGCGAAAACCTGTTGACGAAACGTACGAAATAAATGGTTAATAATATTATATGTTCGAGGTTGCTACACGGCACGTTTTATAGTATATATCATTCATTGTGTTCATAATACTATATATTATTAATTATTTATTATATGAAATCCGTGTACTGCATTTATCTCGTGGCTTGTAATATACGTATATATAATAATAATAATAATAATAATAATACTACAAATGATAGTATTTAAAGGACATTTCGTTGCGGACTAATAATATAAAATATACCGCGTGCAGTGCCTAGCTGATCAATAGAAGCAGCTAGCTCACAGAAGTTTACATATTGCAATTGTTGTATTGAAAACGGCATGGAATTATAGTTATATGTACAGGTAGATACCTAGTACTTACTTTAGTACTTGATTACGTACATTTAAGGCCGTATCTGATAGGGGATCTAGGGGGTCCGGATCCCCTCCTAAGTGTCTTCAATATTTTAAAAATAATCATTTATTTTTATCACAGACCTAAATATTTTCAGTCATAAACAATTCAAATTCCAATGAACTTTATCAGTAGTAAAATAACGGATTTTATGATACCTATATGAGAAGAAGATCTCACCTGCGTACGTTAAAACAATGGCCATTTCTTGTACTCCCTTAAAATGTTTTAATTTTCGAATATTTTTTTTATTTATTATAATTATAAAATGTTTCAGCACACCTAGTGCTATTACAACTTTTAATTTTTACAGTTTTATTTGTTACAAATTTAGATGATTATAAATCTATTAATGACATAATTATTAATAGTGAGAATGATATAATAATGTGTTACATATATGAATATAATAATAATAACGATGAGGTCTAGTATGCTAATAATGATCTTCATTTTCTGATGATGAGTCTTCCGTGTCTGTTAAAAGGATGTCCTGGGGAAGTCGAGGCCGCAGACGTCTATTGAGTGTTTTTTTTCCAATATTGTAGTGACGAGCACTGTCCAAGTTTTTTAGTTTGGCGTGGAAATTTTTGAATTGGGTTTTAATCCATGTATTTATCAGGGGTATTTTCGTATCATTATGGATCTGGCGATTTCTCATGAACCACGGGAAATTTTCGAATATTGAGTACCAGGAGACGTCAACAATTTGCGCTCAGGACACCTGTTGCTATACGGACGGCGGTCGGCTGGTGGTACAGGCAAATCATACCTCCAGGATAACTATAGCCCCCTCGGCACGATTATGCTAGAATATATATATACCCCCTAAATTCATAGTAGGAAAACCACACCATCCAGGGTGATTTGATATGTCCCTGTAAAAATATCGCGTCGCGCACATTTTGGGAACCGCTGGTTTACACTATTTTATACTATACGACAACGTAATAACTATAGATGAAAACAAATTTTGTCATGAGCGACGCGTTTTCTCATTTACTACATTTACCCAGATGTTATTGTAACCTTTACCTCCGTTGTCTTTATTAAAATGGTCTGCAAAAAAGAGAATATCAGCGAGAGACGACATGCATTCACATTTCAGTTAGTATAATATAATTTTATTTCCCTAAATTAGAAAACGCAGGTAGTGTGCCTTGATAAACGAACATGTCTTTATTGAAACTGTATTAACAGTCTCTCAAGTTCATAATAATTATTATTATTATTCACTGAAATATACCGTAGAAATTACACTTATGGATTGATTATAATAATAATAAAATGTTTTTAAAAAAGCGTACATACTTCGCTCCATGGGTGGGTCACTGTTGCAGTTGAGAATTCGGGAAGGTAGTATATAGATGGGAATTTAATTTATATCTGTATGCAACGATAAATTGCAAATGAAAAACAATTCAGAGGGAAGTAGTATTAGTAGTGATTTTTTATCGTTATCATTGTAGTAATATTTGTAATATTGTAATATTTATCGACATAAATAAAAAAGAAATAGTAAAACTCGAGTCTGGCAAAATCGTGTTTTTGCCTATTTTTCGTCATTTTTTGGTGGTTTGTTCAGTCGCGTTAAAAAACTAATAGGTATATCGAAAAAATGACTTCTTTAAATTACCAACTAGACAAAATTTGCTACTGTAAACAGTATAGGAGTGTATAGATCGGATGAAATGTTTAGAAAAAAAAAAAAAAACATCATTGTACGACCCATTACTTTGTGCTGAATCTAAAATAAAAATCGTTATCACAAAGTTATTCCGATGTGGCCGCAAAATATAAACAAATCGTTCAAGTAGTAGAGGATAGACGACGGTCGCATGCTGGACAGCGCCGCCCAGACTATCCCGTCTTTATTCTCTTTGTGCAGCCATAGAGCATATAGAGATAATACTAATCTATAATCGTGACTAGACCACAGAATAGATTATAAAGACCTAATAATAATCTAATAATATTCACATGTCCGGTACCATAAATATTATAATTTTTTCGATTTTTTTTTTTACATTATAGTAAGTTTAGTGACTCTTTTTTTTTTAATACCGTCCCCAACATGTGCATTAAACGCAGATTTATAAAAGGACGTATGTTGTTTAATGATAGAGGAGTATAACAAATATTTACCTAGTATGTGACCTGCATTTTCAACATGAATTTAAAATACTTGCCATGAAACAAAAGTCATAATGATGAAGACCACGTCTTCGTTGTTATTGCCTACAAGTAAGTTTTATAATTTAGTTAAATGTCTATTAATTGTTGGTAAATAATATATATATGTTTGGTAACATTTTTTGTTTTTATATTTTGTTACAAGGTAATGATTTTGATGTTATAACAGATGTAAGGAAAGACAGGGATGACAATATTAAATTTTATTTCAACTTAAACAACAATGATCTCCAAGAAATTTTTCATTAAAATTGTGAAACTAATCGGTTTGAAAAAGGTATATTTTTTTCCTTTAAGGTTTCCGTATTAAAAATAAAAAACGTTTTAGAGAAATGAACTTACCACGTATTAAAAATATAATCCTGGAAAGAAATAGGTATGTGCATAAGGCTATTGTTGATTTTAAAAAAATCTATATCATCTTTTATTGAAGACATTTTGCTTTATCATCTTGAAAAATTCTCTTAGATTAATTACGTCAACTGCAATAAATACCTGGAATTGTGTTTAAAAAATCAAATTATTAATCACTTAAAATAGTTAAAACTTACCGTTTGCAATTTCAAAAACAAATTAGACAAAAATTGTATTTATCAATATGAAGTTTCATTGACAGCTGGAACCCAATATTGTGAATTAGAGGACAAAATAATTGGATTTGAAAATTTAAGTAATGGTGACAGAAAAAGTTAATTTGCTGATAAAGCACTGTTTTTTAAAACAGTTGGATAAAATTCAAACAATCACTCATTGCCTTTTACATTACAAAGAATGAAATAAAAACACCAAATTTAGTTGTTGCTTTAAAAGAAACTCTAAAAGCAGTTCTACTGGATTAAACACAATAGCCACAACTTGTGATTAAGTTTTACTAATTTAGCTGCTTTCAATATAGTTATGACGGAAGCTATTGAAAACTTCACTCAAACAGGTAAAGAAAAAAAAGAACCTTGGATTTGGGATTGATGGAAAAAAAATATTACCTTACCATAACCCATCACACTTTTTACAGGAGATACAAAATAATCTATAGATAATAATAATAATAATAGACAGAAGATTTATTATTTGGTGTAAATGGAGAAAAAAATATCACCAAATAAAGTTATATAATACAAAATGTGTGAAATAGACAAGTTAAAATTTGACATAGAAAAAAGAACAACACCTAAATTAACAGATACTCGTGTCTATCCCGGATAGGTTGAACAATATGAAAGTCTCAGTAGCTGCTCAAGTTTTAAGTTAATGTGTAGGTTCAATTATACTCATGTTATCCAAATGAATAGGTGAGTAACATTTTATAATGCCATATTGATATTTTTAAATATTATATTTATTAGTCAAACGTTTTTAGGTGGAAAAGAAGACAAACTAAGTTCAGCTGCAACAAACACTGCAAAACTTTGTTTATTTACGGACAAGTTATTCGACACATCAACTGCAGTTCTACTTATGTTTTATCATGTAGAGAACTACAAAGTGCCACATCACCCCATTGGAAATTTCGGAATTCAAATTTTACTAAACATGCAATTTTCAATTGGTAAAATATATATCAAAAAATCTGCTAAATAAAGCTTTTAAATTTATTACACAAAAACCTTTTATTCAAGATCTAATAGAAAATTAGTTTTTGAATTGTACAAAAAATGCCTAAAAAAATACAAAATCCAGACTATAAATATATTTTTAATTACGAATTAACCGATGTTAATACGATCAATAACATTTTTAATTACTTAAAAATATTTCTACTTTTAGAAAGATTTTTTTGTAACTGATGTATAGATAATATACCTTATATCAACTACTGGTGGGAAAAAAAACCTGGATTTGCCAAAGTTCTATAATCCTGATTTTATCATCACTAATTGATGTAAGCTAGATTGTTGGTAATAATTTTCAATGTTTAATTTGTATAGTATTATTTTACAATTTAGAGCCACTTAAATCCAATGTCCCAACAACCACAGTAGTAAAAAGCACTGATGTTTATATATCTATTGATACAAGTTTTCTATTAGTTTTCTATAGTAAATAAATAAATCTAATACAATTTTTTCAGATTATATTACCAGCAGTACATTTTTGCAAGATCCTAGGTATGGCAAGGAAACACGAGTCCATGCTGTACACTCTTAGCTTAAAGTACAACACGCGATCACATTACATGTGGAAACAATAATGAATGTTCGTTATCCCACCCTGTCTCCTTTGACTCTGGTACAGAAAACCACCTTTAGACCAAACGATGATAAGGCAAGTCGAGATAACACGAGTGCACGAAGTTCACTCTCTCATTATTTCGGTGTTGAGGGTATACTGCCAATATAATAGTGAGGACTATACGGACACTTATTTATTTATGCATATGACTCAGCAAAACAGAATTATAAACAATATTAAAAATAGTATTAACAGTAAATAAAAAAATAAAACAAAATGTACACACTTCAGACAAATAGAATAAGAATTCTGATTTGATGGTTTTGTTTTTCCTCAGAGTAGGACTTCGAGTTCCTCTAGCCATTTTATTGCCACTGGACAGTGCAGTTACTCCACCTTCGAATTTAATTCTTTGGCGTTCCTCTACAACATGAAACGTGGTCTGTATGATCCCACATTTATGTAGTGGGGAGTCGTTTTATACTATTTGGGACCCATAAATACATAGAATACACTAAAAAAAAATTACAAATATAAAGAGCAGAAATATAGTGAAATATTGTGTTTCAAATGCTAAATGTGCGATTGTTGCTTTCCCTATAAAAACTGGTATTTACGGCATATGTACACATCCAATTATTGTTATAAGGTTTTTATTTAAAAGAGATATACATAGGCACATCATGTTACACATATGTGGAAAATCCTTATTTAAATGTCAAATTTGCCCTTCTACATTCACCTAAATAATTGATAAAAACTATTATATAGACACATATCACTTACAGGACAAACATCTTCAGTATCCCAAATGTGAGCATTTATTCTTAATTTCTCCACAATCAAAGATTCCATGGTAACAAATTTCATTCAAAAACTACACTATACAAGTACCATTGGGATCAAGCTTTTTATACTCCGACTGAATTACATTAGCATAAAAAAATTGTAATATACTATTAATTAAATAAATCAAAAATATGTATTAATATTATACCCTTTTTTCAGAAACATTACCCGGCAAACCGTGTTACTGTAAATAAAGAAAACTCTAAATCAACTTGTTATTGCATTGTCTTGATATTGTTATTTTCAACAAAAAAAAGTTGTAATACTGCAAAATACATACAGTTGAGTATTTATATAATATATAAATTATTTATGTTTGTGTTAATATTTGAATTGTAAAGAGTTTAATAATTTTGTAGACTAACATATTGATATCATGGTTGATGCCAGTCTGGAAATGTCTGATTTTTTAATTTTTACTAGAATTTCTAAAATTTAAATGTATGATATATTTCGATTGGAAACTTGAATTTTGACCAAAACAAAGTTTATGAAAAATTTTTTTTTGTGTAGAAATTGGCTAAAAATCATTTATTTTATTCAGGAAAATTATAAATAAACATTTTTGTTTAGTAGTGATATTTTAATAGTATAATTTTGAATATTTAAATTTTAGTCCATTTTGTAGAAATAATTTTAGTAATTATAAAATGAAATATGGTCCTTTTAGTTTTAGCAAATTCAATAAATTAATTACATTTTTGTAGGACCAATATGAAAATTTATCATAGTGTTAGGCTCCTACCCACTAGGCAGCCAATCTAGCAGATGATAGCTTATTGGAGCCCATGCACAATCTGTTCCACGGTGACCTTTTTATTGAGTCCTGGTTTCTGGACGTAATTAATTAACCCATGGTAATTTTGTCAAGGGTAAACCGTGTTAATTTTTTGTTGACTCAATCGTTTATCCTATAAACATATAATACTATAAACGGCAAATAGAAAGAGAACTGTTAGCCTATGATATGTGTGAGAGAATACGATTGATATTTAGGAAGCATAATAAGCAATGATTGAAGAACAAAAAATAAAATAAAAAGTAGAATAGAATAGGTAAAACAAAATCCTACTTAAGGATAAACTTCAAAATATGTAGACCTAGGATGTATGGGAATACAGAATTATATGGCAGTGAAACATAGGCAATGGACAAAACAGATGAAATCACCTTAGAAGCTTTAGAAATGTGTGTAGGAAAATGGAGAAAATAAATTTGACGGAAATTAAGACAATCAAAAATAGTGTTAGATTTAGTAAAGGCGAAGAGATCTTTACTCAGCAATTTAAGATGAGGACGATGGCATATATGATGGGTCGTATGTTGTGACACAACGAAGAACTCCATAGCATATTGTAAGGTACAATAGAAGGGAAAGCCCGAGAACATGTTATATAAGTCAAATAATAAATGATCCAAGTCGATTTGTATAAGCATCTCAAAGATATATAGCATAAGATAGAGAACATTTATTGTAGACTAATCTTACAGATTGAATACCAGAAAAAAAGAAAAATGTGAGAGAAAGGACATAGTTGTCTCATGGAAGAGTTAATTAAAATGTTTGTTTTTGAATTATATATTACGCGGGATATTGTACATAAACTGCAAAATATTAAAAAAAAAAAAAAACTTATTTAAATGCTTAAAACGATTAAAATAATTAAAGATTTATGAATATGAAAATATTTACACGTGAAGTTTAATACTGTCTGTTTTAGCTGTACCACAATTATAACATTTTCTAACCAGTCTCATCAGATTTATCAAACGAATTGGGCAACTTAAAAAACTTAAACACAGTTTATTCGCAAATAAAATATTAAAATCTGTACTCTGTAGTGCCAGAAAATAATTTTCGTTTTAAATTAAATTAATTATGTTAGTATCACTATCGCTATAATTTTACCGCGGAATAAAAATTAATTTTAGATTCTGTCTATCACCTACCAGAAAACTGATAAGATTGAACTGTTGCGAAAATTGCATTGCCAGCAAATCGGGAACGTTTTTAAAAATACAAATTGGAATGTCGTGGAAACGAACCGCGCTCAATGAAATTTTTCAAATGGCGCGATCCAGATTACTCTGTTCCAGGTTGGGTTTCTGAACGTGATAAACACATGGTCATTTTGTCATGGATAAACCGGGTTTTATTTTGTTATTGGTTCCAACGTTTACCCCATAAACATATAACACTATAACCCGCGAATGGAAAGAGAACTATGACGTGTGTAAAAGAGAAGGGAATAGGTTTTCTCATGGCAGAGTTGTTATAAATATTGATTTTATTTTTTCGTCGCCCCGATCGTTTACCTGAATCCGTCTTTTTGATAATCCAAAATTGCGTCATGACAATATGACGTTTTCCGCGACGTCATATCCTACGAGTTATTTTGTCGCGTGAAATCCCATTCCGTGGCGTTTACTTTTTTCTTTTCCGTTTTTAGCATCATTATTAAATAATTACCGATCATCCGTCGCATCGTCGTGTGTAGTGTTCCCATCGAGTCTATAGTACCACCTACCACGGTGTGTTCAATAAAATCAAATCAGGGCGACGTCGAGTTATTGGTAGTAAGTATACATGGCATAGCGATGGCGTTACAGGGAGGGGTCGTTTGCCTCCTTCCTGTACCTAAAGTTGCATAATATAGACGATAGGCATTGTTATAATTTCTAAACTGTAATATAAATAAACGTTTATTCCTCCTGATTGAAAACCTAGCTACCCCCATGTAAATGTATATTACTGTTTAAGTACCTCCTAATTTAAAATCTAATTACATTCGACTTTATCTATTTTTATTGTGAATTCCGATTGTTTCTGCTAGCCGTATCTCTGGATGTATTGTTTTCTAATGCTAACACCGTCGCCATACGCATTTTTTTTTTTTTTTTATCAACACATTCGGCAACGCTAGATAATGTCGTCACGGGGTATTTGCACGTTTCTTCCTCCCCCGGGTTGAGACATTTTCCCCGCAAATCGATATATAATATATATTTTTACAAGGTACTAGTGTGTATATACATAATAATAGGTTCGAAATTAAGCACTCTGGTTTGTATTTGAGTCAACCAAAAAATAGGTACAACGAATAATATTTCGAAAGGGTGGAATAATGCATTTAAAACTTTAGTCCGTATATTAATCTCCGAATATATGGTTTTTCATTGAAGCTCTACAGATGAGCAACTCATCAAACGCATCTATTAAAATTTTTAATTATAGAATAGGGGCTTTCCGTAATAATTTGGGTAATAGTGATAGGTTAAAACAAGTTGTGTGAGAGTTTTTTAAATGAAATTATTTTTGAATTAATTAGTATACCTGTAAGTTTTCTGATTAGTTAACATTTTCGTTTTTTTAATTGTAGAAAAAAAACAAAAATGTTTGCAAACAATAGTTTTTAATATATATGTTAGTCAATTTTGAATTATATTTATTGATTTTGAATTCTAATAATGATAAAAAAAAAAAAAAATTAATTATTGATATGTACATTTATTTAACAGACAATTTTATTTACATGTTGGATAATCAGATTTGTTAAAACTAAAATGTGCGATATTCATCACGAGAAAAAAAAAATTTTATTTATTTGTTGCCATTTGTATAATGTATCGGTAGTTTTTAATCACATACCTTCCCAATTTTGGTTTCCTGTTACAGTTTTGTATTTCAATTGAAAATGTGTTCAATAAATAAATTTGTATTGTGTAATCTAATTTTTAGAAACTAATAATATCTATTTCATTAAATTTATTGGATATATATTTTTTTTATTTTTTTATTATTATTATTATTATTGTTATAATAATAATGAAAATAAAAGAATAATATTATTTTAATCGTATTTATAATTTTGATTGCTTAGAAATTATAATTATGAAAATTCAAATACCATCTTTTAAAATAATGATTTATAATTTAATAACCTCTATAAATAGGATTATTCTAACAAATGTGCATTTATTATTATTATTATTTTTTTTTTTCGTTATAGGTAGATATTTTACTATGTCTATTACACCAATATCCAGTCTTGATGTTGCACAGCCAGTTATTGACAGCAATTATGAGTCAACAATATTAAGTTATAATAATATCAAATTGCCATCAATATTCATGCAATCATTTTCTATTGACAAAAACCAAGCAAAATGTATTAACTGTAATGCTGTTTTTGAATTAGAAACGAATGGTATTATTTTTCATATGATGATATGCACTGGGTTGATGGCCCAAGAATTAATTATTTTACCAAGATTCAAATTGAATTGCTTGCTATGCAATTTTATAACCACAGACATCAGCGTTTGGAAATATCACTTATTTAAACATTGCCATGTCGAAAACTGTTTTAATTCTCATGACACAACCAGCTATTCTTATAATTGCACTTTGTGCAAAACTCATATGTACGGTTTCGAAAACTCTATATTGCAACATAAATGCAAACCTAAAGCACTGTCAAAATTATCAGAATTACTGGCCTGTGTTTATAAAAACTTCAATATTCATCATAGAAGCAAGTGGTTTTATTGTGCAGATTGTTCGCATTACACTCTTGATATAACAAATTTGCACATAGACAAACAATGTAAAGCTGCTAAATATTCATTTAGTTTTGAATGCAGCTCGTGTATGATAACGTTTTATGATTCCTGTCAAAATTCTTATTTGTACCATAAGATTTCCTCTGAACATATTGTACTTAGTTGTTTAAACAGCAAAATAACTTCACAATTGATTACTTCTGTATTCCCCAGACTGCCATTATACATCACAAAATATTTTATTAAATGTTCCGCATTACAAAGATGTTATTGTATTATCTGCCATGAAATATTTGATTCGTCATACGTGCATATTTATAATCATCATAAAGAATGTATTTCTTCAAAATGCATCTCTAGTCTTAGACGTGTCCATATATCATTAAAATCAATAAATTGCAATATATGTGATGTTCAACATTCTTCACTTAAAAAAAAAGACATATACAAAACTTGGGTAGCCCACATAATAAGTTATGAACATTTAAATAATATGACAGCAATAAGCAAAGAGAAATTTAAATTATATTCATACTACTGCAATTTTAGTAAAACTATTTTTTATGGATCAGAAGATTTTATAAAGGAACAAATTTTGTCAAAGAACAATGCAGTTGGACGTTTATTATACGTCCCTGAAATAATGGCTCAGGTGTATAATCAATTAAATACACTTTTTGCTTCTAAATATTTATTTTGTTGTGGTATATGTGATGAATATTCAAGTAACAAATATTGTAAACATAAAAATATTGAATCGGTAATAACACATCGGTGTATTTATTGTAGAATAGTGTTCAACGTTAAGTCTGACTTTGAGGAACATATTCTTAGTAATGAGCATATTATTTTAAACTATTTTAATTTCTATGACCAAGGTGAGGTGGTATATACGGAGAATTTAACAAAACCAATTAATCTAGACAAAGCCAGCACTAATGGATCTATTTTAGTGCCTCCCATAAAAAGTGATTATGAATTATGCATTGCAACTTCACAATCTATGCAAATTGATGATAAACTATTTCAGGCAAACAGTGGATGTACAAACATGTTAGAAACCGAAAAAAAGTTAGCGTATTGTGATTCAAAAGTTATTATCTTAAACCTGATAGATACACTTTTGGTACAACCAAAAAAGTCTTCTCTTAACAACTATTTAAGAACAAATTTAGAGTTATTAAATAATATGTCACAGACAACGAATGATTTTGTCAACTTAAAGAATTTTTTCTGTGCCACCTGTGATTTAGTTTTTCGTGGTGAAGAAAGCTGGACCCAACATGATAAATCATTTCATAGTGAAACTAAAGATCATATATTTTTTTACTGTGCTATTTGTCAAATTTACTATATCAGTACTTCAAATGATATTAATCATCATATCTCTAGGAGTATCGAACACAGTGTAATGACAAGGTTTCATAAGTACATGAAACAGAATAAAGATAACAATAATTCAATAATTAAAAATAATAATAATGTTTCAACTGTTACCGACAAATTTACAAATCTAGTTTTAAAATTCTTAAATGAAAATGATCAACACCAAAATGCAATCAAAAATGAAACTATATGTTTGGAAATAACAGGTTAATTTAATTGCTAATATTTTGAATTGGATACAAATTAATAAGTTATACATTTATCATTTAAAACTACCAAACATTCTTGTTATGCACACTAGAATGTTTTTAATTTATAATAGTTAATTCAACATATAAACAAAATGTTATTTTATTTTTCTAGATGTAAACACAAAATTAAAAAATAATAATTATTACTTATTAAAAAAATTGTTACAAGAGAAATATGGTAATTTCAAACAAATTTCAAGTCGAATTGAATCATTTATTGTTTTCTTTGATTATATGTAAGTGTATTTGTTAATAATTGTTGTAAAGTTTTTATTATTGATGATGTTATTCTGTTTTAGAAATCAAATTGGTGATATATATAATGATTCAAAGGAATTAACAGAACTCTATGGATTTTCAATTAAAATGATAACACAGAATAAAGGTATTATAGTTTATTTATTTTCATTTAAAAACTATTATTTGACTATAATATTTGTTTTAAGATAACCCATTATCATTAGAAACACAAAACCTATTTTGTGATTGGAAAATGTTAAATCATAATATCGAGTTAGAATTAACGGCCTTTGAATTAATATCGACTAGCCCGAGTATACAAAACAAAATCAATACATTGTGTAGTTCATTGCGGAACCTAAAAAACATTTTGGAATTGGATACATCATTGGATGTTTATGTTTTTGGATCAAGAATTTATGGACTAGCAAATTCTGAAAGTGATGTGGATCTATACATAGATATAGGTAAAATAATTTAAGGTTTGAGTTGACATTAAAACATAGCAATAATATGATACTTGTTGTTTCTTAAAGTATTAAATACTTTTGAAAAAAAAAAATTTTAATTTAAGAATACATATTGAGACGATGTATCCTTACTATTACACAACTAGTCATTTTTTATACTATGGATAGAAACACATTAAACATGGCAATTAAAAAAAATTACTATACAGATAATTTAAGTTCAACACAAAATATTTTTCAAACATTTCTAATCTATTATACTGCTGCTGCAAAACATTTTTTCAATATGTATTTCATATAAAAAAAAAATTATGGAGACCAATTGTCCTAAATCCTTGGCTAGTATATATTATGTTTCTTCTAATATTTTCTATTATATAGAACAAGGGTCTCTAACCTTTTTTTACAGTGGGCCATATCTGAGATATACTTCGGCATAGCGGACCAAATTTTTTTAGAGAGTGATAGAGTGGTAATAATACTGAAGTTAAATAAGAATTATTTTTATTTAACTATAATTTTTTACAAAGGAAAAAAATATTTTATTGTGATAAGTTACTGTTATTTAATAAGAATTTTGGAATGGCTTGTCTTTTAAAATTTTGTGGTAGTTTGGATCAAACTTGGTTGTTCCAATTAGCAGTGTTCCTCGTAAACGTTTGTAACTTAATTTTTATACTTTAATTTGACGTATTTCATTTTTGAGAAAGTTTGCTTACATAGGCAGGTAGAGCTAAATATTGAAATCGTTTCATGAGCACATTTTTTGAGATTTGGAAGAGATTCTGGTAAAATGGTGTAAAATGTTTGCATTCTGCTAAGTGTTGCATTTAGGTTAACCTAACCTAACCTTTTTCTTTCTCTGTAACCAGCAATACACCTGCCACCTGGTAATACCATTAGATGGTTGTTTAATGTGAGCTCGATAACTTCAAGCAAAAGTTTGAAATTGTATTGTAAATGGATTTTCGAAAATTTGAATGCGCTCAAAACCTGTGCCAACTTAGCAAGCCGGAACCTGTGACCGCTGGCTGTAAGTTGAATATCTCTGGTATAGACAAATTTGTCTTGTGTATTTCCCGCAATCATTAAGTCACTTATATAGTATATTTTTTAATAGATATTCAAATTTTAGTTATTTAACATTTGACCATTACAAACGTCTTTGATTGTCTACAATTTTTTTTTTTTTTATGATTTAGATGTTTAGTAGTAAATAATATATATTAGATAATTTGATTTATTTTTACACATTAAAATCTGTAATATAGGTTTTCTTTTTATTTAAACACGAAATGTACAATCTGTGTCCTTGTGCACAATAATAATATGTGATAAGTGAGAATTTATAACATGAACCATGTGAGGGATGAAGCCATCCAGTGAAAGCACTACCTAATTGTTTTTTAATTAATTTTTTTCATTAAGTAAATCACAGCATCAATTTCATTTCATACACTGAGGGGGATCACCCGGACTTGAGTAGCTAGATTTGATATAAGCAAATTGGGTGGGATGATGAGGAATTCTATTATGAAATTGTTTATATAACGTTATTGCTTCAGCGTGAACTGTTTTAATATTTAAATCTGTGTGTAAAGTTAAGTTAGAGATATTGTAAGGCATTAGTGATCGAGCGTAGAGTTTTGTTTTGAACGGTTTGAATTTTATTCATATTAGATTTTTTGGCATTGCCCTATAGTTGTATGCCATAAGTCCATATGGGCTTAATTAAAGATTTATACATGAGAAATTTGGTGTGTTTGTTAGATATTAGTGTTTTAATTGAGCGAAGACGTTCATTTAAGGCGAGTGCTTTTGTTCTGATATGGAGGTAATAAAGTTAAATAATCTAATATAACTATATAATTATATTATTATCTAATTGTTTTATTAACAGGGCACACATTTTACGGTGATATGGCAAATGATATAGACAAACAAGTCTATTTAGTAAATTTGTTTGCTGAAAAGTTTCTTTTAAGATCTAAAGAATTTAAAAATGTAAAAGAAATATGTGATGCTCGTGTACCCATTATAAAATTCTATCATGAACCAACCCAGTTATATTGTGATATATCGTTCAAGAGTGGTATGGGTGTTCGAAACACAAAACTGATTCGGTAAGTAGCTATTGGTATTATGAATATTGGGAGGAATAACTGTATATACAAGCATATATCATTGTAGGTTGTATCTATCAATGAACAATACTGTGAAGTGGATGGTGTGTGTTTTTAAGAAATGGGCATTACAAAATAATTTAAAAGACAAACACTTATTCACCAGTTATGGACTGATATGGCTGGTACTGTTTTATTTGATTGCTGAAAATATTGTTCCGCCTTTGGAACTGCTTGTGCAACACACATATTCTGATAAGAAAGAATATATCGAAGGTATTATATTATCAGATACTGATATGTTAAAAATTACTATCTAATGCAATCCGATTATCAATATTGTTTTAATGACAGGATGGAACTGTATGGTTGGAAAATGGTTTGGCAACACCCTTAACGGACCACACTACAATCTATTGTTAAATTTTTTCAAATTCTACTCCAATATCAATTTGTTTAAAGAAAATGTACTCTGCACATCTACAGGCAAGGTGTTGGAAAAAAAATTTTTTTTTAATAAATTTGGCCAGTTGCCCGCAGCTAAAGATACCAAATTTAAAGATTTTAAATCAAAAATTGCAGTAAATTTCAGTTTATTTTGTGGTTTAGTTTTACAAGACCCGTTCGATCTATCATTTAACATTACTAAAAACATAACTATTAATCGTTTGACCAACTTTTGTGAGATGTGTGATAAAACTGTTACTATTTTACTCAATATAAAGAATGACCCCTTACAAGATACCACACAGTAATTATATATAACCATTTTATATGCAATTCTTTTTATATACGTATATTACTATATACGTACATATGTTTATATTATAAAATTAAAACCTAGTGGGATTTTTGCTGTTGAATTTCTGAGCAAACTGTTCAAGTCTGGAGTGTAATCTGTAGTTTTTAACTAGTATCAAGTATCAAGGCTGACTTCATTTAGTTGGCTTCTTAGTTTGTTTTTAATAAAATTCATGTTCGAAAATGTTTGCTCACAAATGTATGTAGATCCGAAAATTGTCGAAATTCCAAAAGCAACTGTCTTTAGTTGGTTTAAGCTTTCGGGAAGACTTTTCCATACTTCAAATATAATTTGACCTTTCTGACATTTAGCAATATCTGTCCATTTATGGTTGACGGCTAAAACTTCTTTTTGCCTTTTTAGATTTTATAAATTACAAAAACTCAAATTTTGATGACCAAAGTACCTTATTTATGAATTCTATTAGTTGCAATTCAAAACTTCTTTTGTCGATACTGGGGAATGTTGGAAAATGAATTTGCTCAGTTTCTGTTGCGAGTGGTGATGTTAAGAACATCAGCATGGGTTTATATTTTCTAAAATTTTTAAATTGTTTACAAAACAAGTTTTTCATGGAATAAATGACAGTTTTGAAATATTCAGAATCAATAGCATTACATGTCCTTTCTGTGTACTCTTTCAGTGATTCAAAATTTTCGCTGTTAATATCTTCTGCAAACAGTTGCAATTGTAGTTCAAAAGTAAGGACAGTTTCTAGTAGTGTATGTACTGTGTACTCTTTCCTTGAAGCATTTTATTTAGGTAGTTTTTGTAATGAAGTCAAATCTACGGCAAAATCTAGATTCTAGATCATGGGTGGCAAATTATTTTGACATTACATGCCAAAAATTATAAATAAAATTTTTTTTTTTTTTTTCGAGCGTGCCATTAAAAAATATTATTATTAGTATTATTCAATTATATTCATATTGTAAGAAAAAAAATTATTGTAATTTTATTGTATAATTAAAGTAATATAAAAAAGGTTAGTTTAAGGTACATAATATAATAACATTACTTTAGTAATTATTTATTTTCTTAATGTTTTTTTTTTTTTTTTCAATACTTTAATGCTATTAGTTAATATTTGATTTATAATTAGAAACTTTTAATAAAGTGCATGCAGCACTGCATTTATCAGCTATTCAGTTTCTTAAATCAGATTTTATAAAATTAATTTCTGAAAATAGTGACTCGCATGAAAAAATGGACAAAATAGCTAATGCTACTATTTTTAAAGTAGAATAATAATCTTGTTCCCTGTGTTTAATCAAATCTGCCTGTTGCCCCATCATGCTGAATTTCTTCCAATTAATTTCTCAGTATAACACATATTTGTTTCCATATGTTACTCTACTGAAAATCTACAAGCTGTATTTAAAATGACAATGTGTTGTCTGGATAAATAATTTTCATGGTTTCTTCAAATTCTTTGAAATGAGTAAAGCGTGTAGAGAACTCATTCATAGCTGTCTCAATAATACTTGGAAATTCTTGAATAAGATGATTAATATCAGCTTTTCAAAAATTTCCAATTCCGAAATAAACTTTTTAAGATTAGGAAAATATTTGAAATTTTTGTTTATTATTTCACTGTTAAATATTCTTAATTTTACCTGAATTGCTTGTATCAAACATACTATAGTCGAGTGAATGAAAAGTGGCCGCTGATGCCCATGTTGTTATCAATCGCTCTTTACGTGATTCACTTTGAAAACCCATGGCTTATCGAAAAAAAAAATTGCCAGTGGCCACTTTTCATTCACCCGACTATAGTAATTATTTTACTATCACCTTGTAGTTAAATATTCAATTCATTTAAATGCTGGGTAAAATCTTACAAAGAACATCAATCTGGCTATCCACAGCAAGTCAGATAATTTTTGTGTATTTGATTTTGCTCGTCCAAAAACATTTTAATTTCGTTAAACCATTCAATAAACCTTTGAAGAACTATGACTTAACCAGCGAACATTATTAAATATAACAAATCTCTGTACACTGATTTCTAACCTAACCATCTAGATTCTAGATACTTATTTTTAAGTATCTTGCCATCCCAGGTCATATTCAATAAATCTGTATTTCTATTGAATTTAAATATAACACAAACAGTACAAATATAAGTAAAGGAATAAATATTTATTAAATTTAATGCTTTTGTCTTATTGTGTTACAACAGTGATTTTAAAAAATATAAAAATAAGCTTGTAAAAAAAAATATAATAATTTAATTAAACTATATAATATAAATTATGTATTTAGCTGTCATTTTCAAAACCATTTATTAATAAGGCATATAAGTGTAAAATTTAGTAGGTTAACAGTAGTAGCAGTTCTGTCTAGTTACCACAAAGTGTTATGGTGGTTTTTAAGATCTCGTTTCAAGGAGTTTCCATCATTGTCCGTTACAAATGCACCTTCAGCGTTGGGATGCGGATTTACTTCTTTAAATTGGTTTTCAACACTAAACAATTGTTTTAAAATTAGCCAGTATACAGTTAATTTGTACGAATTTAACTACTTACAAAACGGTATCGTGGTTATATTGATATTTCACAAAAGCAGCATCGCCTTCACCTTGTACAATCTAAAAATAATCCCCATCCTATTATTAATTTAACCATTACAGTATATAATACTTAAATCTAAACTACTATTACTTATCCAATTTATTATATGTGTAGTATTATGTTTAGTTTTTTTTTTTAATATTATTAATTAATTATTTTAGTTAGTATATTTAGTTCTATTGTCTTCCTTATATATTAGTTTATTTACTTATCATATGTTTAATGTCATTTTATTGTAACTATTTCAATATTCAAATTAGTATTAAAAATTTAATTGAAATAATGGTATTTTTCTTTAAACATTAACTATGCCCATGAGAAAGACGTTGTTTACTCTTACGACATATATAAATATATATTTTTTCTTTTAACTTAAATACTTCACTTTCTTGTGTACTCAATGTTTTGAAGTTAAATGAAATATTTGAACAAATTAATCAAATCTTAAACAAACAATTAGTTTTCCTCATAAAACTGAAACAATTAAACCTATATATGGGTGATGTTCAAATAGATTAGAAATTTAAAAAAAAAAAAATACCACTATCAATTAGACAATGACCTATAGTATGTTAATTGAGTAATTGATGGAAATTCATATTATTTATCGCTGAACGTATCTAAAATATTAAAACTCACTTCTCCCATTGTATCATGATGTTTGTGAGCTCCATGTCGTCCAAACTTTGGCTGACGCTTATATGCTAATGCTCTATAACAAAAATAAAAGAATGATAATTTAAAATATGTATGAAAAATACACTCGCGTGTAACTAAATTGACACCCCTCTAGTATGCACACAAAGGCATTTTTTTTTTTAAATAGCTAAACCGAATTTCATAAGACAAATTTTTTCTATAAGTCTAATGTGTTTACTTTATAATGACTTTTTTTTTTTGATACATTTTTTAATAAAACTCAAGCAAAACCAAAAAAATTTATTGATCAATATTCCCCTTGCTTTTATAACGGCCTGCATTTATTTTCTTCATAGACCTTTTTAGGGTTTTGGGGAATCCCACTACACTTCTCTGCCAGTACAATCTTAAGCTCGATGGTAGTTGAGGCCGGATTTTTGACTCTGATCCTCCGTTTGAGTTTGTCCCATAAATGCTCAATCGGATTCATGTTGGGACTGAGGACTGGCCACTTCATCGTCTTGCGACCAACTTCCTCTATGAATTGCCAGTGGTACGTGCTGTATAACACATTATCACGCATCAACATAGTCTTCCCCTATATATTCTGTGTAAGATACATGATCCAGGAGAATGTCCTCGGTATATCCTTTAGCAGTCAGACCTCCTCTCCGGCCACCACCAGATATGAAAACAATATCTGTTTTTCCCTCGAGAGATATTCCAGCCCACATCATGCAAGAACTGCTGCCGTACTAGACTGTTTCAGCAAAAATCACACCCTGGGCGTCAATAAACTCCCATCACCATCATAGAAACATTCTGCACTCGTCAATGAACAGGACAGACTTCCAATGCTCGATGCTCCAAATTGACGTGTTCTCTTTACATTGACATGTGATCAATTTTTGGCTTTTAGTGAGTTGTCTTGAAGTGAGGTTGACTTTCTTTAACAGTCTTCAGATAGTCTATTGACTAACAGCTATTTCTCAAACTTGTCTCAACTCCTGTTGCACAACAATGCCCGTGAGATGGGGATTCTCAATGAAGTTGAGACGATAAAACGTTTGTCCCTCTCAGATGTGCACTGGCGCTGGTTGGTATGTGGTCTCCAAGTGAAGGTACTAGTTTCCAAAACCTTCTGAATACTCTTGAGACAGAAGATTGGTTCAGGTTTAGCCCATGAACGACTTCTCGTTGAGTAAATCCTTGTAACAATGCAACAACTTGTGAGGCTTCTTCTGGTGTAATGTGGTTCAGCGAAAACAATGATTAAAACTTCTAGAGACGTATTCAAGTCAATGTCTGATAAGTGATTAATGAGACAGTCTATGTGGAATAATATAAAGATAACGGCAGGTAACTTGCGATTATTAATAGACATTTTGCATTTTGCTACAATAAGGTTAAATCACGTTAATTTGAAAAATATTATACACATTTCCATGATAATGATGTCATTGTAAAGTAAAACTATTAAGCTTTTAGAAAAAATTTGTTTGGTGAGAATCGGTTTAGTTGCACGCGAGTATAGTATACAATTAAACAAAATTAATAATTTAGAAATAAATAGTTTACCGGCTTCTACTATTGTCAAGGTTCTTTTCATCACCTATCAATTCAAATAATTATTTTATTATTATTAGGTTTATTTGGTAACATTCATAGTAAAGTAAGATAAAATGCTCACATGTATCATCAAAGAATTCCTCATAAATGACAAAATTGTTTCCTTGGTTAACTAATTTAGACAGTTGATAATGTTTCCACATGAATTGCAACAATTTTTTAGTTGGTTTGTCAATGGCCAAATCTTTAGCATCCAAATCAATATCCTAAATAATTGTTTAAATATAAACTAAAAGTATAGATAAAAAAAAAAAAAAACCATAATATTTTAATATTCATGACAAATACCTGTAGCATGCATTCAAACAAACGTTTTCCATAACCTTTACGTTGTCTGGATTCATGGATGTAGAAATCCAACAGGCAGTAGACCATAGCTTCTGACTGTGAACCAGCTTTGTTGTAGATATATAGTTTTTTCCATCCCATCTTTAAAATTCCGACAATGCCGAAATGTCTAGACATAACCAACAGAAATTTACTAATTATAAACAATATATACACAAGCAACTTGAAAACAAAAAAAAAATCTACACAAAGCAGGCTAATGTAAATAAAATGGCCCTAAAAAAAAAAAACAAATATAAGTTCATTCGTACTCTGGTGTATTGTGTTCAGTCATCATATAGATAATATGGTCAGATTTGGTGAGTTTGTCGGCACTGGTAATTGGTGACTTTAACTCTTGTGCCACAGCTGATGCTTTGCCCATTTCGTCAATAATCATAGACATTATTTTTTTCAGACTATAAAAATAAGAAACAATTTAGAAAGAAAATATCTAAACCAGAAACCCATTATTATATTTGTTGTGAAAAAAAATACTTATTGATATACTTAATACCCATGTTCAATTATTGTTCTTATGTAAAACTGATAAAAACATAACAAAATTGTATTACCCTATGACAGCGGTACTAAACTGGACATTAGTAACGGACACAACCAAATAGTTGATATTGCAATATGGGTAGAACAAAAATGCAGATTATCAATACATCAGTAACTAGTTTATAAATACCATTCAGATAAAAATCCATTGGCCATAATAATAACACTTTAGTTATAATAGCATAAATATAATATGAATGTAAATAAATCATTTTACAATTTATCAAAATAAAATACTGGAGGAGCAGTTTCTTAGTTTGTCACAATGGTATAAAACATTTATTTTTAAAGCATCATTTTGTCTGTGTCATTTATCTATTAGTAAAAAATTATGAACTATGAATTAAATAATTATCAGTATTTTTATATTTTCATTAGAGAATTTTGCAGTACGTATATTTTTATATTGCGTGTGTCAGGTAAGATAGCGCATCAAAGTCGTACAAATATGTTTAACAAGTAACCAATTTTATATCCAAAATTCTGAAATCATAACTCATTTGAATTCACTAGTTTTACTGCTCGCTGTCTTCATAAACAAACTTATAAATTATTCCTGACAATTGCCAATAATATCCATTTTAATTTATCCTGATTTTAGTAACCTAAGTATTTAATGTTCAAGTTTACAGTGTTTTTTTGTTTTTAATCTTATACTAGGAAATACTGTATAATTCACTGTAATTACTAATTGTTTTCTTTACGGAAGGCTCTGAGAAAATAAATAATAATAATACACTTATTTTGGTGTAGATTAATTTCATGTTGAAAGCATTGGAATGTGTTTGAACCAAATTTTTTTTTTTTTTCATATGAGAATCTTGTGTAATCTCATACAGTAAACAATATGGGCAGATCCTACTCTACTATGTATATACAATTAAATGGCACCTATTAATTAATCATAATAAGTGTTAATCTTTTCTTTACTAAAGTTAAATAGGAAATAATAAATAGAAGAAAAAAAAAGAAAATGTTGAGGGGAAAATGTTAAAGTGGTTTTTCATTATTTATTTTTTTTTTTCACATTATCGTTATAATAGGTACTCACTCGGCATTTTGTTCGTGTCCCGCGGCCGTAAGTGTATTGTCCACCTTCAGCACTTCTTCGGTGGCCACGTCCTTTATGTTGAATTTAAACTCCATGAATACGGCGGTTTATCTATCAATAAGTCGCGACCTGGCAAAGTATAATATAGAGAATGCGTATTGGTTATTAGTAAAACAAAAGAACCAACTATTAGAATAATTATAGCGTATTATATCTCGTTGATTAAAATAAATACACAATGCTTACGATGAAAAACAACTAAGGCGTTGTTTGGGCGGTGTTGACGCGAGGCCGAACGCAGAGTATACGGACGACTGCAGCAATGCAGCTGCGGATGCGTGGGCAACGTACGCCGTCGGACGAAGGGCGGGGGGTGTGCGGTGGAGGGCGGCGAGTACGGTCGGCCGCTGCGGCGGCCAAGGGGGAAAAAATTAAATAGAACTGTGGCCATTCCGGGACATATACGGTCGGTCAGCGTGACGTCAGATTACGTGATAACAATTCTTATCGATTACGGTTGGCCCCGTACAAATAAAAATGTACGTACGACCGTGACGCATAAAGTAACTCGGCGGCGATTCCCAATATTCCGCATTTCAAATACTCGAATGGCCCCGTTTGTTGTAATAGCTTTAAAAGCATCACTCGAGTATAATTCGATAACAGTCGAATTTCGGTTTTGCACAATGCTCGTGTTTTTTTAATGCAATGCGAGCGTGTCAACAAAATTGTTATGTCCGTTTTTATTGATTAACGGGACTGTTGAATAGTTTGGATCCCAACGATTCCTCGATTGTTGCCGATAACTAGAGCTGGGGGATTTCAATGCCCATTTCGGGGGGGGGGTTCGTTTTGTTTTGTCCAAAGCTTGCTGTGCGATGCTCGCGTATCGTCACGAATTCGTCCCGTGTACTTTTGACAACGAGAAAGTTTTATTTTACATTTTTGGGTTTTCTTAAATTTTTACATCATTTTTGGGGGCATTTCCCAAGTGTTTGGATCCAAAATTTGAATTTGAAATTGTATTCTAAGATATTTAATATACACGCTAACAAGATTCGTATATAAACATGTTTCAACTATTAAGTTAAGGTGCTCGTATGATATTGTCGGACAATATTAAAGTCAAAACCTAGTCAACAACCGGTGGTTACACAGAAAACACGTTCAAGACAAAACTAACGTAGTATTTTTAGAACCACTAGATTTCCTGTATAATAAATAATCTGTACAGCAATCAAATCGATTACGATATCGTTCACGACGAGTTCTGTTGTCGTAACACGCGGCGTATTATTAAAAATGCACAAAAAGTAAAATGTTCGACGGCGAGTCCGGGTCGACGATTGCCGCGTGCGTTTGTACAAAAGAATTTGGCCGTAATTTTTTGTAAATACTCCCATATACATATCCTCGGTTATACTTTAATTAAAACAAATCACCCCGACAATACCGCGCACGGAGGCGCTGCTGTTTTTATTAAATCCAATATCGAATTTTATCCTTTACCTAGGTTTTCTCAATCCTTTCTCCAATCTTGTGCTATTTAACCTAAAGATAAACAATACTCCACTCACCATCGCTGCTGTATATTTATCCCCAAAACATAACATTAAAATCTCTCAATTCGCCGACTACTTCAACTCATTTAATAATAACTTTATCATAGGCGGCAATTTCAACGCCAAACATCAGTCATGGGGATGTTCCCTAACGCTCCCTGTCCTAGAGTTTTTCTTTACGGTATTCCTATCATCTTCTCTCCAAAAATCAAATATCTCGGGCTCACACTCGACCAAAGACTAACCTGGGCTCATCACATTAGAATCAAAAGATTATCACTGAATCGTCGTCTCCGTATCTTAAAACCCTTATTAAGCAATAATAATTCCACCTCCAATAAAACCAAACTCCTGATCTACAAAACACTTCTCAAACCCATATGGACATACGGACTCCAACTTTAAGGCAACGCTAAAAAGATTAACATACTAAAAATACAAACATTCCAAAACATCGCTCTCTGAAAAATATTGAACGCCCCACCCTACGTGTCTAATCACACCCTTCATACTGACACCAAACTCAAAACAATTAACGACGAAGCAAAAACTTTTTATAAAAGATCCCATTCCAAACTTAACAACCACCCTAACGATCTCATAAAAAACTTGGCTATTTCTACCATACCTGGAAACCCACCGAGACGCCTGAAGCGTAAGTGGTGTCGTGATCTCTTAAGATAAGTATAAATTAAAAAAAAAAAAAAAAACCACAGAAAGTGCCATCGATGGGTGGCTTCTTTCATCAAATTTTCCACGTCAAACAATGTTACTCTCATCAAATATTCTTATTGTGTCTAGTCAAATACAGATTGTGTATTACGTGTAATAAAAAAAAAAAAAAATGTTTTGTTTTTTTTCTACCGACGATCCCGTCGTTTCCATCGATTCCGAATAATTAATTTTTTTTTTTTCTTCATAGTCGTTTATATTAGTATTATTAAAAATAAACACATTTTTAGCGTACCATTAAGAATTTGATGGGGACAAAGGGCATTTTTTTTTGTCAATGACATTTTCCAATGTACAGCTTATAACTGACCGATGAGAAGAACATCGGATGCACACTAATCAAACGCATTTGCGTACTAAAACACTGTAAGCAAGTACAACTAGACCAGTGTTTCCCAACCTTTTTACTACCACGGACCACTTCGACAATATTTTATAGGTCGCGGACCAGCTCAATTTTACGAAAACTAGGAATACCTTTTTTTTGCTCATTAACAAGAATACACAAAATTTATCGAAAAATGATAATTTTTATTATTTTACTTTACATTTTATTACTATACTTCACTAATATATAATTATACTTCACTCAACTAAATAATTTACTTAGTGTGATTTTTGCGACTAATACCTACACAATTATAAAAGTGGAAAATACTTATCGGTCTACAGCAGCAACAACGATAAGATAACCGTATAATATTATACGGTTCTTCAATAAGTTGTAATTTTTTTCGCTATTTAAAAAAAAAAATAATAATAAATTTATAATAGTAATCGAAGAAAAAATCTATGGGACCACCGGTTGGGAAACACTGAACTAGACGAAAAATGTTCATTATCGAATTTCCGTAATAGCGCCGACGAGGCGGGGACCGCGGTCGTAATAGTTCCCCCGCCACATCCCGTTCACCGGTCTACCGACGCCGCACCCTTGCGACGTGACTCAACTTACTCCTCTACACCGCTTTCGATTCTACACCCAGTGGGCGGTCGGTCATACACTATAGGTTACGAGATAGGTTTTGAAATTGGTAAAAATGTGTTTTATTTACTTATTTTTTTCTATTAGGAAAATAACATTTACAATCTGTACAATATCGGCACAATAAGCAAATTTGCAAAAATAACATAAATATAAACATGAAAACGGTGATAAGGGAGACCATCCAGTGATATTTAGGGACCCTTTATTAAGTATAATTTTGTTTAAATTTTTTTTTTTTAGGATTGAGCGACCAATATGTGTATGTGCGATCCAAATTTGGGGTTGTGCTAAGCCGTCACAAATTCGCATTATACAAGCATTCCCGTCTATTACTCTTCGTATGATAATCTCCGCACCTTGGTTCGTATCCAACTTTACACTGCACTCTGACCTAAAAATCGAGACAGTTGACCAATTAGCCACCAAACATTACAGATCTTTTTATTCTAAACTACCTTCCCATACTAACCCATTAGTATGGCAAATCTTAAAACCTATAAATCCCACCCATCGGCTCAAGAGAAAATATTGTAGAGACCTACTTATCTAAATTAACATCATGTTGGGTTCCATCACTGGGTTGGTCTCCCTCCTCATATTATTCAAAGTCAAAATTGTACATAAATTATCAAATTTACTTATTGTGATGTTCAAACACAGATTGTAAATATTCTTTATAAAAAAAAAAAAGGATTGAGCGCCTAGATCAGGAGATCACGGCACCAGCGTCTTTTGAGACGACGTGGAGAGCCGTTCGGAAGCGTAAGAGAGTATTGAAAAATTAAGTATAAAAACTGTTTAAAAATCATGAACAACACTACTAAAATAATCGGAAAATATTCTATCCGAAAAATATTTCCCAAGTAATGTATTTCGTTAAACCGTAAACATCTTGGGCAGGACTGCATTTTATCCGGAAGTATTTGTATCAAGTACAGGCCCAGAGGCCCCGACGAAATAAGTAGGTACTGTTCACTATTTAGCAGCATGTTTCCTCGCAAATTTACTAATCAAATTTTCAGCGACCAATAAAAAATCCGAAAATATTTTAATAATAATATAAGTACCGATGTATACTACCAATTCTGCTACTGAGGTACACCCAACCTAACCTAATCACGGTTATAATGGTCCGAACCGGTGGCGTAACTTGTGAAATAACCGTCCAATTTAACTTTTGTCCCGATGATTTTTCACCATTTTGTGCTCCGATCGTAGATTAACAGGAGGACATTTTTAACAACACTTGAGTAACATAATGTTCAATTGAAATTGAATATGACTGCACGAAAATGAGCGATTTCTGCGATCCAGTAGAAAATATGTCGGAATTTTCTTTAGTATAACTCATCCAAAAGTTCTATGTGTGCGAATGATAGAAATTCGTGAATGTCGATCATTCGGAAAATGTATCATGCTATACTATACATTAGATCATGTAGATCCACACTACCAAAATTTAAGGGATTATGTGTAGGCAACTTTTATGACTTGTTAAAAAATAAATGAAAATTTTGTATATCGACCCAAAAACAATAAAATTGACTTTCATTTTAACGTATTATAAAATAAAAATTTGTTCCTTATCACGAGTATTTTATTGTGTAATCATGTACATTTTATCGAAAACACCTTTGGAATTTATGAATATTCTTGACAATAACATTAGGTATCTAGACTCTACGATATTATGACGTGTTGCTTTTAATTTACTAACTTGAACGAGACAGTAGAAATTTACAATTAAAAACATGCGTAACTTAAATATAAATTAATATTATGTCATCATTCCCTAGATAAAGTTGTATTATATATTTTTTGGGTTATGGATTTTATTACGCTAAATTATATTTGGTTCAAAAAAAAAACCATTTTCCGACATTACATATTGATGTTCATAAATGCTTGACACCGACATCCATTGATATAGAAAATAACTTTTTAGCGAGTCAATAATTTCCAATAGTTCTATTGCTGTTTGGTTTACAAACTAGAAAATGTTATCTTTTTGTTATCAAAGGCCAATTACAAAACACGACAGTTGTAAATGAATCAGTAAATAAATAAATGCAATATCATTTATTTATAAAAAGCTTTTAATAATTAAATTATTTATCTATGAGCTACAATTGTGTTAAAATATATAAAAATTATATAATAAATAAGACTTTATCCAAGTCATCAATTAAAATATAAAACAAAAATACAATTATATAACTTACATACATAATATTTAAGGTTACTATTTCAAGATTATAGTACAATTATATTTAAACATTGAACTACCATATAGGATTATGGTGGAACTTAATATCTCTTTTTACATAATGCCCATCTACATCTGTTAATTTTTCACCCGGATTTTCTGAATTTAGGTCAACTTCTTTGAATCTATTATCAACGCTAAATTAACAATAAAATTGTAAAAATACACAAAATAAAACAAATCAATTAAAAAAATATATACTAACAAATTTGAGTCTCGATTGTACTTGAATTTTTCGAAATTAGCACCGCTCTGGATAATCTACAAACAAAACCTTTCAAATCTAAATCACTGTACATGGTTGAATTATTATAAAATCATTGCTTACGTCACCCATTGTATCATGTTTATGAGCTCCTTTCCGACCTTTAATATCAACTTGACATATATCAATATTTTCAGAGTTTGTGTTGTTGACCCGTTTATCAACACTAAATAAAATTATCATAAAATATAAAAATCACAATAAACCAAATTTTAATAGCTGGCCATACACAAACAGTTTAACTGTCAGTTTTGACAGTTGGTCGACCAAATTGGTTGTGTTGGTATGTACGTATAGAGATTAAAAATATCACAGACCAGAAGTAAAACATTATCGCTAAAGATTTTACTGGCAGATAAATATTATATTTGATTAATACATGTATTAGACAGCCACAGACCACAGTTTTGGGTTTTTATAAAATACGTAAATACATGTGTTCAGTGGTGTCGTTGATTTTCTTTGAAAATTTTAATTTGTTTTTACTTTTATAAAAAATGTTTTATTTCTATTTCCAACCACTGCTATGTCTTCTTATGAGTGGAATAAAGAGTTACTTAAAGAATTTATTAATTGCTGTAAACAAAATAATTGTTTATGTTAATTAAAAAGTAAAGACCACACAAACATTTAATTCGACCATATTTCCCTTCAGCTAACACTGATTTTATAAAAAGTAAAATACAAAACTTAAGTAACGTGTTTAGAAAAGAGATGAAAAAAGTTGTCAAGTTATATATAACTAAACAACTTATACTGTTGGAATGGCAACAAATATTTCTAACATGTCGAAAGATCAAGGGACAAATCATAACCACAGGAAAGTTGACAGTTTTGAATATTAAACTTACATATCTATACTCTGTTCCAAATAAGAGCGGGCAGGGCGACAGACAATAATCGGTCTAAACTTGTGCATACGTTCCCATTATTCTGGCGGAGGCACAACATTCTTTATACGGAGTAAGTTGTATTGTTACATCATTTTAACTGTGATACGCAGTTAGACATAATTTTGTTGTTGGCGCACATAGTTATTTTGAATGCTTTTATTATTTTTTGTGCATTTTTATTACAATTATTTGCTTTTTCATATGACACTTTGGACGGAAATATTGCGGAAAAATAACATACACAATGAAATTAAAAAAAAGGTGTAAAACCGGCACAAACATTTATGTTTCAAACAAGTGTCTATTATATTACTGTATAATATACGTCGACAACAACAGACAATTAACAGCGACCAATTGTAGAGCAACTACTCATCTAAGGGGGTTCGTACGTTGCTCTGCAATTTATTTGGATGCACCGAGCAAAACGAACAGAGTATAGTCATTACATTTTAAGGAGCGGGACGATTCGGCAGGTCTGAAACAACAGTGTATGTATAGAAAAAGTATTGTACTGTGACAATCCAAATCTGCCAACCATATCGGCAGAATAGGAATTTCATACCAAATCCGACAGTTAAACTGTTTGTGTATGGCCTACAAATATTCATATACTAACATATCAGAGTCTTGGTTGTATTTTAACTTTCCAAAATTAGCATCACTACCATTTTTAATAATCTACAAATAAACATACATATTAATGAAATGTCCACACTTATAACAATATTATTATAATACTCACTTCGGCCATTGTATCATGATGTTTGTAAGCTCTTTGCCGTGGGTTCATCTCAGTTTGAACTGTTTCACCATTTTCAGGATGTTCCAACTCTTTGAACTGAAGATCGACATTTGTCTTTTCAAAGACACCAGTGTGATTTTGTAAAATCTATAAATAAAAATAACAACAAATACATTTGTTTCTTAAGTCTTATTTTAATAATAAATAACAATAATATTATAATAAAAGGTACTCACTTGGCCCATTGTGTCTTGTTGTTTGTGAGCTACGTGTCGCCCAAAAGTGAGATTGTTACTCCCCGATAATCTATACATAAAATTTAACTATAGAATAACATGACCGCGAAGGTGTTTTAAAATAATTGTTATTTATTTACACTACTGATTAATATTCAATTAATTATTATAATTTAACACTACCGTTCCAACAGGTAATCATTTGTTGCGGTGAGAATATGAAAAAAAAAAAAAATACCCACCCGCGGTTGTTCTTCTCGGCGTCTGCCTCAGGGCCAGCGAAAAAGTTCTTGGACGATTCCATGTTTTTTTTTAGTTTATGAGCTCGGCTTCGTCGGTAATTATATCTGAACCGCTGCTACAGTTTGGTACGAATCTACGAACCGAAAGTTGTTGTCAAGCCAATTTATCGCGTTACGGAATACCGCTATTGTAAAATAACTTACTAACGACGAGGGTTTGGTACGTAGGATAAGTACGTGCGTTGCTACAGTTTTTGCCGGATTTTGGAAATCTGTTTATAAATACGTACGTTAACAACGGTTTCCGTGACATTGAATATTGAATTGAACGAAACACAAACAAACTGATTCAGCTGGCGATGAGCGCAACGGTCGAGCAGGTTGTTCCTAGTTAGAAAAAAAAAATGTCAACTCTATGGTCGCCGTGATACCAACACAACAACCGTATAGTTTCCAATATATTTTTCCACCACTTATTTAATGTTTTTTTTTTTATTAGGAAAATAACATTTACAATCTGTACAATATTGGCACAATAAGCAAATTTGTAATGAAGTTTCTACTTTTTTTTTTTTCTGTACGGTTTGATGTTTATGAAAGCTAAAGGATTATTTAAATGAAATTTTCGGTTCTCGATATTAATAAACGGGTATGTAATGATGAAAAATTTGATTTTCTCGTACGGAATAATTCATAAATCATATAAGTTTTTTAAACTTTTGAAACTATTTGGATTTTGTCATGCATATATTTTGTTAGTGTTTAATTGTGATTTTAAATATAAATACAATTAAAATGTCTGGAATAATCTCAGAATCTACCAGTCTAATTTGGTTGAAATTTGGCACATAGGTAGGAAACATCCCGGAATAACATTCTAGGGTACTTTTTATCTCAAATTTAAACCCTAGGAGTGCTAACACAGGATTATCGGTATTTTTGTTGACATATGAGATATCTTGGCGATAAGGATGAAAAAAAAAAAAATTTAAACAAACAAAACAAGCAAATAAATAATAAGGTAGTCAGAGTGTTTAAAAGATAAAAATTAACAATCAGCATCCTATCGCCCAATCTAGTAAAATGATAATTTTTCTATTGGCACGGGCAATAGCGAGTGGGACAGCTAGTTGCATAAGATAATGTCTATTATATTGTATACATATATAATGTATATAAATAAAAAAAAAAGCTTCCTTGTTACACCACATTTTTTTATTGGATATATTTAAAAATCATAAGAGTTAAAATTGATGATTATGATTCAATATTATGTATTTGAAAACAAACTGATATATTCAGCAAAATAAAATATATATTCTTTTCTATAGAAGCTTTTATTATAATTTATTACTAAACACATATACAGAAAAAAAAAAAAAAAAAAACCATAACACTATACAAACACAAGACATCATAACAATTAAAATAATATTATTATTTAATTTTTTATTAGGTATGAATAATAAAATAATACAAATTTACTAAATTAATTATACATAAAAAAAATTTTGTACATAATGCATAATTTTTATAAAACTTATATGATATACCTACTTAGAGGTATATCGTACCTACTTTCTATGCACATCATCAGAGGGGGATTGATACAAGGTTCACGTTATTTGTTGTGTCACTGTTGAAGAACACAATGTTTATTAAGTGACATAAATATTAGTTTATTTTTACATGTTATAATTTACATTTAATGGCACCGTGAATATTTTAAACATTAAGCAAAATATTAAAATATGACCACCCCACTATCCCGTTCACATATTTTTAAGGCTAAGCAATTGCATTAGGGAAATTTCATTCACCACATTACTGTTTATATTTACAATGATATAATACAGATACACAGTAAAATTAACAAACTCATAAAGCTCAGATGAATTGCATAAACACTAATAATTATTTTTATAAGGAAATAATAGCTAATTTGTTATTAAAACTACCGTGTTAGTATAATTAATTAAAAACACTAATATAATTTTGTTTTTTTTAATTGCAATACAAATTATAATAGACGAGATAAAAATTAAATTTAATGGATAAAACAGTAGGTATTGAAATTACCATTCAGCATTGTGATAAAATGTACGATCCTGGTTCACTAAGTGTTCATTTATGTCAGTTTAAAATTTGCCTACATTTTCAGAATGTGGATTCACTTCTCTGAACTGGTTTTCAACTCTATTTAGTATTCAAAAATATAGACATGATATTATTTTATACTATAATCGCCAAAATGAAATACTTACAAATCTGTATTATATTTGAACGGTAAGGAATCATCTCGTACTTGTACTATCTACAAATCAAAACAATTTTATACTAGTTTTTTCATAAATTCATTATACCATTTATATAATATTATAACTATTAACACAAATTACATCTGTCATTTTGTCATGATGAATCCGTGTTTGATGCTGTTCTAGACTAGACTGAATAGTACTTGATGCTCTATATAAAAACAAAAATAAATAAAGTATTTTCAATTAAAAGTACATTAATTTAAATTATATAATTTTACCCATTTTCACTTGTATCATTATTTTTTTTGTGGACTGTAAATAAACACAAATTTGTTTTATTAGTTTTAATCGGCAATATCCATAAACCAATAATATTATAAAATGTTATGTTAATTCTCACGTGTATTATCAAAATATTCTTCATAAATAACAATATCGTTTCCTTGATGTACCAATCTAGACAATTGATAATGTTTTGACATAAACTGCAACAGTGTTTTGGTCGGCTTGTGGATGGCCAGATCTTTAGCATCTAAATTCATATCCTAAAAAGTACATTTTAGTTTTAACGTTCAAGACAAAACAATTTTAAAATATGCCACAGAATCGAATATAAAGAGTAGGGTGTCCCTTAGCGAAGAAACAATTTTTTTCCTTTTGGTCTAAACCTATTGTAAATTAAATATTTTACTCTCTGGGATAATGTTAACCCGTGCTGAAATCTCTTCAAAATTGATATATTTGAATTCTAGTGATTCTGTTAAAATATGTCCATTTCTTGGGACACCTAAAAATATTCCTTGATCTTAACTCTTGTCCGATCGACTTGACATTTTTAACAGGTATTTGTGAAGAATTGACAAAAATTTGGAGAAAATGTGAAAACACATTTATAGATAGATAGATAGATATTGATAGATTATCACAATGAGTATTTTCTTTTCAAAGTCTCTTTTTTGCAATCTGGATATAATGTTCGATGTTCACCAAAAATTAACAATTCATTTTTCAGTTTTTGTTTCAACACACATACACAATTTGTTCGTCCTGTGTTGGAAGCCGTTGTATTGCAATAAAAAATTTGTACTTTGTTCTTCAGATTCCAGTCTGTAATTGTGTTCAAAACCCCACAAGCCTCATTTTTGCTGCTTGAACTTTCCAATTTTGGTACTGCCAAAAGCTGTTCTTTTATATCATATGAAATTAAAAAGGAAAGACGTTCTTTTTAGAATTATTAACATTTATTGATGGTAACATTTTGCCACTTTATGAATCTCATTTTGGAAATCACGTTTGATGAAGACAGTTGGTTCATGACCAAGTTTTGTCCTGATTCGTTGGATAGTGGATTTGTTCATCGGGATATCATTAGTATCCAATCCCAGAGCCTCAATGGTTGCTTGAACAATAAAAGCTGTCACTTATGCTCACCTATCAAATGCTGAAATCAATTTGGTAGTCATACAATTTTTCCTATCACATTTTGCCTTTGTTGACATTTCTTGAAACTGAACTGGGAGGTCAGAATCAGCAGAGCTCAGAGAATCACTTATATTACAGTCGATGACTGATTAAGACGTGGAAAAAGTGTCAATGATTTATAACAAATATCTTTGGCTTCAGTCCTTTGTCTTGCTCGTTTTTCTTTTTCATTACACCATCTACCCTGAATTTCTTTGACGCTGTAATAAAATTTTATCTTCTTCCAATTTCATAAGTTCGAGAGCATTAATATGTGCTATATCAAAAATGCAATCTATCATATTCACAAAATCATGTATACGACACTCTTGAGTTTTTTATTTACATCTTTTTGAAAATTCATCCAATCTTTGTATAACTTAACAAGTTTTTTTACACTATTGGGAAGAGCTTTCGTTGGAATTCACGCTTTCTCCCAAAATATATTGCACTCGCAAACAGTTAAATTAGCACTTTCACTCATAGACAATTTTACTTCACGAATGTTATAGAATATAACAGCCAGCACTTGACGATTAAATGGGAGTTTAGCTTCAAAATTTTGATGATTCACATCACCATCCAAAAATACTAATTTTTTTAGCACTACATAAGCTTAACATATTTAATTGTTAAATAAACGAACACCAACCGAAACACACCAGTACTGTACAAAATATATATTAGGATTATCAGTTGGCCAGTGGCCACATATATCGAGCAACACCTAAGCAATTTTATCATATAAATTTTAAAGATTATAAAGATTTTATAATGTTGAAAAAACATAAATTTAATGTATATTTTTAATCATGGGCATTTTTTTTTTTCATAAAATTAGGAGAAATAGGTTAAAAAGATTAAATAAAGCCCCAAATACCTGGTAAAAATTTTAAGCTAAATGAACTAAAGTGATGGCCGAGAAACATTTGCAATTGCCCAAGAATGGGTGTTTTTTTATTGGAGAGCCCTACATACATATGTATTCAACTTTGATGAAGATTCGGCACGGGTGAACTTTATTCTAGAGGAGAAATATTTCTTTTACGATAGTTTTAAACTAAACAGAAAAAAATTAGAGGATGTGTTCAGAAAAATTAATGTTCAAAATTAAGGGACACCCTAATAAAGAGCCTATTGTGTCTATTGTATATTAATATACCTGTAACATATAATCGACTAATCGTTTTCCATAACCTTTCCGCTGTTTGGGGTCATGAATATAGAAATCCATCAAACAGTAAACCATAGCTTCTGAACGAGAACCCGTTTTGTCATAGAGATATAAGTTTTTCCATCCCATTTTTAAAATTCCGACGACAGTAAAATGCCTTGAAAAATATATTAATTAGGTACACACTTTGAATAAAAACTAATTCAAAATGTAATAATATATATTTATCCTACTCTGGCAAATTGTTTTGAGTCATTATGTAGAGATTGTGATCTGAATTGACCAGCTCATCAGCACTAGTGACAGGTGATTTCAATTCTTGTGCCTCGGCAGAGGCTTTGCCCATTTCATCAATGATCAGTCGCATAACGTTTTTTAATCTGTAAACCAATAATAAAATATTTCACAAGATATATAATATTATACTAGTACATTTTTTACAAGTAGAGGCTAAAAATATATATTATTAGTACCACTTATTTGTTATAATGTCTACTGTTTAAAATGTATAATACAGTTTTAAAAAAAACCAACATAAAGTTAAAGATGATAAGAACAAAAAACTGGTGCAATAACAAATATCAGGCAATTAATTACAATATTATATTGTTAGCTTTGACTCATCGACAATAATTATAAATTATTATTACATTGTACTAGTCTATTATTTTTTCTAACGTACTGAATGAAATATGTACGTAAAATATATCAGAACAATGTGTTAACAATGATCTTATTCCATGGTAATGACATTGAATTTGTTTGTTTTATTGATACAGTTATTGCTCTTGAGTATAATGTATGCAATGTACATAATGTAAAATAATCATATAGCTTTGTTTGAATAAAACCAGGGTAAGCAAGAATATTAAAATAATAAATATGTGTACATTTTTTGTACTCCTCACTTTGCCTTTTAAATTTTATGATAAACTAACTGTTTTACAAGTATTTTAGATTCTGAACGAAAAATGTATAAGATGCGTTTGTTCGGTTAGTAAAAATGCTTCTAAACTTTCTATGGCTTAAAAGATGCGGATTTTCCGCTCGGCGGTACTTTACGGGTAACATTTCCCTAGATTCCCGACAGTTTTTTCTAACAAAAAAAAAAAAAATGCAATAAACCGACAACACATTATGGTACAGAATTATGGACAAAATCTATGGCATCTCCTTGACATCGCTCGGTTTGTTATGAAAAAACTAGTAAAAACTAGTGGATAATGCACGAGAACAGTGAATAATATATAAATTATATTTTATTCGAATATATATATATGTAATAAATACCGACCCTACGTTTTTATCGTATCCTTCGGCCGTCAGGGTGTTGTTGATCTTGAGCACCTCGTCGACGGCCACAACGTTATCGTCGAATTTGAATTCCATGGCGCGCGTGTCGGCACTCATGAGTAATCGGATCGTGTTTCGGTTCGGTCGAGGAAAACGGCAATAAACACCGACTGCCACTGCCACTGTTCAGCGTCGATTGTCGTCGATGGCCGGCAAGTTGATCTTTGACAGCCGCAATACCAACGAGACTAGACAGTGCTATTATCACTTTACCGCGAGTGCTGTTGATACTGCGATTTGTTTTTGTTTACGCCGATTTGTTTGGTGCCGAGAACAGCCGCGACCCTGAACACCACAGCTGCTGCTGCTGCTATCAGGCAGACAGGCTGTTAAAAGGTCTGAAAGAAAAAAGAGATTACAGTTGGCGCCCTTCACACCGAATTTATCGCATAGATCAGCGGTTCCCACAACCGTTTCAGTTATGCGGACCACCGATTTTGTAAACGAATCTTTGAGGCCCAACTATATACGTAAGCAGCACATATTTATGAAATAAAAGAATCAAAAAAAATCAATTGTTTATTAAGAAAAACACTAGTGCAATCTATTAATAACAAACGTACTATATAAGATAAAATTATATTCAAACGTTCGATAGCGTTAATTGTATAGTAATTGGACACTGCAGACCGTAGAGTGTAGATAGTATTGATCAATATTATTAGGTATATAATAAAAATATGTAATAATATTATTTTAAATATATAATATTTAATATTATATGGTTCACGGCCCCGGTACCACGCTGTTCGAGGGCCACAAGTGGGCCGCGGCCCGTGGGTTGGGAACCGCTGGTTAAAAAATAAATATTTATTATCTGTGATTTATTACCGGCACCGCGTACCCAATGTGGGCGATTATTTGAATTTCAACTTCATCGTTCACAGCGAAGGTGTTTGTCTTCGCGATTGGTGTGACGCATAGATTAATAAACTCAAATAATAATACAAATGTGATCTAAAGCAACTTACATAATTATCATATTCTGCATTTCGAGTACTCGGATATTTATTTTATTGCCAAACACTTCATTTGAGTAAATCTTATTTAATAATAGCCAAATCTTAGTGTTTGTAAGTTATAATATTTTATTACAATATGAGTGTTTAAAAAAATATTATGTGTTTTTAACTTGAGTCATGTACTAATAGTACACGATTAATTGAATACAAATTGACATATTTGAATTCCCATTGTCGGATTAGGTATCAGAAATTGTATTATTTCTTCCAGTATACTGCACCTCCTTTCATTGAAAATGTCTGGGCACGCCACTGTAATAGGTTTTTTTTTTTTCACTGAATAAGATATAGTACATATTACTTGAAATACTATTCCTGAAAAGTACAATTTTAGTATTTTATCATATTTAATATTTTCTATTAGGACGAATTCATGCATTTATGAGACGAATTCTTTATGAGCAACTTAATTTTCACCCATACAAATTGGCAGTGGTATGCAACAACTTAATCCACGCGATTATGTTGCACGAAAAAACAAGGACGTTTAGTGACGAGGCACATTTCCATATTTCAGGATGTGTGAACAAACAAAACTTGCGATATTGGAGCCCCCAACAATATTTGTGCTGCTACTGCCGACATAAGCACACATATGCTGGAAAAAGTGGACAGAAATTTCAAATTCCGACTATCTCAGTGCATTGACGAGAACGGTGGCCACCTTCGAGATGTAGTATTTAAAACCAAATAAAATAGAACTTTAAATGTACCCCTATCAAAAAATAATTAAATCAATATTGCCAATACTTTTGTGTTATGATTTTTTAAAATAAGGAAGTAACCACGGCCCACCCTGTATCATAGAAAATACAGACAATTTTCTTACCGCTTCCGCCTCTCGGTAAAAAAACCACGATGGGAGGGGTGAAATTAGTCTGTTACTAATCTTATTCATCGCGTACAATATTATTTTTAATCGACGACACATCGGCGTAGGGTGAGCCTCGCCAGCGGCCCCGGTAAACTTAGAAAAAAGCGCCTTTTTACCAATTAAAACATCGATGCGATATTATTTTTAACCTTTAATTTTGCTAATTTTGTTTTTAAGAATACAATTTATATTCCAAATTGTACAATGAATACAAATGTCGTTTTGACGGGTGGAATAAATATAACCACTTTTGAAGTACAATTTAGCGGGGCGTTTTGCAATTGGCGCCCGCCACATTTACGTACGCCATTGCGACGACGGACGACGATGTTTTAAAAGAAAAATAGAAATGTACAGATATCGCGGTGTACGGTAAACAACGGGAATTACAAAAAAGAACGGGGCGGTGGTGCGTGTTCGGGCAGGGACAAGATTATGGGAATATTGGTAAATTTATATACTCGCGAGACCCTCGGCGGTTGTGTGTTTTATTCGTGCCGCCGTCGGGGCGTGTATTATTGGGATGGCAATAATACGAGGTAAAACCACACCCTAAGAAAAAAAAAACCCATTCTGTTGTGGACTGGTCCGTGAAGATACGCAGAGTAGATCTTCTAAGCAGAACGCAGTGTCGTTAGCTGGGCAAAACAATCGAATACTAATAATTCATAAATCACTTTATTAAACCTAACCTTAAGAAATAAACGATAGGAATACACCGTTATTTTAATGTTATAGTTTTATTATTTTTCTAACCCAGATAACACGTTCACAATACGTCATATAGCATGCTATAAAACACGAGAAACGTGAAATATATATTATACATTTTTATGAATTAATTTGAGAAATAAACCAATTTTTTGAATATAAATAATAATTAAATTGCATTATTTCTTTATTTTAGAAGATTCAAACATTTGCACTGTTGCGCAGTGATACAAAAAAAAAATATTTGAATAATAATAAGTTGTGCTTTATTATGACTTAAAAACAAAACAAAAACAGTATTCTATTAAAAAAAAAAAAAAAAGAACAACAACATTATTGGACATCAATTTTATACAGTAAAGTTCAATATTCATACAATCGTTTTTCTCATAATATTTCTCAGTACTCCATAAATTCTTCGTCACCATTTCTCTCGTCAATGTCGTCAAGCACTTCTATAAATATAAGCAATTTTGCTTTAGCACATAACGGAGTTGGTTTTTTATTGTGCTTTTTTTCTTATACTTGAAATAAGTAAGTTATTAAACAAATCTTCCATCGTATGTTGTCTTGATGTCTTTCTTGTGTTGTTTTCTCTGAATTTTTTTTATAACTTAATTTCTAGCTTCTTGGGTTTCCTCTGATAATTGGCCAATTGGCAACATGGCGTTTTCAATAATCTATGTTCCGTGAACTAAAATTTTGCAAACGGATGCGAGTAAATAAAACCACGGATATTTACTGATAAATAACTGAGCATAGTCTTAAACGCATATATAGTTATCGAACTCATCTCCTATAATATTATAATAAACAGAAATAACATACATTTTTTTTAATGGTTATTTATTAATTATTTGTCAAGTACGTTAGTAAGTAGTATAAAATATTATTTAAAGCATTATGTATAATTATGTAATAATGTTATATTTGACCTTTAATTATTTTTCCCGATGATATAACTTTGAATCACACTATAATTTATTTATCAATATTAGTGATAAAAGATGATGAATCATTATTCAACCATCATTAATCGTGCCACTTCCTCCAGGACCGAGGTTGATCAATTAGAAGTCGCATTTCTTTTCTAAACTCTATAGTTGATATTTGTTTTTTCGTTTCTGTTAGCTGTTTTTGATCATATCCATTTTTCAAAATCTAATTGATATGAAACACGAATAAGACATTCAAAATATCTTATCCAAGTATGCAAGGACGATAGACCAAATTCAAGTGTTGGTGGATAATATGACATGGTTTTTATGAAATCTGAATCAATTTTTTTTTTTTACGTATTTCGATATCCGTACAAATCCGGATTCCAGATATACTCGCAAAATCGTTCTGGACGTTTAGAATCGAAATAGTAAATATTTTATGTATACAGGTAATTCACCCGTTGATTTTCCCGGTTTCGGACTTTTCCAAATTCCATTGTTCGTCGCAAACAATATCTGGATAACTTTTCTAGGGTATTCCTATATAAAAGCCGTAAAACCCCAATATTGGAATTTCTGATTGTTGTGTGCGTGGATGCTATATATACACGTAATGAGTAGTTTCGTTAGAAATAATTTCAATTAAACTGACAAATTACTCTATAAATATCAAAAACTTTCTACGTATAACCAAATGATTGAGGAGGGTTGTCTATAAGGTAAAAAATACTATTAACAACTGACTATATTTTTATGAACCATTAATTTGAAAACTTCAAATAAATTAAACGCATTCATTTAAATATACATAAGTTTTTATTAAAAATTAGAAAGTTAAAACAATTAATTCCTAATACTACTGTTTATAAAATGAAACAACTATTCAATATAATTTTAATAAAATTAGTAAATACGAGGAAAAAACAAATGGTTAAATGCATATCAACTCTATAAGGTAAAGTACAATTTTATTTTATAAATGGATTGAAAAAAAATATATACATTAATGGAGTTTCAATAGACTATAATATAAAATGAAATAAAAAGCTATGAGTAGATTAAAATTATAGAAATATTCGACTTGAACCTTTGTTTAACTGGATAATTACAATGGATTATTGTAATAGGGATTAAGTTCTCGTTTTCCCACGTGTCCGTCATTAGCTGTTTGAAACACATTTGTGTTTGTATGATGATGTGGGTTAAATCTGTTTAACTGATCATCAGCACTATGTGTATTGAAAAAATAAAATATACACACACATGTATATATATATATATATATAAATAAATATTAAACCGAATAATTACTATTGAGTATTGTAATAGGGCTCGAGATATCGTTTTTCTGCATGTCTGTCCACAGCCGTTTTAAATGAACTTGCGTTTATATGATGATGTGGATTCAATCTTTGGGACTCATCATCGAAACTATGTTTAATGGAAAAATAAAATAAATATACATAGTCAAATATTAAACTGAATAAAATATAATAATAAATACGACTATTAATTATTCTAATATCCTAAGCACAGTATATGAATTGTACGGTTTATTTTACAAAATTCAAAGCAACAATTTTGAACATTGTTAGAGACTTCAATCAATCTGTTTAAGTTTTTTTATACTATATGTTATTCTAGAATTTAAATTGGAGGCAGTTATGAAATTGGTTTATTAAAACCACAATGAAGTAAATTGGTATTTTATTTTGTTATGATTAATTATAATGCTCTATTAAATTACTAATATTGTAAACATAATAAAAATAAATTCTAGATACATTTTAAAGGACTTCAAATGAGAAGAAGATTAATAGATGAAATAGTAGAACATTCTAAAACTAATATATATATATAGATATATATATATAAATTATTATTAAAACTAAATACTCACAAAACAGTATCTTGGTTGTACTTCAATTTTCCAAATGTAGCATTACTTCCACCTTGTATAATCTATAAATAAAAAAGAAAAGTAAATCATTTATTTTTTTAAATCGTAATTAATTATATTATTAAATTAATACTTACTTGTCCCATCGTATTGTGATGTTTTTGAGCGTCATGTCTTTCATGCTGACCATCCATGTAACTTGGTGGATATGTAAATAAATTCTCAGGATGTTGAACTTGTTGGAACTGATTGTTTACACTAAATGGATGGATTTAAAACAATATAATATGTTTTTAAATCAAATTATAATTATAATTAGGTAAGTAATTTGAATACTCACAAACTTGTGCCATAATTGTAGTTGGACTTTGCAAAACCAGCATAGCCATCACTTTGTGCAGTCTTAACATTAAACCAACATACATTTTTTTAATTTAAACTGATATTAGAATATTTAAAAATGGCTCACTCCACTCATTGCATCATGATGTTTGTGAACCTCATGTTGTCCATAGGTAAATCGGCAGTTGCATGCAGTTTCCCTACATAAATAAATAAAACAAAAAAAATCAATTTAAATATATTTTATAATAACAACTGAATGACTTTATTTATTTAAAACTTACTGGTATCCATGATTGTCCGGATTCTTAGCTTTGACTATAAATCAACATAATTAATTTTTAATTAAGGTTGATGATTTAACTACATTTAGAAAATAAATTATAAAATATAAACAGTTCTTACATGCATTGTCGAAAAATTCCTCGTATGTGAAGACATTGTTGCCTTGGTTTACCAATTTAGACAACTGGAAATGTTTCCACATAAAATGTAACAATTTTTCGGTGGGTTTTTCAATGGCCAAACGATTGATACTTAAATGTATATCCTATAAATGTGTAGAACCAGACTTTAAGTGAAATACTAATACAGTATAAATGAAAAAAATAATCCTAGATAATAATTAAGTACTTGTAACATATAATCAATCAAACGTTTTCCATACGATTTGTGTTGTCTGGATTCATGAACGTAAAAATCTAACATACAGTAGACCATAGCGGCCGATTGTAATCCCACATTGTTGTAGAAATACAACTTTTTCCATCCCATCTTCAATATTCCAATAACAGTAAAATGCCTTGATAAATAAAAGAGTAAAAAAAAACTATGAATAATAACACACTCATCCAAATATAAATACCTATAAACCTAGTAAAATTATATTTATTAACAATATCAAAGCTGTCATGGGGGCGGTTATATTATAACTACAAAATTAAAACAAAAAGTAAATAGTGAACAAATATATCAAGTCGAGTTGAAAAATTACAAGGAAAATAAAATAACTACTTGAACTACTCAAGTATTTAACCACAGTTTAATTATTCCTTAATTTGAATTGTACAGAGTGGGGTGAATTAAAATGATCTTATAAAATTATTAACGCAATAATTTAAAAATCAAAAATAAATACACAGCAATCGAACTTTGAAGACACCATTGGATGGTGACAACATTTTGTCTTTGTATACCTATTGATTATGTAAATATCAATGTCACTTAGTCATTATATAAATAATAAATAGATTTAATTTTATAATTTGTGAGAACTGCGCATATCATCTTATTTTACCCAGGTTTGTTGTGTTCGGTCATCGTGTAAATGATATGATCCGAATTGACAAGGTTGTTGGCGCTGGTAATAGGTACCGTTAAATCTTGCGCCAATGCCGAGGCCTTACCCATCTCGTCAACAATTAGCCCCATTATGTTTTGAAAACTGTAATCAAAAATTTACAAACATACATTGTTACTTCAATAATATTCATACACTTGTTGTGTTTGGCCATGTTGTATTTGAAAATTGTTTGATATTATAACACTATTAATAATCTACGTCATCTGGACAGTTTATGCAAACAAACAAAGAAAATACCAAAGCTATTGGGTATAAATAATAATTATATTTCAAGTGTAATTTAATGAAATTAAAAAAAAATTGGAGACTTTAGAGTTCTTATAGTATAAGGAATAATGATTTATAATTTGAAACGTTCAATTTTGTTTCGAAACACCGCCACTGAAAGTTAAATTTAACAGGGAAATTAAATTAATTATATTTTTATACTCGTATAATTTGAATATAATATATGGACAATTTAAGGAAGATGTTAACTGTATTGTACATCCTTATCTTAAGTATTATAGTTGGCGTTTTTGTTTTTGTTTTTTTATTCGCAGTTAATTAATATAGGTAAGGTTAGGTTTTACCCAGTTAAGACAATAATAAAATGTACCCACATCTACTTGTCGTTGAAAACTCCGTACGAAGTTTAAGAATTTCTTTCTTAATAATTATAATTTGTTTTTACTTTATCAAAAAAAAAAAAAAAACAAAAACAACCTATTATTTAGTATTTATTAGACGAAAAATGAATTGTTTTAAAGATCGAGACAGCTGCGTACATAACTGGGCTGGGGGAGGAGCGGGGAGGGTAACAATAGCTTTTTTTCTTCGCCAAAATCAAAATCATGACGGGCGGTGAAAATATATTTATATCCTATGTGTGCAAAAATAATAGTTTAATCATTTGTTCAAACGAAAAGAATACATTGTTATTTTAATGTTGGTTTTCTAATTCTTGTAACCCAGATAATGCGATAACGTGGACAATCCTTCGACATGTTATAAAACAGGGGAAACGCGAAATATATATAGACTATTAAAACAAAATTGGGGAAAAAGCCATTTGTGTCTTATATGAATATAATAAGAAATTAATGTTAAACACATTCTTTTTTTATTTTAGAAGATTCAGACATTTGTACTAGTCGTACTCGAGGAAGACAAAATGATTCTTTAGCTGCCCCCCCCCACAATTACATCACTGTATAGAATAATGGATTACCGGACCGAGAACTATTATACTTGTAATTCGCGTTGGATAAAAACAAGCCGAGAAAATCCAATATGTTTCCAGTAAATAATAAGTTATATTATTATTGCGGATTGCGCATGAAAATTGTCGGACAAGATTGTTTTTAAATATTTATTTTAATCATTTGTCGTCGAGAACCATTGCGTCGTCCGACGACGAGCGTGCCAAAATGTTAAAATATTTAAAAAAAAAAAAAAAAAATAGCCGGACAACGTGTGTTGACACTCCCCCACACTCACTCGGCGTTTTTCTGGTATCCCTGGGCCGACAGCGTGTTGTCGATCTTCAACACCTGGACGGTAGTGGCCACGGCGTTATTGACGTTGAATCTGAACTCCATGGCTGGTGCCCCCTTATAGTGTCCGGTTCACCAACAGTACGGACAATCGACAATTTCGGTACGGACGCGGAATATTACGGCGAAAACGACGTACGCGGACGAAATCCAGACGTTTCGCATGCGCACAGGTCCGTTCCGTGCCGTGTTTCCGTCGTGGGCCGTGCGCGAACAGCGTTCGCAGCGGCCGTTATATTACGCAACGGCAGGCTGTTAGTGAGGCCGAACAATAAAACTCGATCGCCGTCCAACGGGTCGCTCTGGGACCGTGCCGCGGCCATAGATACCGCGACGACGGATCTTATTTCGTATCGGTCCCCCGTCGTTCCGCTATATCATTTGACAATACATGACAATATTACGTGCTATAATATTTCGTTGTCGTTTTCCGTCGGCCGCTAGGTACGCCTGCTGTCCCGTGACGCAGGCCCGCCCGGTAAAGTGCAGCCCTGATCCCTCCCCCCCCCACCACGCTAATTTTCTCCATATCGACCGCGGGCGTTGTGTGTTGCGTTTTCTAGAACGACTATCCGATTCGGCGGACGATCAATCAATGGCGTGCCTGGCCATAGGAGGGAAGGCGTCCGGTTGAAAATACGTACAATTTTTTTTTGGTTTTCCATTTCGGTACTGTAACGATAAGCAATAAGCGATTGCTGCTAACGAGAAAAAAAAAACGATTTTCAACGATGTTCGGTTAATCATGTTTTGAAATGTCGTGATTTTTAAGATTTTCATGAAAAAAATAAAACCATAAACGCCTTTAAAAAGAATCATAACATTTTCGTCAAATTTTTTTCTGTTTCACCGTTGTTTAAGCACAATTTACGACGAATCCCGATTCTACGCGTCATCGTTTCGCGATACTATTTCGCACGCATCACGGGATTGAAAACCGGAGAAATTTCGCGAAATACGTACAAATTTAAGCGCACCGTCTGGGTAAATTATCGTGCGGGCACGCTGATGCTGTTTTAGTTCGGAAATATAGAGAACAATTTTTAAGTGCCACACAAAAAAAATATATATATATATAAGAAAAGAATATATAATCTTTTAAAAAAAATATATATATTTTTGTCAATTTTTTAGACCGCCCTTATATATACCTATATCCATAGCCATGAACATAACTAGCATTTAATAGTTACAGGAGCTAGAATCCTAGAAAACCAATGTTTAAAAACAACTTTATTTTTACCTAGGATTTGGACTTAAAAGTTTTAATTAGAACGGAATAAAAATTAAAAACGTATACCAGGGAACTAAGTACCCTAACCCCTCCTAGTGACGTCGATTCCCATAACATGAAAATAATAAATATAAATCAATACATGTATGAACTGTACGAATTTATTTCGCTTGTTTGCTACAACAACGACATAGCACAAAAACCATGATTTTACACAAAACTAATTTGAAAATTTAATTTACGGTGATAAATCATGTTTAATGTTTATAGTGCTTTAGAAACTTATTTTTATGGAAAATGAGTGTTATAACACACTGCAGTCATGCTTTCAATTCTCACCTGCAACAGTATTATTATTATAAAATTAACAATTAATTTAAGTTGTTTTAACGTAAGACACTATTGGTGCAAATATTGATTTTTTTTAGTTATGAGTTATTTGGTAATATGGGTAATTCCGTATGTTCATTTGTGTCGTTCTATTGATATAGAAAAAAAAAACACCAATATTATTATGATAATTTTGCAAACAACTCAAAAACGGCGATTTTCCATAAAAAAAAAAAAATTATCAATGCGTATTATGCGTTATTATTTACATTATTTGGTTCTACTTATATTTGTGAACAAACCCATATTTCCCGCATAAATGTTCAGAAAAGTCGCGTTTGTAGTGAGCCGGACTTGGGTAGTGTACGACTCAGGATTATTATATAGACGAGGTCACCGTCGACTGACGGCTTCTCAGTGGATGTTGAATAGAAAAAGAGGTTCGAAGACAATAAGGCGGGCTGCACAATGAATAAACTAATTTCATGAAATGTGAAACTTTAGTTTCTTGAAACCATTCAATTGAAAATCAAATAAATACCTACACACTGGGTTTCATGAAACAAAAATTGCTCATAGTTGCGCAACCACGGTTTCATGAAACTTTTAATTTTGGTTTCAACAACAAAGTTTCGTATAAATTATAAATAAATAATAATAATAATAATATAGTTAATATTATATTATTATAAATTTCCTATGTTCATGTTATTTATGTTATATTTATCATATTTTAGTATTATATATATACACTATACACTGTAGTATATACAGCATAGTAACAATAGTAAATACTATCGTACTAATTTAATAGTGTTTATATACGACATAATAATCCCCATAATAAATTCCCACAAATGGAAATGAAATCGACGTTTTGACCAATATTATCATTGTTTTTTTTTTATTTTATACAAAATATCGTTTGTGACGATCTACCATATTACCATTTTAATAGCACAACGTACGTCGTACGGAGTAGTTCTTGAGTTGTCTTCAGTGCTAGGAAAAATTAAATTAATTAATACGATGTCGAAAGGAGTTCGAGATTTCCATTCACCAGTTAGTATTTTTCTTTGTTATACGTGGTCCGACTAACTGCACTAAATGATGAAAAGCAACTTGAGACATTCTGTAGAAACTTTGGAATTTATCCTTATCGGCGGTTAATTCCTTTACAACTACATAGTTCTACTATGCTGTTTATCTTTTAAAAGTGGATGAATCCAATACCTACGTTTCCTTTTTTTGATACGAAGCCACCAATACAACATTAACACATCCTCATCATCAGACGACATTGTTTGAAACTATACATTTTTTTGTTTCACCAGTGTACGCAAATATGAAATTAGTTTCATAAAACTAGTTTCGTGAAATTGGTTTCATAAACCAATTTCTTCAGTGTGCAGCCCGCCTAAAGAAACACTTATAAACAATAAAGTCACTTTATTGACTGACACTTGGCAGCCCGTGGTTCGCACAAATGTAAAGGTATGATACCAACGATCGGTCCATAAATCGAGTTGACACTAAGTCTAAACTAAGTATAAAAAGTTATGGAAACCATGTCCGTATATATATATATACCCAAATCACCAAAATGCGGCCTTGCGAAAGTAGAAAGCACTTAATTAATATTTAACGAAACATTTTTAAACTACTCTCTAAATAATCGTAATCCGTAATAATTAACAATTTATATATTTTAAACGCGTAGTAACCATAAAAAGAGTTTGATCAATGTACTATACATCACACTATGTGCAAAGTAGTGATCGTGGTTTAACCCGATTACTACACGTTTAACATTTTCCACTCCTTATTAAGAATTGACGTTACACATTATTCTCGGAATATTGAAAAATTGGTTAAAGAAAAACAAACATAATTTTTTTGTCTAGATAATTCACTGGAGCACTCTCTATGGTCTACACGCGTCGAGAAACAAAACAATTTGATTTTCAAACCAAGCGGCTGGATTCGAACGAATTTAATTGTTCGCTCGTACCGCGTTTATCTCGTACAACGGATAATCTAATTAAAAGACAATATGTAAAGACACCCGCGTACGTTGAAAAACAACCGAGTTACTTACGGTTACTTTATATATGTCGTTTTATAAATTGACAGTTTTCTTAATTTTATGGAATGTTCGAAAATTGTCTACCACGATATGGTAAACTGACGTCGGTAAATCTCGTTCGGGAGGCCACCTGTTGCCGGGCAGATACGCTCCGTCTAGTCTCCTGGTACTTTTTTTTCCGTTTTTCGAACGACACTTCTGATTTATTGTTAATTGTATACAAAGTTTTTATTTTTTTCGATAAATAATTATAAAAATAAGTAATATAATAGCTCAGGGACTCGGCGGTTTCCCGAATGTGCGCCACGCTGTCGACCGATAATTCTGGTCTAAAAATATATATGATTATTATAAAATAATTATTTATAAAAATACTGTAGTAAAAGCATTATTTTTACAAATTGGCCTAACGCATTAGGTTAGTTAAGCATTAAATGCTTCTGGAACCAGCACAAATAGATTTTGTTTGCATGAGACACGTACACAAGACCACGGGAAAAACATTGGACGGTTAGGCTGGGCGCACACCTAAAGAGCAAAACTGCTCCGAGCTGTTTGGACATCATAGAACATCTGTAAAGTAATTGACGCGCGCACACTAATTAGTCAATATCAACACACGACAAGACAAGACAAAACATGTTCGGTCTTGATCGGTCCGGTTCTATTTTTGCTCCGAGCAAAATACGAAAACCAAAGTCACTTGTTTATTTTACGACTATAGTCGGGTGAATGAAAAGTGGCCGCTGGCAATTTTTTTTTTTCGATAAGCCATGGGTTCTCAAAGTGAATCACGTAAAGCGCGATTGATAACAACATGGGCATCAGCGGCCACTTTTCATTCACCCGACTATAGTACATTACCAAACACCGTGTGAACACGTTATTTTAATACGTTGCTGAACTCAGGCGAGTGAAATTTTTGAATTTAAACTTGTCTTCACGTAATTCGACCAAAAAATTTAAAATCGAATTATTTTCTAACCGTTTTTTGTTTATTTCATGCATCCAAATTTTGCATTTTTTTTTACTGCTTTCGCTATTTAATAAAAATTGCCACAATAATGTCGTCTTAGTCAGAACTCATCTTGACGACTGGTGTTTAATAACAAAAATTAATCCAGAATTATTGTGTCTTGTTCTGTTCTGTTTTGTCAGTGTGAATGGAATTTGTTCCGAGCTGTTTGGAACAAAATGTTCCGTGCAGCTCGGAGCAGTTTTGCTCTTTAGGTGTGCGCTCAGCCTAAGTGTTTGGCCGGGGAAATGATTATAAAATAATCATTTTATGCCACGTTATCTGTAAATTAATGGGTACGATAAAAGGATGTCAGGGGAAAAGCTATTCGATTAGTTTTGACTCGTTTTGCAGTTGCATAGTGTCGTAGTACGTAGTCATCGCGAGTGTACGTACGTAAAAATAATGGCTCCACAAAAAATAAGATTGTATAACGTTGATTATTTAAAGTTTGGCTTCACGTTCATTGAAAAGGATGGTTAGGTTTGGAATCAAAATGTCACAGCGTGTTATTTGTCACGTTGTGTTAAGTAACGATGCTCTCCAACCAAGTCGACTAGAACGACGTTTAACCACAGCTCATCCGATGCTAAAAGAAAAACCTAAAGAGTTTTTTGTTGCTAAAAAAAATTCTTTAAGTAAAATGAAACTTGACAGTACCGGAGAATTTTAACAAAATAATGATTGTTACATTTTATTATTTCCTATTATTCATATTTTATAATTATTATCATCAATAAAAAAGTAGACATTCCGAATATTGTATAGTTTATTTGTTAAGTACACAAAAAAAGGTGATTGATTTTTTTCAATTTTCGAAAATCTACAAGTGGGGCGTAGAATAGAAGAGGTTGGGAACCACTGGTCTAAACCTAATGTGCCTTGATCACTACCTGTATCTATATATATAAATATAATAATGCAGCATCTGTATGTTTGTGTCCGCAAAACTCAAAAAGTACTCGATGAATTGACTTAAAATTTTAACACAACGTTGCATTCGTATAAACCGTATGTTTTTATGTATCTAAATACTCGATTTAATCAGTGGAAAGAAAGATAGGAGCCTTATTGTTGAGCTGCTAAAATCAATATGGAACATTTTCTTTGTCAACCATAGTCGAGTAACCATATGTTGTGGCGGATTACCGATTTAACGTTACGCTCTAGTTACCACGGTAACCAAAATCACCGTGACTGTCGTATGTTTTCCCTACGTTTTATCCCAATTATTAAGAAAACTACAACGAAAATCAACAAATTACCGCCTCCCAATGCACCAACTAGATCCCCCAGAAAAAAATGTTACACTAGAATATCGAATCACGTCTAGAAATTGCTGAGTGTTCGGTGAACATTTCAGGTCTCTACGATAAATTTTAACAACAAAAAAACCAAATCGAAATTAACAGAAACCATCATTGCATAAATATTCCCGGTCGTTCCTCAATAATAGGGAAATTACAATGAAAATCCAAACTATAGATCCAATATGCTTCTTATTGAGTTTCTGATAGGTGCAATAAAATTTCTACTTGAAAAGTTCACAGATGGGAAAATGTGACAAATTACAGTAAAACCAATATTAACTGTGCTAAGATTAACAAAGAAATGTTTTGTGCAACGAGAAAAATTTTTCGAGTTTTATTTTTTCTTTAAAAACACATAGGCAATCCTTTAATAGTAGGTATTTGATTAGTTTATAAAAAAAATACCTGTAAAGTGTTTATTTTAATGATTTTAAAGTTATAGTGTTCCATGAAGATAGGTTCCTAAGGTCCTATTAGTTCACCCCACCCATCATTCACCTTTGTCTTGCTTTACAGGATAAATCACAGTAGTTAAAAAGTAATGTAAAATATTGGCTGTGTGTGACATAAAAACAATGGTACGCTTAAATCACTAGATGGTTTATAATAATAATAGAAAATGTATATAAATTTGGTTGTACAGATAAAATGGGTTGTACTGGAAACGGTCCTGAGAATCTGTCGACAAATTAATATTGACGGTTCAAAATAATTATAATGACGAGTCGTTATATTATTGTATTGATTATTTCATTATTAGAAAGCGTATTTATTATTGGGCAAGTTGCGCGCCGATTAAAATTTTAAATTGTGGGTATTTTACGAAATAAATTTCTAACAATAATACTCGCCTAAATCGCCAAAGCTCGCACAATATCATGTCGAGATCAATTTAAAATTTACTTATAAATAACTAGAAATATTTATTACAATATAATAAACAATAGTACTTCATCATTTTAATGATATTATTAGTAATTGAATATTATAATTGTTTTGAGTTACCAGAATCCGCCAACTGATAATTTGAAGCTATGTTTATTTGTGGTTAATATAAATATGTGTAATGTACATTTAAAATTATAGCTTCTGTGACGGTGCACTTGGACGTTTTCTACTGTAAGCCGCAATATTTTGCCAATTCTACTAAATTAGCAAAAAAAAACTTACTAAATTAATGTAGGAAAATACTAAAACCTTATTTTTTTTTTTTTGGTAGGAAATTGTTAACAATCAGAAACATAAAAAACAGAAATTTCATACTAACATTAATATACTTATTCAAATTTTACAGGATCAAATATTTGTTTAATACATTTTTTAATCTCAGTAAAACCTTTGTGGGTCAATGTACACCATTAAAAGGATAACATTTTGTATAGATATAATATACATTTAAACTCAACTTTATATTTATTATTATATTTAAAGTATATAATATTAAAAAACTAGCCAACAAATAAAGTAAACATCAAATTAGGAAAATAAAATAATATGGTTGATAATGACTTAAAATTATTTACGGAACAAAAATCAAATAAATATAATGTTTCTAAAAAATACTAAACAATAAAAGGAAAAAAAACCAAGTACATAAATAAGTTAAAGTTTCAACCACACAAGTATAATATATATAATTTATAACTAACAATAAGTTGCCACGTAAAAATGTGCCCACTAGTGGATTGTTATATTATTTTAATCTACATAGAACGACGGTCAGAAAGGATTGACTAGGATGACCTTTTCAGAATATTAATTATTAGACATTAGTATGTGTAATGTCACATTATGCATATTGGCTCTACTGCAATGATAATATGAACACTAGACAATAAAATTACGTTTATTATTTCAATATTACTATTAGGAGGAAAAATGTAGAAACTTTTAATCTGTCCAATGGACATGTACAAACAACCTAAGCGACGTTCATTTGTTGAGTTTCAACAAAATCATACAAAAAACTCAGTCTTGTTGCTCAGCTCGTACTCGATCTCCTCGTTCTTGTACATCTCCAAAAGCTAAAATGTACAGATCGAGTATCTATGATTATATGAAAAAACAACAATAAGTGGAGTCTTCACGAGTCAACATAAATACATACATTATTTATTTCTTTGATCAACTCTTGTTTTTGTTTCTCGTGCTTTACTTGCAACTTATCTTTATCTTTGGCTTGCTTGATCTGTAAACAAGAGTTTAGTCAAATATAATATAATAATAAGTCAGTAATTGGATTGTACAACTCATTATTAATTTTATTTTGCAAATCAAGTTGACTTTACCTGGGCATGTTTCCTTTCGTCCATAAATTTCTTTGTGTTATTTTGTTTCTTTTCCCTCAGCCGTCTATCTTTATCGCCTTTCGTCTTTAGTGTCTTATCGGTCATTACGTCTTTCATTACTTCCACAGAAATTTTGGCCTGTCTGGTGTTCATCTCCTTTAAATCTCTGCAAAAAATTACAATACATTTAACAAGATTAAAACAAACTTTAAAAACACAAGTGGCATATTATATGGATTTTACTTTTCATGTCGGATTTCCAACTGTTTTATTTGTGAGGCTTGAATAGCCTCCATAAGCTTTACAAGTGCGTCTTGCTGCTCAGTGGCCTGTGTTTTTTGAAGTGCCCATTTCTCTCGTCGATGCCGTTCGACCATCTCAGACCACTGAGCCATTTGCTCATTAACCAATTTTTTAATATCCTCGTCAGTAATAACTTCATTTTTACTAAAAATAAAAAGAAAACATGTAATACTCGATTCATTCGTCTTTAATATATTTAACAATATTACTCACTCTTTGCCTTTAATAGCTTTTTCTACAGATATACATTGTTGTTTTTGTATAGTGGTCTTTTCCTTCAATTGACGCTTACGCAATGTTTCCAACTCCTTTTCTTGCTTCCTTCTTGCCTTTTGAAATCCTTTATCATTTCTGAGGTACTCAAGGTTAATATTTTCAAATTTCAGTTCTTCCTCTACAACATAACTTCATTATTATTTCAAATTTTCAATTCAAAATAATAATAATTGTTGTCTTTACCTTTTTTTGGTTCTTCAGACTTTTTATTTTTGCTTCCTTTTTTACCAGTCTTCTCGCCGTCTCCACTACCACCAGCTAAAATGTCTTTACTGTTTATATCGGCTTCTTCGATACCCATTGCTTTCATTTGTTGGCTACGTTTTTCTTGCGCTGACAAAAATGCTCTTGGATCGGATAAAGCAGCCATAAAATCTGTAAAAAAACGGAATTTAAAAAAATGTATTGTTGCCGCCGAGGTCTACGCTTGGTATACTAAAGAAGGTAAAAAAAGGACAAGCAAATTTAAAAAAACTGTACAAATAAACCTATTTAACCTATATCTGCTGCAATGGTCATTGAAAAGTTTATTGCAGCGATATTACAATGTGTATTATATTTACAAAGATGGTAACTGAATAAAATTGTAAACAAAATTCATAAGTTATATTGATCATAATATGATATTATACTTTGCTCAACACAATGCCAGATGATGTTATATAAATTATCTAGACATAGGTTTAATGTGAATCTAAATTTAATATATTATATTAAACACATAATTATTTATAACTTACCTTCAAAACCATCAGGAACATAAATTTTCAATTCAATGTTACAGAATAACATAGGAAGAGCCATTGGGAAATTTGCTTCTGATCTCAGAGATATATGCCTGTAGCCAGCTTGTAGACCATCTAAAGGCAAAATTCTCTGTCCCAAGAGTTTTCCGTTCTCTTCATAAACACCGATTCTCAGTACTGCTAAATCGGGTAATACTACCTAAAAAACAAAATAAGTTTATAGGTATGCTGTTGCAATAATTCAAGTTAAGGGAAATTACTTTTCTAAACAAAAATGGTTCTTCGTTGTACACAGGATTCAATCCGTTACTTGGCACCATCCTAGTGCGGAATTCTTTACGGATAGTGTCCGTAGGAAGACCATACATGTCCACTTCAACATAAGTGCCGACTTTTTTGTCAGACAAGAATTGGCCAGCAATCACTTGAACTGAACACTGGGCGGCGATCACACCATCTACGGGGGATTCTGCAAATGGATCAAAGCTACGGTCAGCTCTACGCATGAAATCTGGTTTCAACAAGTATCCACAGTTTCCATTGTATTCAAATTTTCCTTGATTGAGCTGCATAGGTAAATCTGCAGTTTGAAAATTCAATGATACCATTTGACAACCAGCGTTCCAGAAAACCTATTAAAAATATAAACTCTTGGTAAGTAAATAAGACTATCAGCTCCTTATGTGTTATTGGGTAAAAGTTTTTTATATTCATATAAGGCATGTCAAACGTATCAAGTGTAAAAAAAAAAAAAGGTATTGTGATTAAATAGTCTGTTATCTAAAAGACAATATTTGAAAACCTAATAATTGTCTACATACAAAAAATACTTTATAATACATAACAAACAATATAGAAAAAAATTAATAGTTACTAAGAATTATTTTAAGGTCACTTTTTTGAAATACAAATTTTGTTGTAGATAGTACATATTCAGCAGGGTTTAAGGTATATCTTAATATAACACAATTAAAATTGTGAATTTTTAAATAGAATCTATCAGTGACATCTGTATCATATTTATTTTATAATACATAATAAATCTGTCTTTATACCTGTGGCATATAGTTGGATGAATCAGCACGTGTTCCTTTTGGATAAATACGGCTCATTTGTCTTTTATTGTAGTTTACAAATTCGATTGCTTGAGATTTCAAATAACTCAACCCGGTGTTTTCAGCAAATGAACTCATGTTGTGATGAATGTTCTTTTCTATTACCAAAATTAGGCTAGTAAGTTGTCAAAGAAAAAACCTTCTACACTTGCAGACTTACTTTCAGCTACATCAAAACCTTGAAACTTGATTGGCTGAGCATAGTTCACCATCGAGGATAACCATGGATGCACATTTGTAGTAGAGCCGGTATATTGTATTGGCGGTGGAGCCTCGGCACCTTCTGTACCTGTTCCAGCGTCAGGCACTTCTACCTAAAGATTCCATAAAAATATCATATTTTATTATAATATAAAATTATTGCACAAATAGTCTATGTTTCAATCTGACCTTTTTTTCTTCAGGAGGGTTTGCGGTTACTGCAGTAGCATCCTCCTTTTCTTCGTCTTCAATGACAAATTGCCCTTTCCTAAATAGTTCAAGCTCACTCTTTTCGACTTCTGGCTTCAAACGTTTATTTTTTATCATGATTTTCCTTTTCAACAATGAAGGTGGTGGCAGTGCAACACCCGGTTCACACTTAATAGAAAAATAATAAAATTGATACAATAATTCAGTAAATGAAAATGTAAATGTTACATCATTATTCACTTACTAGATAGTCTGATAAACATTCTCTCATCAATAAATCCCCAAGAATTTCATCACAATATTTGGCAAGTTTGTACTGTTGACTTTTGCAACAATGATTTTCAAATGATAAAATAATAGGAAAATCAGACGTTACAAACGCTGTATCTCGAATGGCATAAATTACATCCTAAGTATCATTAAATAAAATATAAGTTAAGATTCAGTATTGAGTGAAAAATAATAATCTTACCTTAAAAAGAATATCTGTACACATAGCTTTTCCGTGCGTAATAATTGGTTCTTCTTCTTCGCCTTTACCATCCCAGCAATCAAGTTCAACACATCTATGGGGTTTATAAGGTATGAATTGGAAAAATAAACATTTGAACAGATCATTTATTATCAAAAACACTAACCTGCATCCAGCCAAAAGTGTCTGTCTGTACATTTCAACACTAGACTTGCCGCCAAATTGTCGCCCGGATAAATAAGTGTTGTGCGAGGAATTGATATAATAATGAGCTAAAGGTTGATCCATATCCATGTAGAAATCTAAGCGATCCAAAAATACTGGTGCGTTTTCATCAGACATTAAATATCTAATTAGACCTTCTTTAGACAAATTCTCTAAAAAATAATAGTTAAATATTTAGATACATCAATCAATAGGGATAACTATACTTAAACTTAAAAAATTGACAATAATATCATAAAGTAATAAAAATATAAACAAGACTGTGTTGATTAAAATCTTAAAAAATTGTTACATGTAGTAAATACTCAATTACTACATTTTACTAAGTATTGTCGGTAAACTGATAAAAAACGATGAGGTTTAAAACCATTTTGATGGGCATTTGTCCCAAATTGTAATATGTTAACCATGAATACAGTTAAGACTTAAGTCAGAATATGCACAAGACAATGAACAAATTAAACGTATAACAAAGTTGCCAACAAGTTATCATTATTTTTGATTTTGAGCAAATCGAATAATGTATTGGTTTAACTATGAAGCATTTTGAATCTAGTATGTGCATGGGAGGGGGGCACTTTTTTGATTTTCGTTGTAGTTTTCTTTATAGTTTGGAAAAAACCTTGGAAAAACTGGACAATTTACGGCAATAATGGTTTCATTATTTTTAATGTTTTCTTTTTATTATAACTAGGTTAAAAATAATTGTGAAGACCTGAAATTTTCACAGAATATTAATATTAGGCTTTTATAGAGGTGGGCACATTTTCAAAACATTCAGACCATTTTTGAACTATTATTTTAAACTTTCAAGGTATGTTAGTTTTTGTTTGGTTTTATTTCTTTAAAACTATTTTTACCAAACAGAAATGCACAAAAATTTGATACACGGTTAATCCAATGTTTTATAGTGAAAATGAAAAAATGTCAGTGTATTAAAATAATTCTGTTTTATAAGCATTTACAGTGTACATTTTGATGAAGATCGTAAAAATTACAGCATTTCAAAACATGATTAACTGAACTTCGCTCAGATTTGGTTTTTGTCAGCAATGATTCACTGTTGCGTACAGATATAAATTTAATTTCCCTCTATCTCCTACATTTCCACCTACAACAGTAGTCCATGGTGCAAAGTATTTTATATCTTGTGTATCAGACTTCGTCAATAAAAAAGTGGAATTGATTATAGTAGGAACAAAAAATAAAAACATTAGATGTAAAAATCACAAGCAACAAAATAATCATATACCTTGAAATAAGATAGTCCACTTGAATGATTTAAGTTAAAGGTTATCATAATATATTTGAAGGCAATTATTATACTGAAGTAGAAACCATTTAGATCAGAGTTTTTACAATTTTTTTTTTTTTTTTTTTTTTAAACATATAATTTTATTTTTGTAATTTGTTATATAATTAATTTACTATGGATTTCAATGTGTATAATCATGTTCCTACCATAAAAAAAAAAAAGTTATAAAAGTACAAATGATTACTATAATCAAATTGGTAGATTTTTAGATGATTTTAAAATTGAAATTTCTTTTTTGCTACTATTATGAAAAAACAGTAAATTTACATTTCAAAAATTGAAAAACTGCTTACAGAGCTATAAAAGCATAAATTAAATATTACAATATTATTGTGTTTGTATTACAAAATACTCGTATTTCTTACTTTCGCTCTTCACCCCATCTGATGGCTCGTAGTCGTTAATAATTTCTAAAGCTCTTTTTTCATCATACAAAGGATACAAAATCTCATTTAACCGCGGATCTCGCTGTTTTTCATTGAGGAACGTGATGAATTGATCCAAACTGATATTTTCGGCTTTACCTTGAGTACTGAGAAATAAAATATACATTTTAAAATATTATGCATTAAACAATCATCAAAGAAAATATTTAACAGTATTTTAATCATTTTTTACCTTAATCAGATTCTATAATCAATTTTAAGTTTCTCTTTAAAAGGTTATATAGACATTGGAGACTTAGTAGATAATTTTACCACCGTAAGTAACAATAAATAACAGTTGAATAAATTCTTCATATACAATAAAATATTTACATTAAAAAAATTGTCTTATTGTTTAAATAAGACATCTCTAGCTCAGAAACTAATATATTTTGTCCCAAGAACATAATAAAAACTAAAAATGTATCTTTTATTATTATATTTTGTTATTTTTTAATTACTGTTGGAAAGTATGGCTATTATTCAAGTGTTATTAAATATAAATACAGAGAATAATTGTTTAGTTAATTAAATACTTACATCGACTGAAACAGCTCTTCAATATCATTTCTGGGGCATATTTTGTGGTACAATTCATAAAACTTATCAAACGTAAAATCTGTCGGCTCAATAGTATCGTTCTAAAATATAAATGCACAATTAAAATAAAAAAATATTACAAATTGTGTTTTATAATCTCAATTCTGTTATACTTTTCCGCTAGGAAGATTGAGATCAGCCAAACACTGGTAAACCATTTTTTCAGTTTTGCCCGAAGCAAATGTTCTGGCAATTACTTTTACAGGAACTTTTCCTTTTGGATCCACCAACATACCCAATCTCATCCAACTATAATGTTAAAATATATGTTAATTATAAAATAATGTTAGGTAAAAAAAATTACAATATTTTTGTTTATAAATTATACTAATTACAATTATGACAATAACTTACTGTTTCATGAGATTGGTTCTTACACATACATTGTTCATCTTGTTGTTGTGAGTAATTTTCCGGAGACCTTCTTGCCATTGCTTTATGAAAACAACAGATAAATTATTATACATTATTAAAAGTGTACATTTTATCTAATTTTGAATAAAAAAAAAATAATCATTTTTTCACCGAGAAATACTAAATTGTCTAATGAAGGGATTATTCCTGCATTACATTTTAAATTCATAAAGGTAAAACAAAGTTATTAATCATACTTATTTTTGTCAACCTGAAGAAATATTTCATTTCAAACCAACATGAATTATAAGTTTAATTAAATGTATTATAATATATACAAAACATTGAAATTTATTAATGTTAATGTAGGTGGAAGTAAAAAAAATATAATAATAATAACAATATTTCATTTGTGGTTTCTCTGTTATGATTTCCCTATGGAAATTGAAAATATTATTTGGGCGTGCATAATTATTATTACAAAATATATTACAGAAATCAAATATGTAAAACCTAAAAACAGCGCTTTTGCTTCCCTCCTATTGAAATTATTTTTGTTAGACGAATGACACAATTGTGTACTTGTTACTGTTCAAATTAAATTAAAAACTATTGATTGGAGACTATAAAGTTAATAGCTAGTATAATATTATAATAAAATTATATACAAGTTTTTTTTTTTTTTTGTTACTGTTTGAATATTAAAAAACAAACTGTTAGAACAACTTGTAGCATTCGTGTTAACATATGGATTGAAAATTATTATACATTATTTGTACTATCACACAAAACAGGAAATACATATTGTATTCAGAATGGTTTTCAATTAATATATGTGTTGTTTACTTTGGCTGTGGCAGCATCTGGGCAAATAACATGTTGATAATTTATGTTGATGTAATCTGTGTTGCTGCATATTGTCAAAGATTTCTCTTCCAAGGTATCGCCGTGTTTATTTATCAACTGCTGTTGTTGTCTAGTGTCCTGGAAAAGCAATATAAATGTTCATATTTTAGGAAATAATTTTTGCCAAATATAAAAAAGAAAAAAATAATATATAGTTTCACGAGTCAACAATATTGATTTATTTTTATAGAAAAACACTTACTTTTGGTAATCCTCCTGAGCGTATGTCACTGACTTGGCACAATTCAATGACATCTCCATCCTGGAAACAAAAATAATACATATATTATTCATTTTTAGATACATACATTCGTAAATATATTAGAAAAACAATTTTATTGATGAAGTTAAAAGTAATAATTCTATTAAATTTTATGTTGATGATGTAAATAAAACATAATTTGGAATATTTTGAATATAATTTATTTAAATAAATGTAATAAAGGAGAGGGGGTGGAAATAAGATGTTTAAACACAACTCACCCGGTTTTCACTTTTCCAATAAATAAAAAATCCGTATTCATCCACCTTGAACGTACAGCCGTTTTCGATTTCAACATTGTCTTTTTCTTCGGACCAACGGTCAAACACACATCCTTGTAGCAACACATCGGGAACTGGGATCTGCCAGTTGAACTCAAATTTTTTTGTCATTGCGACCGATAGGCCGTTGTATTCAAGTTATGTTCATATAGACTATTGAACAAACAAGCGAGTAAGTAACTAATCATCGTCAACTAGGTACACGTACAATTTAATATGCAAAACCCAATTAATGGCTATTTAAGTAGGTACCAAATTAAAGAGCAATTAAGGTCGAGACGGATTTTTCAATGTAATAGATTTTATAACTTGTTATATTATTTTCACTATGGTCCTATAAAATTAAATACTTATGCCATAACCGAGAAGATGTATATTTTTTAAATTACGTCATTTTACTCAATATAAAATAATTCGAGTGATTACACATAATACATTTTAAAATACAATTTTATTATTAATTTTGTTTAGTAAGTAATATAAGTAATGTAAGTATATTTTATAACTTAATGATATAATAATAATAGATAATATATTTACTTATACAAAGAAAAAAAAAGTTTTGATATTATTTAAACGTGTAATTACACGCCTACACAATTTATTCACACAAGGTATTCAACAGCCTGTTAAAATCTAAACCATCTATCGAAACTAATAAAATTATCGAGAATATTACTCTAAAATTAACTAAATCAAACGATTTACTGTAATAATATATTAATGTACCTACAAACATATTGTTAACAAAAAACCAATACAAAATTGGTCGTGTAGGTACTTATTTGAATGCCCACCTATATCTATATAAATATATATAATATACCTATATAAATAAAAATAATAATACCCCAGTTTAAAGAAATTATATCAGATATACGTAATTATTTTATAATCGAAACATTAAATCTAATTTAATGATACCTCTAAAGGTCATGTATTCTTCTTTCCTTTTATTACAATAAACATTTACACAATTATGCTTCACATAACAATATTATTGATACAAAACTACCGATGAGTTTATCAAATTTAAAATATTTGTATTTTTTTTTTTTTTGCAGGAATAACGTGGAATACTTTGTGCGGGTTAGCCTACCCGTTTACTTGTATATTTTATGTATGTTTCAAATAACCCGATACAATATGGACAGATAGTCCACTGTTGGAAATAACAGAAAATGACATTAAGAAATTCAAACCCGGGTTTCACAAAATAAAGCAAAACAGTTTGAATCTAAATTTGTGCGTCTGGCGACAGGGAGTAATGAAATTATAAAAGAAAATTGACGGACGCCGTCTGGCGAATCTGGACACGGACGAAAATCTGTAAAACTCGAACCCGAACCCGCTGAATAACCGTGCGGAATAAAAATCAAAAACAACAAACATTTAAAAATTAGCCTAGCAATTTGACCATTACGAATTAAGTCAACGTTTCCAAATCCGAACGGTACGGAACGTGCGTACTCACGTTGTCGCGGTGTTTTATATTTTTCTCGTAGCAAAGTGACCGGTACACATAATAACCGACGACGGTCCGATATTGTCGACGCCGCGAAATGCCATCGGCCGCGGCGATTCGCAGTCGTCGCCGGGTTCACCGGCGACAGCGGTCCGCGGTCATTTTCGAGATGGTGGGGAAATAACAATAATAGCAATAACAATAATAATAATAATAATAATAATAATAATAATAATAATAATATTAATAAATAACAAATAATATTACGGGCTATTCGACACGGTTCGGTTACGGTCGTGTCGCGGACGGCGGCGGTGTGTTGGCGAGCGGCGGAAAAAAAAATTCGATCGAAATTTCAACCGACCGAATACTATACGGAATACAATTCAATAAATAAATCAAACTAAAAATTTGAAAATAAAAACGCCGACGGACGCGTGAAACGGAACAAAACAAAACATCGTAATCCGACGGCGAAACCAAAATAACAACAAACTACCGTACGCCGCGGCTGTTATCGTTCGTTGTTATCAGCGAGTGTGTATCGCGCGCGCCCGGCAATCGCGGAGAAATGAAAAAAAAAAAAATAATTAACTAGCGTTGTGGTCGTGTTGTCATTTCGCGTATTTTCGTGTCTGTTGCCGGCGCAGCGGCGGCAGCCCGGAGACAATATTAATACGAACTGTTGCCACGGTCTATAAATGCACTATTTTCCTAATTTTTTTTTTTACTCTATGGAAACCGCAATTCCTTAATACGAATAACAAATTTAATTCAATTAATCCTAATTATTTCGATTGAAAAATCGGATATTTTGTGTAGAATATCTAAAAAATAATAATGAGTACACCTATACTTCAGTAGCGTTATTGGTGTTCACCCCCTCACCAACAGGTTTACGATATTACAAAAAAAAAAAAAAACTCAAATAATAATATTACCAATAGGATTTCCCATAATGTACTATACGACTAATTGGGAGACATGGGCGCAACTAGACATTTGGACAAGAGGGTGCTTAAGTACCAGATTTTTTTGTAGCTCGTCAGTGGACCTACCTCCCCCCTCACATTATTATTTGGATATATGTAGAAAACGTTTTTTTTTTTTTTTTTTTTTTTGTAGGGGCTTATTTTGACTTAGGTGGTGTTAAGGACCCAAAGCACCCCCTTAGTTGTGCCAATATTGGATGACCACTTAGATACACAATGGTTTTACTCAGTAGCGAATCCAGTGGGCGGGGGGGGTATAACCCCTCCCGTAATGTCTTCGATATACATTTTTTAAGATGATGATTATTTAATTCGACCATTAAAAAAAATATCCTATTAGGAATGAGAATTTCAAATGTTAACTCACTTCACCCCTCCTCCAAAATATTTTCCTGATTATACTAGGTACGGTTTCTGTTGCTTAAACCACTGTCTATTGCAGGCTCATTTCTCCTGTAAATATTTTCTACGGCAGACCTACCGTTATTTTCCAGAACGTTAGAAACCCAGTAAGTAAAATAAACAGATTATCAGGGGCGACCACTGTAAAACATTTCGTGGGGGTTTGAAAAAAATGAAAAATGTTAATTTGTTCATAAATATCATACTTTATTAAGGCTCATGGGAAACTTTGAAATAACTATTAAATTTGTAGATCAGGTAATTCATTTATCCTGATATTTCCGGGGGGGGGGAGTGGGTAAACCTCAAAAATTCTCCCTGCATAATATTAATGTACAGACGATAATATTACCAGATGGGAATATACACCAGCAAACAATATTAACAGAAAATTAACATACGGAAAGTAGATAGCTAGAAAATAGTTTTAAAGACTGTAGGAATCCGGAAAAAAAAATAGCTAGAACTTAAAAATTCCAGAAGATATTTAATCAAAAATAAAAATGATAGAAAATAAAATTACCAGAAAGTCGCATAACAATTGATATCACTTCCTGAAAAACTACGTTCTGTAAAACTACTTTTTGGTAATTTTACTTTCTACTTTTCTTTTAAATATTTTCTGGAATTTTTATATTCTGGGTTCGTACCGTCTGTCAAACTACTTTCTGGCCGTTTATTTTCCAAAACATTATATGTGTCCGAAAATATTTATGGAGGAGAATATTCTAAAGGCTAACAACGTGAATAACTAGGGGCAGCGAAATACCCAATTATGGATCGGTAAAAATATAAAAAGTAAATATCGCCTCTAAAAAATAAGTGTACCAGCGTTTAGGATTACCATATTTATAGTATTTATATCCATATTGTTTGATGTTCAAAATGTTTCCAAATATTTATTAAAAAAAAAAAACCATCGGGTCTTGCGCAAACGTGTAATTTTTCACACGAAATGCGCATTTCTTAAAAAAAAAAAAAAACATGCATTTTCTTCGATAACTATACGGGTAGCTTTAGTGACATTTTGATTTTTCATAGCGGTCAAATCTGGAAACTATAATGACACGGTCGCAAAAGCGTTTTGAAAAGACGAACCGATAAATATTATTACCAAAATATATTTTCGTATTCTTTTAAATTTGATCACCATGGTTCTCAGACGATGGTATTATGGGTCGTTTGAAAGACAGAACGACATTTAATCAACACGGTGACAATATTATATAACATTATAGTATGGTATACAAATATGGTATACAAAAAAAAGTCAATAACGAACAAAAAAATGCATAGGCTTCACAAAATCGATTTTTTTTTTCCGGAGGGAGATGTACAACGATAGTTTCCTCGTCGGTAAGTGCAATATTTTATAGCCGAAATATGATTTTTTTTTTTCGTGAGGAAAAAATTATATAATTAAGTCTCAGGGGAATGAACATTCGCGGGCAGTCCGTTTTTAAGTAAAAATACGTGTACTTCGCACCTGTACAAATGGACATGAATTCGTCTATTTGGGCACATAATAAAAAAAAAAAAATTAAAAAGACTTATTATTGTCTGCGGTTATTAAAATTAATGATTTTCGTTATGTACTGTAAACGAACTGCGAGTAATAAACAATAAGTACATAGTCGTTAAATTACAAAACTCTGATAAAAAACTAAATGAAATATAACAAGAATAGAAAAAAATAAAAAATAAATAAAAAAATTGTAAAATCGAGAACTATTATATTATACCTAATGGTATTATATCTCGCTATGTGTATTTAAATAAACACAGGGACTTTATTAATACATTTTTTTTATAAATTGTTGGGAGGAGACAAAAAAAAAAAACCTATAAAATTACCGATCAAAACACTAAACCTACTTGTATTCTATAATCTATACGTTTTATTTACAATGTAATGATATTTATTTTTAATATTCGGTTATTCCAGTACGGTTTTTGTTTTCCGTCATTTTTTTTTTAAACATTCCAATAAGTCCTATGTTAAATATTAGGTAATATTAATGTAAGTATCACGTTGTTCCTTAAACAATATATGTGGATAGCAACAATTTAAAAGTCGAGGTAATAATAGTATGTGCAACACATCATTATGTAATATGTATCTGTTTTTATTTGTTATATATTGCATTATTATATACAAAAACGGGAATATTACTGAAATCGGAATTATATAATCTAATTGGGTTCCGTAATTATCCAGAAAATAATTGGCCGGAACGTTAGAAATGTAGAAAGTAAAACGGACAGAAAATAAATTTCCGGAAAATTATTTCCCAGATACAACTACAATATTGTAGGAATCCAGAAAATAAAAAAGCCGGAACATAAAAATTCCAGAAAATATTTAAACGGATAATATAAAATTACCGGAATGTTTAATCACTGAAAGAAGTTGTCCTGAAGTGATATCAATTATTTCTCGCAGCGGTATGCTACTTTTTGGATTTCTACATTCTGGTAATTTTACTCTCTGTTTAAATATATTTTGGAATTTTTACATTCTGGCGATTTTAATTGCGATTAAATCGAAATATTGTTCGGGGCCTCGGGGGTTAATGTATATAACAGTACAGTCGGATACCCGCCCGGAAAATATTTAACAACGAAAATGGCTCGGTTTTTAAGTTATTTTTGATAGAAAATTGGTATATCGATAAAATGTGTAAAATGAAAACTGTACGATAAACACATATGAGTATACAGAGACGACCGAGCGTGTACACGGAAACCAGGACAATTTAAACTCGGATATATATTTCGGGTACGTAGCCGATATACGGTATATATATAAAAAAAAAAAAACAGACAAAATCATCTCGACTCGTCTTCCGTAATATTATCTTGTCGATACTACGGGTGCCCATATACGAAATAATATATAAGTCATCACGCGTCCGAAATTCGAAAGACATGTAACGTTTTCTGAACGGCTCTATTGCCTTTTACGCGTTCTGTACGCGCTTAGATATTTAATATTAGAAAAATAAAACGTACTTTTTATTTTATATCGAACGCGATAATATCCAGTCCGTATAATAGGAATTCGAGTGCGGTGCAGGGACGAAAATCGGAATTTCTATATTTTATACACTGGCGTGCGTGTAGGAAAGTTTGCCAATATTGTCAATAGTTTAGTACACAGCAATGGATCGGCGGCATACAAATATATATTTTTTTTTATCATAAACGTTTCGCGTTTACGTTACTTAAAATATTACGGTGGTCTATTTTTTTTTAGCGTATTTCGTTGACCTAAGTATATTATATTTTTAAACGCAATCAAAAGATCAATACTCGTTATATACAACGTGTAATTTTTACATTTCTAGAGCGGAGCGAGGGTTCCTGTGGTTTTACAATGATGATTATTTGTTTATTATTATTCTGTAAACACTTTTTCTACCAGAAGACTTCATCCAGTCTATAATGTTTCCGGTAGCAAATTTCATCTAGTTGGTACTTTAAACAGGAAATTTTTCGATATACCTAACGTGCCGAGAATTCTCTGACGTTCGATCTTCTTAACATGTATGTATAATAATAAGATCTTAGATTTACAGAGGTGTAAATCACGGTTCGTCGTGATGTATATTCGTAGTATAGCGGTCGACAGCGGTAGGTATTTTATAATCAACGGCGGTGTATAATATTATTATAATTATTATAAAAAAAAAACTCGTGACAAAAAAAAAAAAAAAAAAAATAAGGGAAAGGAAAAGCTTTCCTATTCGGATAATCGCGTCCGCGCGATCAACGTAACGAACCGTAATAATAATATATTATATATATTTATGTTTTATTATGCAACAGGGCGGGTAAAAAATGAAAAAATAAAGTTTGGTAATTATACTGACCGACCTATAATACTAATTGCAACCCGCAGAACGTGTTACCGTGAACTACTAATCTGTAGAAATAATATTTACAGAACCATACGGTTACGAACAAAAAAAAAAAAAATATTATAATACAATGTAATATATATATATATATAATGTTAAGTAATATACGCGATATCGTACAAAAAAAAAAAAAAAAAGTGTGCACTTCGGTTAGGACTGCGTTCGTAATGACTTATTAAGATCAGAAACGCCGATTATTTTATACGAATATATTATACCGGGTGTCTATATCGTCCGTCGATATAACACACGGTTATATTAATCCGCCCGGTATTTACCCGCAATTATTATCATTTTAATTTCATATAATTGAAATTGAAGTGTCTTTTGTTTGTCCGGGCTAATCTCCTCAGAAACTATACTCGTCCGATTTGCATAAAATTTGCGTCAATCGATTCGGCGAGATCCGTATAGTGTCTCGTAGGCTTTCGATAATTCCGCCGATATCCTCGCCACCGCCGCATTTAAAAACAGTTTTTTTTTTTTTTGTCGTTTTACGGAACCGCTCGGTAATACGAACGAAAGCTAACCGAAGGTTGTTATTATACTTATTTAATTCAGTTGTCGCGTAGAAAGAGAGTCCCGTTTTTAAAAGAGATTATAAAGCCAAACAAACAAAAGTTTTGACGACAATCTAATACCGTTTAACAACGATTCTGGATAGCCAAACTCAACCCGAGCAAGATCGGACGATGGCAGCTAATCTATTGCAGACTTTGTAAACTATATAATTCGTTTTTTTTTTCAGTCAGGATAATTACATTTTTTTATTATTTACGTTTTACATATTACATTTTCGATTGTTTTCTGTGCTAATGTAATGGGAACAGGTTACATATTTGTAATTGGTCACGAGTAAACCACAGAATGATGGGTGATGTTATCAATTCCTACAGTACAGTAAAAAAAAAAAAGTCAAATTGGAAACGGTACACGTTTAAATTCAAAATAAATAATATCAATTGGTTCATCCGTGTCACCCGGATAACCCGAAAAAAAAAAAAAAAATTAAATATTCGAATCGAGTGCAAACCGCACTAAAAAGCGGTCGAATTCCGTGATAAAAAGTAACTATCGCCGCCGAATAAACCTTCTCCAAGAATTGCCGATCGTATAATATAACAGTGAACCCCGCATCCTGCAAATTTGTAGCAGCGGTGGTTTTCGATATGTTCTACATTTATATAATAGATATATTAAAAATAGTAAAAAACCGGACGGTTATATATAGACAAAAAAAAAAAAAGAAGCCATTACAGTGGGACGCACTGTGACTATACCGTAATTGGTAAAAGTAAATTATATATACATATATATGCAGTGGGGGAAACGGGGGAATTTTCTTTTTGAAATTTTTGCGTGGGCAAAGGTATCATTTTTCCCCCATGTATGATAACAGTACAAATCTCTGTATTTTCTAAAATAAAGAAAGAATGCAATTAGTAATACATTAATTACTTTTTACCTATTCATAAGATAAAAATATGATCGTCAAAATTTATATAAGTTTTTACGACCTCTTTTCGCTTCCTTTTGATATAGAGAGAAGTAGGTAAATATAATATATGCATAATAGTAAAATAATATTTCGGGACGATCCCTCGAGATTACCGTTACCGCGGTTACCGAGGTATATACCTATACATATATATATATTTATATATAGCGAAACGGTATAATTTCTTTTTATGGAAATAGCGTATTACACAGCACGTCGAGTATGTACTTGCCGATATCTACGTAAAAAAAAAAAAAAAAACAAAACCGTATGCGATTTATGGCCAAGATCGTTTTATTTAAAAAAAAAACCTATACCTATCCCGTAAAAATAATATATATATATATATATACATATATAACGTCGCGGCGATATATACGAGTATAGTATTTTTTATATATATAAAGGGTGAATTATTATCGTATTATTATTCCACCTCCCCTGGGTACTAAACTTTTTTTTTTTTTTTTAATACCCATATACGTATTTTAAAATAACACATTATCATATCGATTCGATTTTGACTTTTGCCGCGATCTTTTTTTCATTTTTTCTTTTCTCCCGAGAACGCTGCGGCTGCCAGATACCCCACGGAAATACAATATAATAATACATCGTTAAAATATACAACATATAATATAATATAACGACCGTTAAGAAAAGAAAAGAAAAAAAAAAATCGTTCGTAAAACACGTCAAGTCCGGGCCAAAACGTAAAAATTCGCATAGTAATAAATATAATATTATTTAACACGAGTTTTAAAAATAGAAATAAATATTATTATTTTATTTTAAAAGTTATTATATATGCAAACCACTGCATTTTTACGTACAATTTCCGTCAAGTATATATGCGCATAAAAAAATATCGTTTTAAACTCGCCAACCTAAGTAAACGCAATTTTAGATTACGCACAGCTAACATACCGCAGGCTATACGACTTTTATTCTATAACAATATTATTTATCCTGTACCGAACACGACAGTTATTATTATATTAATTTACATCGCGATGTATTTTTTTTTTTTTTTTTGACTTTTTGATTTCTCTTGTAGTTTTCTAAATATATTGTAGGCAAAAAATCGAAGGGGGTGGGGGAAACGGGAATGTTTATACGCACAATACCGATTTATGTTAATTTTTTTCGTTATTTTTATTTAGTCGACAAAAATCGTATAGACCTAGAAACTTTCACCGAGTACTTATACAATAATAATTTCAAGACACTGTACAATTATCAAAAAATGATGTCGTTTTTTTTTTTTTTAGTTAACCGTTTGGAATTTTTACAGAGTTACAGAGTTCGTCGTAAGTTATACTTAGCGGTGACGACGAGTACAGACCGCATGTGCAACGGACTAGTTTTCGAGAGCCCGTAGAAAGTTCAACCATATCGAAAACTGTCTATTATAATATAATAACGTGCAAATGTTTGCGTATAACATGACATAAAAATTCAATAGGGTCCGAAGGTTTGAAAATTGTATTGAAACACAGTTGTATTATGTTCGGGTAATTAGAACTAATTTTGCGGATGGTGCGGGAAAAACAGCTTACGCTGTCGAATGTCTTCCGTAGAGAAATAATTATTCACATTGTAACGCGTCAGCTTTATATTCACGTGTGTGTAGATCGATTAATAATTATGATCATTATGTAACTATAAAACAAAACGAAAGTTAAAAAAAAAGTCAGATATACTCCCATAACCATATGGAAAGGTAATCACTGGCGTAACTGGGCAAAAAACTAGATGGGGGAGGGGGCAAACAAATTTATTCGCCAAAATCAAAACCACGAGGGGCCGTGTACATGCATTTTTATTTTACGCATACAAAATAATGTAATTTAATGACTTAATCACTCAATTAAACAAAATTTAAAAAAATATAAAGAAAACATAGGTTTTTTTAATGTTAGTTTTCTTATTTTTGTAACCCACATAATGTGATAACGTTGACAACACGTAAACATATTAACATAAAACACGAGAAATATATATTAACTCTTATGAAATAATTTCAGAAAAAAAATATTTTTATCTTATAAGTGAATAGCAGTTCATGTATTGTATTCTTTCTTTATTTTAGAAGATTCAAAGATTTGTACTGGATATGTTCGACCTGTTGTGGACGGGAAGTTTGAAAGGTTTATAATAGGATAATATTATAGGGAACGTATTTAAAATACTGAAAGCGACTAAATAATTTGCAATCGAAAAACGATTCTGAGCGGAGCTCGGTAAACCGGTAAAGTTTTTACTATGTTAGTGTTTTTCCGCAAATAGAAACCCAAAAATTAAAAAAAAATACCAACCGATGTACCTATCGTTATTTTTTTTATCTTGTGAGAAAAACCGTTGGGAATCTATAGATAAACTTTTCATACAGAGTATCGCCGAACGAAAGATCCACATCTTTTAATGTACGATGTGAACGATTTCGAAGGAATTTTTAGTTGCCGAATAATCACAGTTTTCCGAAGAAAAAAAAATACATCATATAGTAAAACTAAAAAAAAACTATAATAAGTTCTTGTTTACATAAAGAATCTAAAATAGAGTTGATTTAATCTTATATAGCATGTTACAATAATTTTAATAATAATCTACGTTAAAATAGTCTTTCGAGTCTCTTAAATTACTAGACATAAAAATTTACATTTATTTTTTTCAAATAAAAAATTTATGCAGCATCACGCCTGCGCATGTGACTATCACTCAATAATAATTAAGTTATTCGGTATAAATTATTATATATTGTATTCCCGAGAATAATAATAATATGCGAATACGCCGTTGTGTTTTTTCTTTTTTTTTTTCAAGACTTACAAATGCGATTAAACGTTAATAATTGATAAAATAATAAATTTCAAAAAGAAAACAAAAAAATCTCTAAACAATACGTACAGCGTAATTCCAATTATATATATATATATATATATATATATACACATGTGCAGAGTACGAATTGAGCGTATATTTCCAATAAAACAACAATCGGTATCTGTAAATCAGTAAATCTGTGCAAACGAAAAACGATTCTTATCAGTGAGCGGAGTTCGGTCGAAGCGTTTGTCGACAAATTGGAATTGAAAATTGTATTCGTTTGTAACTACGGAATAAATTGTACTTAAACAATCCGCTTATAAAAGTGATACCAACTTAAAACCAACATCAAAAATGTCAATTATTTCTTAATAACGCCAGGATATATTAAAAACTCTATACCACGTCAATAAAGCGCTAATATAATAATTAATAAGTATTAGCACTTGTATTATCCGGTAAAAAATGTAGTTTCCCCTCCCCCCATTGTTAAGAAAACTATAAGGACAATTATTATAAAAAAAAAATGACCACTTCAATGCGGCGATTACACAAAACCTGCTAACAAAAAAAAAAAAATCCCTGGTGTTGACGACCGGAGCAGGTCGACCTATCATGTCGAAAAGTTGTACACAGACAGGAAAAAAAAATTCTAAACGAAAGTCGCGATTCGTGAACAATAGTTTATTGCTAGATAACACGGATTTGTATGCTCTAAAAAATATCAAAATATGCCATATAATATTCAGTAATAATCATGTACATATGCAACAAATATATAAGAAAAAAAAAAAAATGTTTAATCGCGTAAAACGGTAAAACGAAAATATGTTATTTGTTATAGTTGTTATTATAAGTTTATAAATGTATGAGATATTTAAATAATTTTAAACAAATTTAACAACGTATAAGTAGCTAATCTATTCGATGAACAAAAAAAAAAAAAAAAAACAAATTATTTCAATTATCACTATTTAGTGCCTATAAAATTTATTTTTGAATATTCCACTTGACGAAATATTATTTTCACTCCAATACGCAATAACCGTTAAACGTGCAAATAATAATTCGCCATTAGATCCGTAATGATTATTGAAAAAAAAAAAAATAAAAAATACGAAACGGAAAAATATAGAATTGCATAAAAATCACATATATAGAAACCGTCTTGCGCACGTACCGCGCGTGAATTTAACTGTAACGTCCCCGGGAAGCGTTAAACTATAATACACATGTTTCACCTCCCCCTGTAAAAAAAAAAAAGAAAAGAAAAAACAGTCGAATAGTCTGTTTGAAATAATATGTACGAAATAATATTAATAACAAAACAAAAAAAAAAAAATCAGGCAGTGGCGTAAAACGATAATATTGTTTTTCTTGACGACTACGACGGAATGCGTGTCATCGGCCGTATTACGATGTCTGCGGGCGGTGGCATCGATAAAGACGTAATTAATTAACGATAAATAATTATTAACTACATGTTATTAAAATAATAATAATATGACCTTAGACTTTAGAGTGTACGGCATTATATTTTATTGGAAATAATACCCGTTTGCGAGCTTATGGTTATGTTCGATTTTTTCCGTTCCTCTACGATTTCGTACCGATAACTGGTTATAAAAACAAAAAAAAAAAAAAAAAAAATATGGTAGTATTTTATAATTTTTTTTATATATATATAATTTAATGTACAACCGATAATTTTATAATTTGTATTCATCAATTTTACTCCATCATCGTTTTCCTATCGGCACGCGTGCACGCCCGCGTCGTGTGTTGTCCGCGTGTCCCTCCGTTAGTTTCGCGTTTTACGATATTATATATATTTTTTTTTTTTTTTTTTTTTATAGGAAAGTTAAAAATGTATAACAATTGTAATCGAACGCTCCGATTTCGGGACGAGCCCGAGACAATAGTATTTAGTTATATATCGCCCTTAAACGTTTTTATTTTTTTGTAATCTTTAGGGGGGGGAAGGACACTTTAATTTTACATTATTTACGCCTTTCCCTTAAACGATGTACGTTGGCCCGTAGATTAGCGAACACAATTCGCGTCGTTTAAGGTGATCGGTAAAATGTAGAAAAAAACATATGTTTTCAAATTTGAGAGAATTCAGAAATCGTTATTAATGTTTCGTAATATTGCACCGATTTCAATACTATTATTATTGCGGTATCTATACTTATAGTAAATCAAATTTCGTTTTTATCGAATTTCTAACGCACGCGAAAACGTTGTACAAAATTTAATATGATTTTTAATATTCACGCAAAATATTTTATATTCGTAAGTCCCGTGTTTAACGCACGCTAAAATCCGTAAAAATCCGATTGGTGTACGTTTTAATTATACGCAAATTTCGAATATGATTATATTTCGAAATGTCCGGGCACACCTAACCGCACTGAGTATTTCACAAAATGTCGGACGTTTATCAAGTATACATGAAATACAATTTAAACGAAGGCTACACAGTATTCAATTGCGTCCTACATTTTCGCGTATTTTATAGATATTTTATAGATCTGTGAATAAAAAAAAAAAAATAATAATATAGTATATTATCGATTAAACACAGACATTTGATGGCGGTTTAAACGGAACGAACACATATTCTTCACAAGTTACTAATTATAACACTACTATGTGTATAAGTGCCGAAAAAAAAAATTTCGATTAATCAATTTAATTATTAACGAAAGTTTATCACAAGGTTTTTTTTTTTTTTTTTATCGTATAAATAATGTGAGTTTTATCGAATTATAATCTCGTTGAAAACCGTAGGAGGGATGAATTCGGCATTGTGAGTACCGTATTATTATATTATGACCAACCCTAGACATTTTTATTCAAAAGTATAACAATGAGTTTGTAGATTGATCTGAACAACTATAAGAGTATTTATCGATTTTTATTAAAATAAAATTCGATTCCCCTCTAATCCTTGAATTTTTTTTGCAGATACGGTATTCAGACGGCCGCAAAAGTATAATATTTTGCTATTTTCGCAATACATAATATTTTATGTTCACATATTCGCACGAATTATTCGTATTATATTGGAAATATCGGGAGTAGAGTTTATATTGGGTACCATTGGGATATATTTTTTATTTTGCAAAAAAATACAGTATTTTTTCGTTTATAGCAGTTTTAATCGTGTTTTACGGTCAGAGGTGTTTAACCGTAATTGGATAGAATTTACAATAAATTTTATTCGTACGACAAAAACGCAAATAATTGGTATAAAATCGTTACTCGGTAAATTCAAATCGAATTGTATGGCCTAAAATGTTTTTCTGTTGGTAAGTTTAAAACTTGGTGAATTTTATGTGTTGAATGCATTGACAATCTTTATCCGTAGTCACATTTGTTTTATAATTATTGTTTAAGCGTATAATATAATAATAGTGATATATTGATAATATTCCCGCATATTATCTTATATTATATAAGTACATTTGTCCAAAAAAAAAAAAAAATAATAATAATACCTAAACAGTAATTATATTACGTAGATTATACATGAAGATTTCGAATAAATTCGATTTTGGTTAGGTAAATAATAACAATGTTTGTACCAACACCTGTGTTCGGTTGACACAGTTAAAACGATCGAAATATACGATTGAAAATTATGCACAATAAAAAATATTTGTTTTTTTTAAAAATCATTTTTATATATCGGTAAATCGTTGTAACTCATAAACGGCAAAGTATGCGAGACCGATATTAGTATATTATTCATATATTGCCGGCACATAATGTTGACAATTAGGAAATTATGACAATTCCTAATACGGTTAAGGTTGGTGGCGGTTTCCCAAATTTTCTCCAATTTTGTAAAATTCGAAAACTTTTTTCCACCTTATAACGACCATCTTAACGGTAAAACTTTACCATTAATCTACTGTTCAAAAAAAATGAATAAAGCAAAGGGTGTTGTTATTTGTCTGAATATATCTATTTTATACCAATTGTATCCCGACCGTTCTAGAAATCGAGAAAACTTTTGAAAAAACATTCGAATTCATCATGAAAACCGCTTTTCCCCTTTTTTGAAATTGTCGTTGTTTCCGAAAATATGTCGAAATCGCAGGATAAACTATTACACCGCCGTTTTTATGGTTTCGTAATAATATTTTGATCAAGTCGTAGTGTAAAGAACCGTGTTTTTTTTTTTTTGTATTATCCAAAGACATCCGTACGTTCGAGTGCGTGTGATGTCAAGTGATAATGTAAAAGCAAAAAAAAAAAGGGCGAAAGTTTCGAATAGTTATAAATAACTCGAAAATCGCCTGACCGTCTAGAAATGACTAATATGAGTATTCGGTGAAAAATTCAGGCCTCTACAATTATGTTTGATTGAGTTGTAAAAAAAAAAAAAATTAAATTAAAACCGAGAATAACAAAAACAGTTGTTGTTTAAATATTCTCATTTTCCTCCGAAATTATTAAAGAAACTGCAAGGAATATCAAAATTGTGACCTCCGCGACATAGGCGTAACTGCGTGTGTAGAATTTAGGGGGAAGAGGTATCATATAAGTATAAGTAATAGGTACGATCACTATTTAGCATTAAGTCATATCGCAAATTTAAATATAAATTTACTATTTAAATTTTCTGCGCGATGCGGGCCTTGGAGCCCATACCGCAGCTCTGAATATCAAATTCCTAATCGCATTATAATATAATAACAATAAATTCTCGTCCACCCGGTGAGTGAGGCGAAAAATAAAAAATTCATAAATACAAAAAGGTCTTACAACCCGAGGTGTTTTTTTTTTTTTTTTTTAAAATACGTTTTAATCGTTTTAAACAAAATATCGCGCAGCCCCTCGCGTCATATCCGACAACTATAATTAATATAGAAGGCGTTATACAGTACAGTGCAGTATAATACGTACCATTCAATTACGTTAAATTGTATATTATTACAATGTATAACACTATTATTGTACCCTCGAGTTGGGTCGGAACTCCATTAGCTCGCCTTCCAGTCGGACATTAAATTATATTATACGAGTTAGGAGACGATATTATCATAATCATATCGCGATGTCGGTGGTGGACACCGAGTGCGCTCACCGGACAGAAATTGACACCGCGTCTATACTATATTAGACTGTCCCGTATTTATCAATTTCAATATTTTTTTCGAGGATTCGATAATATACGGAGAGTAAGTACTTCAATAATAATAATAAAAAAAAAATTCAAATATCTAAAGTCGATCGGGTCCTAGATGATATATTTACTGGTAAGTTCAAAGCGGGATACCCCGTATTTATATTTTTATATTGTTTTAATTCGTAATTACTTATCATAATTGTATTAAAACAAAAATATATAGGTTACGGCACCACAGCGATTTGTTACTATAACTTAGTGTTTGAAAATATCGTGTTTAATGTGTCATAAATAAGCTGACCCAGTGGTTCAGATGAGCTATCCTCACAGTTTATTAAACACAAAATTGCTAAAAGCTGGGTTAGTGCCAGTGACTGGTGCCATTACCCTATAATAATAATATATATATATATATATATATAAACAAAATCAACAAATAAATAATTAAATGAATGATGAAGAATAAAAAACAAACCAAAGTTCTGGAGAATAATAAAACTGGTGTGTAAGTACGACCAGATTCGATTGAAACAATCGTCGTCGGGTAATAGAGCCAAAAAAGTGAAAAAAATACTACCCCTTTTGGCATTCAGGTTCTATTATCTGATGAATTTTATAATCGAAACTGGTCATACTTGTATAAATATACTTGTACTTATATTCTACATATTTGTTCATGTATTTCTTTAGTGTTTTTTTCATATTTTGTTTTGTATTAATTGTAATACAATTTTTGTTTTTTTTTATTAAAATTATTATTTTTTTTTATGGTGGGCATGAAATCCGACTATCCGAATTATCCGAATATACGGATACCCAAATCCGGATTGGAATCAAATTCTTTTTTTGGAATTGTCGCGTACTACTTGGATTTATGGATTTGCTTTTTAAATAAATAAATACGGATATTGTTTTTGTTTTAATAATTCAAAATTATTATTTAATTAAATTTTTTAAATTAATACGAATTTACTTTGTATAAAGAAAATTCAGATAATCCGTATATGTCCAACACATTGTCTGTAATACGATAGCAGTTTTGTGAATTCATGAGTTATCCAAGGGACGGGGAAGACAGAGGAAATTAAAATTATCCAATTTACTAAATATATAAGGGTGGTTTTCTTTTTCATTATTTACTTTATACTATATGTAATATTTATTTATTAATTTAAAATAATATTCTTGGATCCGCCTAGTTGATTTATGTTGCGGATCACAGCGTCTTCCATGTTGTGGTAACAGTCAATTAGGTTTGCCGGAGACACCACTCTAAAAAACTTTAGACAACAAGTGGTCCAGCGGTGGCGATACTTACGCGTAACAGACCCACAAAACCTAACCTAACAGTAGAAGAGGTAAAGGTTTTATTTTTTTTTAAGTTTTACAGAATTTAAGTATCGATACCTATGTGAATTTGGTTTACTCCTATATGAAAGTCGCTTTTTCAAAAAAAATAAAAAATAATATTTATTTTGCGGGGGGGGGGGGTCAGGCTAGCCACTTAATCTACGCCACTGAATACGGTGTACGTCTTGATTGTTGTTTAAAAGCATCTAAGGTGGTGTGGAAACTTATACGATTTTGTTATAATAATATATAACGAACATATTAGTAATAAAATAATTCACGTTCTGTTTTGTCGATCGTAGAAGTAAAATATTAAATCAACGACTCGGTAGACAAAATGAAAACCGAAAAGAACATAATACAGAGACAAATTTGTGCCGTGGGATCGGATATGACCCATCGGAATATTGGAAATTTTTCTCAATATGGGCAGGTTTTCTATAATACCATTATTATTATTATGTTATTTATAAAATAAATACAAATATTATATCGTTGTATTATTTTGAATGTTTTACGATGAATATGTAGTCGAGCAACATTTTAGTAAATTGTACATTTGCTTCGGAAAGAACTCGTGTTATTATGTACCTTATCGTGTTTCAATATTGTTGTATTAAATTAATTCAATAGGTATTAAATACACGAGTCACACTAGTAACTCTATAACCATAAAGATAACCAAAATGGATTGAAATAAATGTTATGTAAAATCTACTAAGGAAAGGGAAGGGAAGATTCGTTTGCGTTAAACAGCAAAATTTGCTAAATCTCTCGTGTTTTTTTAATCTGTATAATGTTATATTTGTGCTGATGGTTACATCTGGGCGACGAATTGTTTAAAACTCCCAGCTTTAAAATTGATATTCTCGATATTTTCGTTATGGATTATGGTAAAAATTTTGCAATATCTGTTGAAAATAATTATACAAACAAGGATATTATTTTGACATTTTACTAGTGTATATTGATTTGGTTGATAAATGAGGGACGGTGTGGAAGGGGTTTTAACATGTAAAGAGTTCACCTACATTAAAAAAAAGTTTCCTAAATTAATAATGTTATTATTTAACAATAATCAATAATAATTTATTTATAAACATTAATTTTCGAAGCATTTTTTTAAAATTAAATATAGTAATTTGTGTATAACGAAATACATATAATTAATTAGTAGCTATTTCCAAAGTAATGGTTACCAAGTAAATTGTTGCCGTTAAATTGTTTTATTTTTTTTTTATTTTCATCATAACGAAACTTACTAACACTCGGTAGAAACTCGCGAGAGTGTAAAAATCTATAACGTATTCACACGCCCTTAAAATATCTTAACTAATGTTTCATTACCACAAAATCGGTAATAAAATATGATGTTTTTATCAAATAAAAATGTCAAGTGTTATTCCTGTCTAAACATAACCATTAAATTGTGTAATAGTTTGTGATACACGGGTTGATAATCGAAATATTACTCGGGTACCTACCGCTCGTTAGTTTTGCACTCGTAGTGTTGATGTGTTATATTTCGAATGTTAAAATAACGAGACGTACCCATTATTGTTTACGCTATATGTATATATATATATATATACAAGTATATTTATTTTAATATTTTTATCGTATCGTCTGCGGGGGCAATACGATACTTTTGCCCCATCGGAAGATTCCAAGTGCGCCCTCGTGCACCCGTCACCGTATACAGCCCGTAATGCCGGCTAAAACACGACTACGTTTCGACGAAATCATTAAACCACGATCAGTGACGTAATTGTAAAGGATAATTTCTGCCAAACAGATCGTTTTACCCCATCCCATCACAGTCTCTGAATACTGTAGAACAAATACAGAATGCATAATACATTAATTATTATTTGTTTGTATTCATAAGATAAAAATAATTTTTTCCTCATATTATTTCATAAAGGTTTATTATATGTAGATATATTTCACGGTTTTTCTGTTTTATAATATATATATTGTCCCCACGTTTTCGCATTATCTGAAAACCTTATTGCATTCAAATAACACCGTATATTCTTTCGTTTATTTTTTGAAATTTTCGTTTAATCAAATGGCCGAGTGATTGAATATTGATTATTTTTGATTATTTCGTGTATACACAGAATAAAAAATATATTTACACCGCCCTTCGTGGTTTTGATTTTGCTGAATAAATTATTTTGCCCGACCCCCGCCCCGTTCCTCTTCTAGTCTTTTGCCCATTGAGTTTAGAAGAAGAGTTTAAAACCGCCACGTTAAGATTTCAGAATATTATATAAGACTCGTGTGTTATTCAGATATACACTTTTATTGTTATTATTGTTATAACTGTTTTACAACCGGATATAAATTCGCGCCAACGGGGTAAGTGTACTTACGCTATATAATAATAATTTCAAATTTCGTTTGTCTGACGACGTTGTTGGCGGACTCCTAAATATAATATCGTAATTTATACGAACAATGACTTTGAACCGTGCGATTTTGTGATTTTACACCTTGTCCGCCTACAACCTAACCGCCGACAAAACCCGTAGAATTTCATTTTGAGACGGTTTTTTTTTTTTTAGCGTACCGCGTAATTTTATATTATACTGGCCGACTCGGCAACGCTTGACTATTGCTAGATATTGCTGTTGCTAGATCATTATGTATTATTGTCCTGCCCGTGTCACTATTTTTTAAAATTTTTTTTTTTAAATAGGCGGAAAGTGGGTAGTCCACCTTCGGCGGGAGACTAAAAATGTTCTACTTTGTCATTTCAGCCGCTAATCAACAAACATAATTCAAGTCGCAATTTCATGTCGAACAAGTATTTATTATTATTATTATTATTTTTTGTTTTTTGCTGTGACAAAATCATTTCGTTCGTTACAATGCTTTATGATATACGACATTTTTTTGTTTTGTCTGTCACGTAAACAAATAAAGCCGATGGTTTTTACTTATTACCGTAGATACCCGCACAGCACAGGAATTGGGCACTACACAAATTAATATCGGTTTTTATTTTCATCCAGTAATTTTTGAGTTTATTAATCTTATACAACCAGACAGACATCCATTTTTATTTATATATAAAATATATATATCCATGGGCGCATACTTGGGCAATTTTCACGAGGGAAACTATGAGCATACAAATGAAAAAGGTCATCATCTGTTGTTTTCATACACATGGGTGTAACTTGGCGTTTTGTATGACGGACAAGATTTTTGATTATCATTTCGATTTTCGTCGGAACGCAGTGCGTTCTATTGCTGTGCTATTGTGGACGTCAAGGGGAGGCGTTTCCCTGTTTAATTTTGACAGGAGTAAGTTGACCCCCTCAATTTACGTTTACCACACACGACCGAGTGTACCTATATATTAGATTACAGGGTAATTTTTTATTTTTTTTTTGATCAAGAAATTATATCTACCTACGAAGTTTTTGTGTTAAATAAATGATTTTCGTTTAAAACATTTCACCACTATACCGTACACCGTAACGACTTTCAAATAGAACCCCGTTTGAAAATCGGAAGTTAACACCAACCCATAGGATTTTTTCGCTATCGAAATATTTTTAATCATGTACGGAAACCGGAAAGCACGCTCGTGCGCGAGCTTTTACTCACTTGTTTACGAAACAAAATACAATAAATAATACAAATTTAATGTAATATAATATAAAAAGAAAAACAAAAGGGGAAAAAAATAATATTAAAAAAAAATAAAAAAAAATGGTGTTTTAATAACTATACCTTATATTATACTATAACCTAAAAATGTATTCTAATACATTTACTTTTTGATCAAGTCACGGTGAAGTGTTAATCTGTAAAATACTATTAATTTAATAAATTATAAAAATGGCAATTATTTTTCCTCGGGTTTACCTTTTAAATGATAATTTTAAGTCGCCTTTTAATATCAAAAGCACTTTTGAGGTAACTTACACTTAGTCGTACACTTGTAATACATTTTTTGTTTATCGTTTAAGCTATTATAAATAAATTAAAAGGCATTTTTTACGACTTTGTTGGGCATTAAAATCCCAGCCCTAATTATAACATACTACAAAATACATAATACTTTATATATATATGTAGCTAAGTTCGTGAACCTACGATGCTTCTGCAATGGCTTCGTCGTTGCTTCCGCAATACTACTATAATACTACCGAATGTCTATAATACCTATACCGTAGACAAATTTTAAAGGTTTCGTCGTATTGAATCTAATTTAAAACCATATACAGTTGTAGTACATAATTAAATAATATAAATATTGTATTATAAAGGCGAAATTAGGCGGAGAACACAAAGTTGTACGTATACCGTTCGGAGAGTTTTGCGCATGACATAATTTTACATAATTCAATATTTAATATAATCTAATTCGTATACTTACAGCGAAAAGTTATGGAGTTGTCAGATAAATGTTTTGAGGGGCCGGGCACAATATTTCACTGTTGCATACGGTTCCCTTCTAAAATATCGTAACGGCTATCATAATAATTCTCCCTATATTATGGGGCCTCGGGGAATAACGGCCCCGCCGCGGTGCTATTTTTCTATTTCAAAACGTGCTCTACATCAGACGTGGTTTTATTTTTTTAGATTTTAAGTATTCACTCGGTATACCAACAACTTTAGAACAGCATTGGGTTTGTGGTTTGTGGCAGTTTTTTCCCCTCGACGTTACGCATGTTGCCGCGGGCGGGCCGTGGCTACAATATTTCCCCTTATACGAATACGTAGAAAAGAATAGCGAATATTATGATCGAATATATTTTAATAGGTCGTGTATTTTAAAAACGCCTCCAAACGTCGATAATTAAATAATTATTAAAATATTAGAATTAAAAAAAAAAAAAAACATATATGTTTTCTGAAATAATATACCGTTAATTCGATACAGAAATATTAACTACTCTCCTTTTATGTACTATGATGACGACGGCCAGCCACGTTTTTATTACACGGTATATTATAATTTATGAAATCATTTTTTTTTTTGTATAAACGGCAGCATACTGCACCAACAATAAAACCTAATTAACGAAAAAAACAAAAAAGACAATATACCTAAATTTATATTAGATTATAATATTAAGACACGTCGTACCGTCTGTACTGTTATTGAAAGAAAAAAAAAAGTATTACAACTGATTTTTCACTATGAAATAATTTAAAAAAGAACAATTTTAATAAAACATAATCCATAATAAAACGCGTTTATAGTTTGGATTGATTTACAATATTGTAAATTTGTAAAACCCTGATTTCCTATGAAATATAGCAAATATTAGTATCGTAATACATATATTCAAGTTAATGAATAATTTTAACTAGGTTAAGTTAAATTATGCGAGTTATATTGTGAACATTTATAAATTTATAGATCATGATTTTTTTTTTTTTTTTTGAGGAAAAAAAGATTTAATCAAATTATACAGGTACTTTACTTGTTTTAAACTTGAAACTCCGCACACTTGATCGTTAAATAAAAACAAAATTTATATTAATTATACACCTACGAATATAGCAAACTATACTGCGTTAAAACTGAAATAAATTGAAATCGACTTTATACGATATAATTCGAAATTATATCGTTTTTTTAATTTATTTATTTAAAAAGAAAAAAAAAGGTCAATAAAAAAAAAAAAAACCCGAAGGCTTCATAAAGCCGCGATAAAAGTCAAAATTAACATTGCTTTGAAAATTTTAACTCATTAACGCGCCCGGTCTTGAATTAACATTCCGATTAGAAATGTTAAAAATGTACTGTTTTCGCAGTAGGTCTCCGTGCAGACGGACGTTATCGGTACACTTACCCGTAGGTTTATTTGAAATCTCCCGAAGAAAGTACAACAATAATGTTATAACGTTGTTACATACGAATAATATACTCCATTTGGAGGACGAATTGATTAATTTTAGGTATGCAGATAAAAAAAAAATATATATGCTCTGTCAAACGCGCCGGACCCGTCGGTTAGAACGTTGGTCGTTGAATAATTACGTGTCTCTACGAAACACACAATATGAATGAAGTTTTAATTTTTTAAACTATATACGGTTTATAAACTACTAGTGTAAGGTTCAAACGAATTCAATTACACCTACCTACTCTAAAATTGATCTTAAGAATACCGGCTAATTTATTTATATACCACAGCGACGCCGAGAAACACCGATAAATTATCGAATATCTTTCCGTATATTTTATTAAATCATTAAAACTTTGCGCGCGTGTATAGGGGGGTTTTTTTTTTCGTTTTTATTATAAATTAATACGCGATGGTTTTGTTTTTATAGCTCGTGTTTTACAATTGTACATAACTTACTCGCCGTTGGAGATTATTCGGTTTATATTGCATGACGAGTTGTAAATAATATACAGCACATTAAAAAATTAAAAAAAAAAAAAAAACAAAAAAAACTTTATCGATATAGGTAATAAGTTTTATTTTTTATGACGTTTTCATAATCGCATTAAGGCGCGTTTATTACAAAGTTTCGACTCGTCATAAAAATATTTTCTAAGAGGATTTCACATATTTTTTTTTACATAACCCTTATACACTTAATAATTAAATGAAAAAAATGTTATATCGTAAACATATTTTCGAAATAAATTTATTCTTCACATTATTATATAGGCACGTGATAAATTCGATGTTTCTGTTTGAGAGTTTAAAAATAAGTTGGTATTAAAAGATCTATAGTAGTCGTCGGTGTATTATGACAATTTCAAACTTTAACCGATGTCTTTTTGAACAATTGAACGACAAATAAATGTATCCATTGCAGAAATATTTGAAAGTTAATTATTATATCGCAATGACGTTATAAGAGTACGTAATTTTTAACGGTTATAACGGAAAAATACTTTACGCAATCCGGTGATATTTATATTGTAAACTCGAATTTTTTTTTTTTATAGAATAATAAAAATAATTATAGTATTGTCTGTTCCCGTATTAATCTAATAATTAAATGGGAATCCTATATACGGTTTTTTTTTTCAAAGTCAAATATGACGTTTTAATCGAATAATTAATTCGTACGCGAAATTATCGAGAAGAGTAAATGAATAATAATAATAATAATAAAAAAAAATCCTGTTCTAATTCGATCGGTGTCTGTCGGAATGGATTGAATTTGAAGAAAAAAAAAAAAAAAATAGCTAACTCGCTCAAGGCCACTGTCGTGAAAGTGGAATTGGAAAGTTAGGTTATATTATAATAATGTAGGGTAATTTAGTTTTAATCCTGAATGTAACAATGATAAAAACTTGCATAATACGATTTCGAGTTCGGTAAAACATTTAGTTACTCAATATCAAAATTGAAGAACCTTGAAATTTCCAAATAGCATAAAAAACGTTAATAAAAATTGTCGACGAACAATTCTAGCTTCTACACGAGATTAATTCTCGTTGAATTACAAAAAAAAATTTTAAATAACAAATCGACCGGTGTAGCGTTTAAAATATTTCCATTTTTCTCCCTGTATTATTGCATTATTACAAAGTGAGAACAACTAATGTCCTCTCCAAGCTCTATACCAGCACCGACAGTATGGTTAAGATTTGCTCGGAGCAAGATTTCTGTTGGGAAAATTATTTCGTTTACAGCCAGAAGGATAAAACACACCAATCCATGTTTTATCGTTCCTTGTTCACTTGGCCGAGAATCGAAAAAAAAAAAATCGTTTCGGCGGCGTATACGAAACTTTGCGCTCGCCTTTTTACTTAAAAACACGCGCCCGATGCAGTAAAATCGTGTGAATTTGATTACACGGCGATAAATCGATGGGATTTCGAATGTTTCGTAATAATATTCCGGCGGTTTGTTGTGACACGGCATTGTCGTCGGTGTGACTTTTTATTAATCATCGTGCGTTCGGAGCGTTTCGCGCGTGATTTTTGTTTATCGCGTGGGAGCAATAATACTCGCACGAACCCACACGTCGCCGTACAAAATATAATACGATACTATTATTATAATATATAAATGTATTATATTAAACACGTCGTCTGGTTCGCGTGCGATTTTCGACTATAGCCGTTATACTATTGCCACGGTTGCCACGGAATTCCATTTTGAATTTTCCCCGACTTTACCGTTTTTTTCCCAGGACAGTTTATCGGAGTAAATATACAATGCGCGTTCAAATGTCTATTACTTTCGTTCTTATTGAATTTAATAACAATAGGATAGAGGTAAAGTATCACAGTGCTATGTATCCACCGAGACCAATTGTTTAGAATTAATTTTTCATAGATAACAATAGCAGACGAAATCCAAAAGTTTGCTCGCAAACACGAGACGAGGCTAGATTATCATGTCAATCCAATGACCGTCCAATTACTTGACAACTCCAAGGACATTAGACGTCTTAAGCGTCGGAAACCGTACCACTGTTAGTTTAAGAACATAAATTAAGGGCAGGAGCTACTTTATTGGAAGTATGACTTTATCAACGTGTAAAATATATATTAACATCTAGTTGGGAATATAAAGGATATTTATTGTCAAACATTTTTATAAAGACTCCGGGTCGTTCAAATAATAATGCCCCGGGCATTAAAAAAAAAAAAAAAATAATAATAATATTATCCACGGTATTTTTCGGAAATGGAGATTAAAATATGAAATTAAAAATTCCATAATTCCGTACAAATCCCCTCTCTGACTTTCCAAGTTTCCAGAAACCTTAGCCCGTGTACCATGTACTGGTACTCGTTAAGCGTTAAAAGCACGTTGTGTATGAAAGTATTTTCTTTTTTACTTTAATTTGTTAAAAACGCAAATCTGGGATTTACCGTCCGCCGATAAAGAACAAGCCGTGATCTTCTTCCACGAGTATATAGTATTTTACCAGAAAAAAAAAAAAAAAAAAAAAAAAAAAACAACCGAATACACGTGGATTCGGTCAGGATGCAAAACTGTATTTTGGAAATCAAATATTATTTAAGTCGAATGAAAAAAAAAAAACAAAAATGACGAATACGCGCTTGAGAAATTCCGGTTTAGCGGAAATGTTCAATATATATTTATTCAAGTTACGGACAATATAATATGAGGGAAAAAAAACCAACAATTTTAAGTGTGTTAACAACATGTTAGGCATAATAATACAACGTATTATAGTGTAGCGTACATCTCTGCGGTGATAAATTCCGGGTTCGTGTGATGATGTGCGTATAAAAATTCAAACTACTCGGACACGTTTTACGCACGTGTTTTACACGTAACCATTCGGAATTGTAACCGCACACGGTACTGCGAGTGCGGTGATAAAACGTGAAATTTGAAATTTGTGAACGTAGGTGTATTTATTTTTTGTTTTTACTGTCATTTATTGTGTGCATATCGATAATAAAAGTGGCGTATTTACGGGAAGGGGGGAGGATGGGGATTCAATCACCCTCCGGGAATTTTATTCATAAAAGTTATTCTAAACCGTTATTAAAGAAAATTTTAGTTTGTCGAGATTCAATAAATTATGTGTTGATAACCGGTAAGACGTAATACGAGATGACAATAATTGTTCAAATAAAAATCAATTTATTTCTCTTATTATACTCTCCCCCCTTCCCTCCAAAAAAGTTGTAAATATTGATCTATCTATTATGGTGCGGTTTTCGATGTCGAAATGGAGCAACGGCGTATATGAGGTAGTGTATGGGAAAAATCCGGATTTGCCAAAGTTCGAGAATCCCGGATTTTTGGATTCCGACATCTTTTTTAAACCCTGATTTGAAAATCTGGATTTTTATCTGAATTCAAATGTTGGTTTTTATGATTGTGATTTTATATTCTTTAATTCGTTAAAGAACAAAACATTAAACTATTATTATTATCTTATTGTTAATAGCATTACATGTGTAATACATTGAATACGTTTTTACAATTCAAAATAAATCACAGATGGAAATGTATTTTAAAAAACAAGTACAACCAAAAAAAAAAATCATACATATTAAACTATAATTTAATTTTAAACTGGGATGCTAAACTCTTTCTCCCCCCCCCCGCAAATTGTGCCAATATTTATTATTACAAGGTGTAATCGTCGCTGTTGTGAAGCTGGAAAAAAAATGTTCATAAGAATAAATGATACTGCTAGAGGATAAGACCACTGTTGATGGTGGGAAATATCGTAGGGGTGTAGAAAAAATATCGTTTCAAACCAAACACTAAGATCCGGATTAGATATATTTAAATTGAACATTGTAGAATATATTACAGTTGACCTGACAAACGTTGTTTTACTCGTAAAAACACAACATTTTGTAGTTTGGAGTTCGAAACATAAATTTTCGGATTTCGAAATTCGATATCCGGATTTATTAGATTTTTGGATAATCCGGATTTATGTCACATCATTAATTTATGTCATATGAGGTACAATTATAACAAGGATTTTCTGCGCGAGATAGCAAAGCTACACCGTACGTCCTGCGCGTTACAAATTACATCGAGGGGACAGCGATTTCGACGGTTTGCAGAAGCGCAACGGCGGCGCAGGGAACAATAGGACAACGAAATCGGAGAATGATAACCAAATAGGTAAAAGCCCGAGGGGGAGACTGCGCAGAAAGCGTTGGAATTAATGAAGACCCGGAGTAAATGCGAAATAACAGGAGATATCATGATGGCCATTATATTTTTGTCAATAAACGGATTTCAGGAAAAAAAATAATGACGCGTTTGGGTTTCGTCCGTACTAATTCGGATATTTAACGGGCGCACCGGCAGAACTTAGAATTACCGGGGGGTCTTACGTTGCCCCAGCGTGATTCTACAAATTATCGATTTCAATATCCGTATTAACGTACGACTTCAATAGAAACTTACTAGTTAAAGACAACAAATCAGCTTGCTTTCCGCGAAGAATTTATGTTTTTTCTTGAAATTTAAAACGCTTCGGAGTATTAGATTGCGTGCATGTGTTTTATATTGGCGTCAGGCGTAGGTCGTAATGGTCGGTCGTCACCATAAATTGATAAAATATTTGACACGATAATAATAATGACAGTAGATAAATCCTCCAATATTTATCACCAAAATTCGCCAAAACTGCACAGGTACACCGGAGTGTATAAAATTTGATTCCGGCCGAACCACGACGAGTGTATAGTTTTTTTTAGTTTATTTGTCGAGCGTTTACGTATTTTTACATATAATTGTAATTGTATCGGCAATAAATAATGTAAAATAACGTCAAAAGTGACATTTTGGTAATTTTCGTAAATTTAATTTCGGAAATATCTCGATGGAAATACCAACTGCCTAATATGTATCTTTTCAAAAGTATTCAAATGGAATTAGTAACCACGAAAACGACGATAATGAATCGTTTAAGTGCTCCGGCGATTCGGATGTATTTTCAATTTCCAATTTTACAATTGTGCCGTTTTGTGATTTATCTGTTTATATGGTTTTAAGATTTTCTTTAGATTATATTATAATGTTACGTTTCATTCGATTTTTATAGCGTTTATTATTTTACCATAGTTTTGGTCCATAGCGATAAGAGCCTATGGGGTTCAGTTGCGTCGACAACAATATTCGTATGTTTTAATTACTTTTCTAAAGGCTTTTCGATAAGAATCGGCATGTTTGCGTATATTCGGTGTACACTCGTGTGCCGTGAGGCACAAACTAAAGTTAATACGTACATAAATTGTATTTAATTCATTGATGTCGGTGTAATAATTGGGATAGTCTGGTACATTTGTTAAAGAATTAAGGAAATTGCCCATGTTTGTGGTGCATAAAGAGTCTAACGAGCACTCAATAAAATAAAACCTGTACAATTTGATAAACAAGTTAATGTTTAACTAACCCTACTGACCTAACTGGAACGAACTAAACCAAAACTGAAGCACGACGTGATTTTATTACGAAGTCATGTGGCAAAACCAATTGTCGACGAAACACGACGTGATAAAATTGTCACGATAAAAAACGCGACGTGTTTCATCGTACGAGGGGGGAATAATTATTACGAAAAAGAAAATTTAATGCGATATGAATTGTAGGAAATTATATTACGAGTGTATTGTTATATTGTATGAAAAAAATTGGAATTTATTATAAATTTGTCGTTTTAGCAGATAGTTTTTTTATTTATTTTTTTGTAGTTTATAGATGTTAAACTGTATTTAATTGGTAAATTCTCGAATAAGTAAAAGTCGTAAAATAAATTTTCTCTACAAAAAAAAAAAAAAACCAATTCTCTATAAACTACAAACTCGCCATTTAATAATATAATATTTTTAAAATAAAAATTGGCGATTTAAAATAATTTAAGACGTCCTGGGCGCGCTTTTATTTTTGCCGAGGGATCGCCATTGGTTTTATATAGACGCGGGCGGATAGATACGTGTTTCGTTTTTATTTCTACTTCGGAAAATACATTTTATGAGGCAATAATAAAAAAAAAAAAAAAATAATAATAATAGAAAAAATGTACTTCAATAAATGTAAAATCGATTGCGATATTGCCGAATACCCGACGGTATCGAACGGGTTATATACGTCCATTCGATTAACTATTAAACAATAATCGCAAAAGAAAAGCTGCGCGCACCGGCGTTTTAAACGAAAAATAATTCCGGTAATGTTGCGCTCTGGAAACAACAATAAACGGGACTAGACATTTTATTCCCGCTATTAAACTTGGTTTGTTAAACGCGCGTTTCGAATGTTTCGGCATTAAAAATTATTAATAATATAATAATTTATTAAAAGCGGCCTGGATAATATACTTGAATTACTCCGGAGGCGGACGCTGACAAAATGGCAAACGGTCGCGAACAAATAGGGTGAAAATTGATTAGCGCTGCCGAAAATAAACGCTACTTTGGGTTGACTGTATTATTCCGAAGTCAAAACGTCTGTCTAACAAAAACAAAAAATTAAAAAAAATTAAACAATTGTTTTTTAACTTAATCACAACAACGACAAAAAACAAAAAAAAAAAACAAAATCGAAAATAACAAAAACTTATGTATTTAAATAAAATTAAATACATATAAATATTAATGTTTGTTTCTCCGTTATTAACGAAACTACAGGGAAATTAGAAAAGCGCACGTAATAGTAAAACCAATTCATTTCTTTTATTTAGTACAAATTTTGACGAAAATCGTATAACACATTCAATACACGATTGACTGAAATTTGCTCGGAATCGTTTTTCGTTAGCGACGATTTATCGTTGTGTACGGACATAAATTAAATGTCCCTTTTCGTATCGAAATAATAAAACAGCGGTGAAAAGAGCCCCGGACGCATATTTTACGTACATACGTAAACTTATAATAAAATAATAACTCCGCATTAAAAATCTCCGCGTCTTGGTATTACATAATAATATGGCGTGCGGCGCGTAAACCAAAAGTTTTAATTGAAAATTGAGAGTTACTACGGCTATAATATCGTGAATAATAAACGCGTATTCGCTTTTTAATGGCGCCATTATTATATTATAGTTTTTTAATTATTATTTTGCGCGCCTTTGCAATACGAGTATTTAGGTCCGCCCTTTTTTTTTACCGCCCGCGTTCGCCTTCGCTGCCGCGTCATTCCGCGTAGAATTTAGGCACATAAACATTCGCCAATTAACACGCTTTAAATGGCGAAATATGAAATTTTTACATAAAAAAAAAAAATCCGTTTTAAATATTATCATAGTTTTCTTTATTTCAGATTCCAAGCGAAACGATAGGTATGCATTTTTTTGGTTTTACTATGACGCGTGCTTTTATTTTGTTTATTCCCCGTCTATAAACCTCACTTTTTCGAACGAATATCAGATCAATATTCTTTTTTGATTTCCGTTGTAGTTTACTCAATAATTTGTGGAACAAAATGAGGAAATTCACGGTAATAACGGTTTCTCTATTTTCGATTTCGTTCCCCCCCTCTAAATTAACGAAATCGAATCGTAAAATTAGGGTTTTCCGGTATTTTTATTGGTTTTATTCGATAGTTTTCACCGTAAGATTGTCGTCCGTTGTAGACAGAGGTAGAAATACGTGAAAACACACGTAATTTTTCCGGGACATTGACATTTTGTCCGCTGTGAGACGGATTTTTATCACTGTGTAATACAATTACAAAATATATCGTATTCATTGTTTTGAACAAATCACAACATTTAAATCGATTTTATTTTACCGGTTTATCTAACGAAATTTAATAATTTACACGCGCGTCAGCTTTTCTTTCATTCGTATATTTATTACACCGGCACCGTGGCCGTTTAATATTAAAATAACCACTTAAATATTATGATTCGCCGCAATTTTAATTAATGTATGTATAATACAACTTGTATTAAAATTATACGTAAATTCGTGTCGCTTTTGTTTAGTATTCATTAATTAAAACCGTCGTACGTTCGTCCGGGCGTCGACGTTAATATCGTATTATAGTTTTAAAGTACGACGATGAATGTAATTTTGTTCAATGTACCGAAATTACAAACCTAACCCAACCCAGTATTATTTGTTTAACCTTATATTGCGAAAGGTCTTTGGACACCATTGTCAACGATACAGACAAGTAAAAAACGGAAAGCTAATAATATAAAATAATATTCTAGAAATTATAGTAACAGTAAATCAGTTAGCCACAAAACATTATAAAAAATTTCACTCTAAATTACAGTCTCACTTTAACCCTTTAATCGCTGAACTTTCTTCCAACTCACTTCTTAATAATCCCTCACGCCGTCTAAAGAGAAAATGGTGTCGTGATTTATTAAATGTTTGATGGTTCAAACCATTTAATTTAAATTTAATTTATGTTAAGTTAATAATTAATAAAGAAATAAAATAACGTTGGGTTCTATCACTGGATGGCCTCCCTCCTCATGTGTTCAGGTTGTAAACATTTTTTATGTATGTATTCAAATTTGCTTATTATGCCTTGTAGCATAGATTGTAAATATTCTTTTTAAATAAAAAAAAAAAAAAAAAAAGAAGAAATTATAGGAAACTGCGAATACTGTAATGTCCAGCCGAAACCCATCTATGATAGTATAAATACTATGGCCTATTTTTTGTCATTTTCTGTACTACATACTTTTTTTTTTCCAGCGCAAGCAGATCCATGCGAGGCTCCCCCCATAGACCCCAAAATATAATGTACTCCCTGACTTTTTACTACCACACTATTATTAAATTTAATTAAGCAGTAGGTAAAAATGTTTTTTTTTTTTTTTTTAACATCGTTACATGTTTTCAATTTGTTGTTTAGCGTAAAAAAAAATTAAAGTAAAATGTTTGAATTTTATTTTTCTTCTAAATCTCAAAAACTCACTACAATCGATTATCGTTTATCGTATTAGATTAGATTAGTGTTAAAGGGATTTTTTTGTTTAATTTTACATTTTGAATGCCGGAATTAATCTTTAGTTATTATACATACTTAATAATTTCGGGTTACACACATTGGTTTTTTATTACACACAATGTGCCGTATTATACCCAAAAATAGGTCTTGGTTACGGGCAGTACTGGGAGTTTACCAATTGTGGCTAAAATTATCTTTTTATATACTAATTGCGTTCTTTTTCGTATAAAATAATAATACGTCTAATATAATAATCTACATTTTACTACTACATTTTCGAAACTTAAAATCATTGAGAATTAACAACGGTTTACCTTTTTCACTAAGAGCTTATTTAAAATCGTAACGTCAAAAACTAATACTAAACAGCTATACAGCTAATACTATTGTGTCCAACGAAATAATTAGGCTGACAAAATCTGACCGATAGTGAAAACTTGTTTTCGTCTATCACAAGTCCACACTTGTGTGTCATAAATGTGTACCATTTTTTAAAATCATTTTTTACAAATGGCATTTGATCAAATGCTCGATACTGTTATACGATATATAACCAGTAATCAATTGTACAACAAATAAGTTTTTTATATTCAAATATTTTAGTGTATAGATCCGTTCACGTATGATAATTCAATGTTGATGGATTTAGATTGAACAATAATATTTTCGTACCCGAAGGGAAAACAATTCGAATGCAAGCGCAATTGGTACATTAACTGTAGAAAATAAGTAGCACGATTGATATACTGGCCGTAAAATATAAAGGCGCAATTGGTACACTGACTATTGGAGCAGAACCCCAATGGGCATTTGAAACCTACGCGTAGGAAGACGTAGTAAAAATGGACGTTGAAGTTTTAGGAGGTGGACCGAGTGGCCGAATAAATGTAAAAAATAAAAATTAATCAACAACGTCAAATGTCAAAGTCGATAAACTAATAAATTAACATTACTGAAAATTCGGGTCGGACTTCGTCTGTCTATTGTATGGTACAATAATAATTATTATTGATACTCTACTGCCGCCGGCAGTATTTTAATTAACGATTATTATTGTTAATACTATAGAGGGACGCGGTTTAGAAAATATTTCGTTCTCTTAAAATAATTTCGGGCGACGCTTCGGTTTTCGTTCGTGTTGTTTGAGACTTCGACAATAAAACAAACGATCGGTATTACGAGTCGGACGTAAAAGAATTGTACATTTTCGACTATTACGCGCGCGTTGGTGATTTATCTCGAACCGCTGTTATTTTATTCCCTAGTCGATTACTATAGTGTATAGAAGTTTATTTCTTATATTACTAGTACTGTTTACTGGACGATTTATCGAATAAAATTTAACTTTCGCGCTTAAATAATAAATAAAAAGAATAATAGTAGCTGGTAGCAAAACGATCGGCGATAATAATTTCCGTCAGTAAACAGCCGCGATCGATGAATATAATACGGGGGGGGGGGGGTGAGAGATTAAGGGAGCAGTGCAAATTAAATAAACCGCAAAAACGTCCAATGGAACGTGTTGTTGTTTGAATCCGTTAAAATGTAATTTCATCGATTGAAATGTTTTAAGTTGTTTTTATCGCTTTCATAAAAAAAAAAAAAAAAAAAATTAAACGATTATATAGAAGGTAGGTAAGTAAACATTTCAACGATATGTAAATACAAATTATAATTATAATTGAGATTTAAAAATCAATAAATAAGTATCTCTGATACGTTTCTTATTTTTCCGTTTAATATTTTTGAAGATTCAGATGGATAAATTAACAACCGGGTAACTATAACTCGCGCTGATAATAATTTATATAAAACGAAAAAAATTATTTCATCCAAGTTATTACATTTTTTCGGTCAACCAGTCGGTAATTATGTACTTATTAAACCGGTGACTCCCAACTTGGGGAGGCCGCAAGCGGTCATAACGAATACAATGTTTTTTTTTTTTTTTTTTAAATATTTACGTAAACGGAAAAAAAAACTGAGCAAATTAATAATGGCCGATTATCGCTAAACACTCGGAATCTCCTGTCGATGGAATAAAAAAATGTTGGGAAACACTGGTACTAAACAAATTAAATTATTCGAAGAGTTTACGTTTGACAAGCGCATCTACAAAAAATAAATATATAAAATAATTATCATCATTATTCTATTGAATGCCGTTTTTATCACAATACTTAAATATCGACTCAACTCTGTTATATAACGCGACCGTTAAGCATTTTAGAGGTTCTATATAAAGTAATAAAATGGTCAATTCAAACTAACTTTTTATCAGAATATTAAATTTTATAGAAAATCTCCAACCATTCATCAAATAAAATCAAATAAACTATAAACTATTATTTTGTTCCTTGAAAATCTTGTCGGTATAGGGATGTTTGTAGACTGAAATACATTTGTACGGTTTTTTGTGTTACCTATTGATTTTGCTATGATGTGCGCTTGGATTTTTATTTATTTAGTTATTATATTTTTGTGTCTGTCAACAACTTTTTGACCAGAAATAATCTATCGCCAATTGAAAATTGTATAGAAAATTGTTGGTTACAAATTTTGTCTCGTTGGTCGTTCTTTTTTTTTTTTTTTAATCGTAGTTTTCTATATAATGGTGATGAAATGTCAAATGAACGGGAATATTTACTTTTTCGATTTATTTATTTTCTGGTTGTACGTGGATAGAAAATATGTTGCAATATATATGTTTTCTTTTTATCGACCTTTTTAAAATACAAACTAGTAAAAAACACGAACAAATTATAATTTATCTCCTAGATAATTATAAACGAATACGGTTTTCGATTTAGATCTATCAAAACACGTTTAAACGAACTCAGAATCGTTTTTCTCGTCGGCAATGATTTAACGTCGTATAAATTAAATTGCCCTATAGTTTAAACTCCTCACCTACATTATAGTTGTCCGTGGCTATAGTGCGAAGCATACGTCCGGATCTTTTGCTTTTTAATTCATAGTTCACTTTTAGTCTATGGTTTATTTTTTCGTTTCGAAAACTCCTCACGGGATAAAATAATTTCAAACATATGACTGTATACAATAATACAATGTGGGTTTTAAAGTCAATTGTGAAATACGTACGTTAGCCAAATATTTTGTAAACGTATAGGGTACGGTTTTTGTTTTTAAAATTTCGGTTCTTTAGGACGTTGTAATACATATATATATATATATATATATATATATATTATGAGATACATATTCAGGTATATATATATAGTTTCAAAATTATGTTTTTTTATGTATTGCAGTATTTAAAATACGAGTATCGGAGTGTAATGTATTTCCTATGGCGTGCGCATACACATATGCGAATACACAAGAATATTCATTTGAGCTATCTTAACCGAGAATTAAAATTTGACATTGACTTGAGTAAATAAATATTGAGTACTTTGGAGTATTTTTAATAAATGACTTTTTGATAATAACTTTATCCACATAAACCGGAAAATACTGTGAAATTCCCCGATTTTTACAAATTTCACCAAAATTTGGACTAACAATATTAAGAATTAATATTATTATACATAGAAAAAAAAAAAAAAAAATTACATTACGCTCAATTTCATTTTGTTACCAAGTACAACTTCTGACGAACGTGGTATCCAATTTTCGAGCCAAATACATTATACTCACACGAAACCAAATAAAAACAAAATAAAACTCGATAATTCAAAACGGCTATAAATAGTTCAATAATCGCCAGAATGTTTTACATATCGTAGTAAAACCAATAGATTCGTCGTCGCTACGCTAAATACAAAAACAAAAAAAACGGTCTAGACAACCTGTCAAAGACTAAACCGATCTAAAATGATTTGAAAGGGCTTGAGGGATTTTTTTTTACAATTTCGAAAAATAACTCATACTCTTTTCCCCCCCACGTCCGAGAACCACTTCAGAAAAATGATCATCGGATCAATTGAGGTGGTTAAAATTGAAATCGTTTCGGAAACGACACAGGTCAATCGTCGTCATACGGTAACCCAAAGGTGTAGATCAATCATAATAATCATACATTTCGAATACCGCAGATCTTACGAATAATTTTTTTAAAATTTTTTTAAATCATTTTTTTATCCCTACGGTTCCGGTATAGTTAAAATTTAACGACTAGTGTGTCGTTCTCCGAAACGACCGATTCTCATTTACGTCGTCGACGTTTAATTCGATTAAAAACGTACGGAATCCACGGGCAAAAGGGTTGCTACAGATGTTAAAACCGTCGTCGTTTTAAATGCAAAGGTAACCGAGTACGCCGCACGTGGTATTATTATTTAAACGCATACGCGTATAAATGAAAAGCTCGCTGATTAAATATTATCATTTATCCCGTCCGCACCGTTATAACAATATAATATTATAATTGAAACTCCGAAATCATCGCCGAGGATTAGCCCTGCGTATTTTTTTTTTTTATATATTTTTAAGGGATTTATTACGTACGTACGGCTTAAAATTGGCAACGTTATGCAAATTTCATATAAATTCCAAATAAATGTATATATTATTTATTATTTTTTTTTATTTCTTCTCGTACATTGCATTCATATTGGTCACCTACAACACCCGTACATAACGATTACGTTATTGCGTATAACCATATATTATATTACTTTATACAATACATAGAAAATTAGAATAATTTCACCATTTTAACACGTTGTGTTTGATCAGTTGCCGGTGATGGTCCCGTACACCTGTATACGGCGTGTTTAACGCGAAGTTATTCGGTTAGACGAACAAGGGATTGAGAAATTTGTTTTTTTTTTTCTTTTTAGCAAAGCGGAGATACCGAAGTACACATTTTTAGTTAATTCTCAACATTTTAACCCTCGCAGCGCGTAAAACTTATGTTTTATCAAACAAAAAATCCTCAAATTTTAGTACCAGATTCGAATATTGCTGTATCTAAAAAATTCACCGATATACGACCGTCTAAAGTTAATTAGAAATTACGCTTCTTTCTCGATGATTCTTTGTAACAGTACTCGAACGTTAACTTCACTTTTAAACGTCGAGAGCAAATCGTATTTTTTAAATAGAAAAAAAAAAAATGTATTATTTAAAATTACTTGATAAAAACAAGAACTATACGAATTCATCGACGTTAAAAGTAGGTAGGAAAATTTAAGTTTTATTGGCCCGTTTACTATTTTGACAATAAGCTCAAAATGTGTATATTTTTATAGTCTCGATATTTTCTAAAAAATTTCCGTTCGAATGAAATACTCTGTATACGTAATATATAAAATGTGTTTTTCTAAACGATTAAAAATCGTTCGATATATTATAGTTACGTCGTTACGCGATAATTGCACGCCATCTGAGCGTTAATCAATCTGTTGTGTTTTTTTTTTTTGTTTTTTTTTTTTTTTGTAAATAAATTACTAGTCGTAAATCGTTGTGATTAATTACATTTAATAAACGAGCCGATCATTAATAAGATTAATTAGATTACCTAAAACTTCTTCAACGAAATTTAATTAATCGAGCGATGCTTATAGCAGTCTTTTTGTAATTCTGGTAAGGCATCTCTGTAGATAATTCGTTATCATTTATCATCTACTATTGACTATTTTGTGGTGCAGATGTTACACCCCTCACACACGCAGAGAAACATTGAACAGTTTGTTTGGTTATTAAATTGAATTCCGGTCGAAAACATATGTCGACGCAAAAACCGGAAACATTCCCTTCAAATTAATTTCCTATTATTTTTCTGCTGATGGATATTTCAGAAAACATTTACGAGGTTCCCACAGAGATTTTTTTTTAAATATAATATATATTTTATCTTTGAAACCACTTAAGAAATGCACTAGTGTCCGTTTAGCGTCCGATTTGCTCTTAAACATACACGATACAATTATAAAAACGTTAAATAGGGGAAATCGCCCCGCGGATTGTTCTTTTTTTAATTTCAAAATGTTAAACCACTCTCCGCGGCCCGAGATGATTTGGTAACTTTTAACATATCAAACACTATGGAAATATTCGAATTAAATAAAATATATAATATGTAATCGTTAAAATAATCTCTAAGGTTATCTGTGAATAAAAAAAATTATAATATCGTACACGGGTAATTAAATTCGAAATTAACTATTAATAATATAATTCGTCGAGAAAATACTACATTACGGGATGGTTTCTCGTTAGATATGCCTAGTTGAACAAAATCAATGTCTGTATAAATATACCATACTTACATATTAATTTTAGACTTCATAATGTAATATAATAATATATTACCTACGCAAGTTTAAACATTTAAAGAAAGAAAGAAGAAAAAAAAAAACCCAACAAACTATACGTGTTCGGTTCGAATTGAATATCATTTATAAATATTCATAGCGGTGTAAAGAATCGAACATAATGAACTATCATACATACACGTATCATAAATATATACATTAGGTAAACAAGTGTATAAACGTCCAGAAGTTGGACGCGTGAACGTATGACGTTAACTATCTTATTCACAATTGGGAATGTATAAAAAAAAAACGTATTCGGAAATTTCAAAACCGACGTTTTCAGTATTATTATCAAAACCGAAAACCCGATAATTATAGACGAAATCGGGGTCGGATTTTCGACAATTCGTTTCGACCGTTTCGCAAAATGTGTACCTATATATGTATTCACTGACGTCGTGGTTGTAATTCTATGTGGCTGCAGACTTGGATATTTCTTTGTCGAATATGTTGGCGGGTGGCTGTGGTCCGCGCAGCCGAGCCTCGGACAACCGAAAACCAAATGGCGGGTAGGTGCTCGTAGTAGAGCTTAAGCTATTAATATAGTTTTATTTTGCAAAAAAACGTACTGCACTAGAGATTCTATGCAAAAACTACTTAAGGTGTACAATAAATAACAGATTTCATCCCGTATTATAATACACTTTGACTGAAATTTGTCGGTAGGTAATTCGACAACGATCTAACGCGTATAATTTAATAACCAATTCGGATACTTGAGGATTTTTAAAATTAATTTACATTCCACATTCATGTCTAATAGATATTATCGTAATTCAAATTATCATTACGTTAGATCGAGCGCTGAGATTCTTTTACGGCCCCCTTATGGGCGGCTACCTTATTATTTTCGTGTTTTTTTTTTTTAAACTTTTTTTGGTTTGTTTGTTTATTTTATCTCTAGTAACCCGGTGGTCAAATCAATATATACAATTTGATTTTCGTACGGAAAATACTGATAACCCTGTGCCGGTTTTCCCCCATTAATTAATTTTTTTATCAAATTTAAATACAGCCTAACACGTTAATCGGGGATAGTGTGTAGACGATATCTATTAGAGTGAAAGAGTTTTTAGAATTGGTTCAGCTGTTCCGGAGATTACCACCTACGCACCAACACAAATTGATTTTACCTCTTTATAATATAAGCATGAATTATAAAAGGGAAGGCGTGGGGGTCGGTCTTCTCTAAATAAATGGGCGGGTGGGTCGAATAATTTTGCCAGACACACTCGTGACGCAAGTTCGCGTTGCCACCGCCTTTATATTCTATAGATAAAAGCCAACACAGTAGGAATTGATCCAAAAACCGATACGAAAAACACGCGTCGTTATTATATAAACGGCGTAATCTTCACTATGGACGGGTATTACCGTTTTGTCGAAATAAAATTGTTGTTTTAATAAAATATATTGAAACGCTGAGAGCCGAGGTTTTTTTTTTTGTTAATTTTTCCACGAGACCCAATATTGAACCCAATCAAAATTAAAGAAGAAAAAAAACCAAAACAAAATGCGTACAGCGATGAAAACCACGAAATCCATATTATCTGGTAATGTATTTTATTTAAAAGGCGATCCTCTATAATTCCATATCTTTTGGACGATTTTTTTTCTCTAGAATTATTACGAATAACCCATAACAAAACGTGAGTCGTCCGCATCAGCAAGTTCCGTCTCGAGAATCGATTTCTTTTTTTTTTTTTACAAAAATTCTGTCCCGGTTGAAAGAAAAAAAAAATATATGTTATACACCGATTGCGTCCTGTTTCGATCTTTTGAACCCTTATGAATTTCGATCGTGTCCGGCGAAATTCGAATTGCGTCTTATTTGACACCCATTTCACCGTTCTCGAATTTCGATTGCGTCCGGTTTCTTTTATCCGTTCTTTTAAAAACAGTTCTTATATCGTGTTTGTTAATTCGTAATTTTTGTCGGGTCGTGTTATAAATACGTATCCATATTGTAGTATTATATCCTGACCAAAAAAACTCGTAGTATAACATATGTTATATTTTTTTTTTTCGTGTACCTAATATAGTAATTTACAAACAGTTGGTTTAGCGAAAGAGCGATTTGTGTAGGACGTGGGGTATTTCTCTTAATAAATGGACGGGTGGGTCGAATAATTTTGCCAGACACACTCGTGACGCAAGTTCGCGCCGCCACCGCCTTTATGTAGTACACTTAAAAGCCAACGCGAATATGAATTTACCCTGAAAAACACACATCGTTTTTATGTAAACGGGGTAAACTCCGCTGTGGGCGGGTACCGTTTTGTCGAAATAAACTCGGCCGTTTTTAAAAAGAAATTAAAACGTTGAGCGCCGGAAATCGGCACGAGGCAAACATTTACCCGGTTGACAAAAAAAAAGTGGTATCACCGTTTGCGTCCCGTTTTGCGTCGTAAACGAAAAATCGAGAATTTCAATCGCGTCCGGCGAAATTCGGATTGCGTTCTTTTTGACCCATTTCGCCGTTCTTGAGTTTCGATTGCGTTGGGTTTTAACCGGTCTTCTATTGTCCATTCTTTTAAACACAGTTCTTATATCGTGTTCGTTAATTCGTCATTATTGTCGGGCCGAGTTAAAAATATCTAATCATATTATAATATTTTATTCTAACTAAACACTCGTAACAGGACATGCGTTTTCCTTCGTGTACCTTCTACTTTCTTCGTGTGTAGTGATTTAGAAACAATTGGATTAGCGAACGAGCGATTTATTTAAGGCGATACATTCCGATGTAGTACAAGGAACGCAATCGACTGTCTCCGTGCCGAATTCGTCCCCGTTAAAATAAAAGCGTACATATTATTTCTATCGATTATTCTGTCCCGGGCGAAACAGAAAGAAATAATTATTTTCCGTGTATAGTTTCACGGTTTAATCAGTCGTTTATAATTATATGTACTGGTAATACGTGAAAACTTAACTTAATACAATCTAATTGGATACGACCGTTCGGTCGAATGATATCTATATGATAAATAAAACCGTTTATTCTTTGTTAAGTCCTTAACAAAAATCGCGTTCCGGCGTACAAGACGGTTATAATTTTATTAATAAATATTAAACAGCGGACAAATAAATCGATATGAAATCGGTACCCGTTTCCGGAACGATACGGGACGCAATCGACGTGGCCCTTTGAAAAAACCACGGACGGAATCGCCGAATCTTTAAAACCCGGGACGGAACACGGACGCTGCCTCGTGCGATCCTTGGGCTAGGTTCAGAGCGTTTACAATTAGTATTAATTGCTATTAACTGTACACATGGTAACGCAGCGATAACGCAAAAAACCTGTCAACGCGCGTCAGCGCAAGTTGACGCGCGTTTGAACATTGTACAGGCTTGCATTGACGTGTTCAGTTGCAACGCGTATTTCAAGGCGTTACGTCCATTTTTCGTCAACAATGAATTTAAAAAAATCGATGAAATCGAAAAAAGGATGGTACAAGCTTGGTCTGTTAGTCTGTTTTTTTTTTTTTTTAAATAGGATGAACCCAGCATTTTTATATTCCCCTGCCTACGACGCTGCATTCGTCTATATAAAGTCCATAAGCAAACAACAGCTTCTGCTACGTCCATCTTCGCCGGAATATAAAACACGACCGGCTTTAGTTATACGTGCGCTTAACGCGTAAAATCTGTAAATTCATGTGAACGCTGACTAAAAACGGCGCGTTTAACGCTCTTCATGTGAACCTTAATGCCTTAATGGCGTTCGACGCGTTGTATAAAACGCTAAACGACGAGTAGTAACCCGTTGGGTTTAACGGCCGCGTTTAAATGTAACGGATTTTTAACCGACGACGGGGCGATATTAAATCGGCGGACGCTCGTAAAAACAAACAAACGAAATGGCAATATAATATAAAAAAAAAGAAAAAAAGAAAACGTCGTCGGTCGGGTTTATAATTTATATACGAAAACGGAAATCTCCGATCGCGATCGGGAAACACGAGGAAATCTCATTGTACGGCGCCCCTTTTTAAGGGGCAGTGAATTCGTAAACTACCCGGTTTACAAATGTGTTTACCGAAATATATTGCCGGAACAATACGTTTTGTGTACGTTTGTCGAATACTGTACACAACAATATCGTTTCTCATTTGTGTGAATTAAATAAAAACAATGATAAAAAAAAAAAAATAAACATGTGTGCAATTTTTTTTTTTTTTTTTTGTGCAACTCTATATATACATTCGACAGTATACATTTTTTCCGAAGACACGTCTATTTCCCCCCCTACTACGATATAGGTAGATATATATATATATATATATATATATATATATATATAATAATACTATTGAGGTAGTACAAACATAAAAAAGTGTTGAAAGAGTATTTAAAAAAAAAAAAATTGAAATCTAACGAATAAATGTTAGTATTTGTTTTATTGGGATACGATACAACTCGTTGAATAATAAATAAATAATATTATTGATAATAAAATGTATTTGTATTATGTGTATTTATAATAGCGATAACAGACTACTTACAACAAGAATACGAAGTGAATGCGGCCGTGTGCGTCGGCGGCGGCGTAAGTGGCGGCGGGTCCGTCTGCGCTGTTGCTGCGTGGGCGGTCAAGGAAGTACTGATTACGGTAGCCAAAGATTTCGCGCGATATATACGCGCGCTTGTGGGCGGCCGCGTGTACACGGTGCGCGCGCGTGCGTGGCGCGGCGCGCGCGTTACTTCACTGCGCTCTCTGCACCTCCCCACGCGGACGGCCAGCCGTGCACGTCTCCCCGGCGCGGCGATCGCGGCTGCGGGCCGCCAACAACGTGTGCGATTGGTGGCGGCGGCGGCGGCGGCCAGAAACAAAACACATTATCGATCAGAAAAGCGCGCGCGGAGGAAAACGCACGCCGCGGAACTTGGGGAACGACGAGACGCGACGGCGGCGGCGGCGGCGGCGGCGACAACGACGACGACGACGACGTTGAGTCGGGTCGGGTAGGACGGTCGCTCAAAAATCGCATTCGTTTGACCGCGCTCGGTGACGGCGCGGACGACGACGGTCTGAATGGGCGGGGATTATCGGGAAATTATTGTTCCGACGGGAACCGTGTACGCCTCGTAGTTGTCGGGATTAAAAAAAAAATGTTGACTAAGGGACACGGCCGTATTTGCGTTGTGACGAACTTAAATCCGGGGGAAATTATGGCAAATAAAATACCGTTGTTTATCGCGAATTATTATTGATTTTTCCTTTTTATACGAACAAACCGAACTTCATCACTTGATTGATGATAGTGAAAAACCGAAAACGAAACGAAAATTGTGTAAACGCCTACAGTACTCGAAATATAAATGGAAACATATTTGTACATTCATTGCAAATAAAATATTAAATATATTTTACATTTTTTTGGGTTTATTTAATGTGGCGTTATATCTGTCGGCTTTTGTTGTATTATTACCTGTTGATGATTTTTTTTATGATTTTAAATCGAAACCGGACAGTAAATATACGCCGTCTATTCAACACTTTAATACTTTTGTCTTCGTATGTTTTGTTTTGTTTTTTTTTTTGCCGTATTATATATTTTTTTACATTTTTTTTTCGCTGATAACAATAGACGATTATCCTTTTAAACGCTATTCCTGAAAAAAAAAAAAAAAAAAAAAAAAACGGTTCCGGTATTTTGTTGTAATTTTATTTTTTGGATAATATTTTTCGTAATTTGTGTTATGCCCTGAAATATTGTTACTATGCGTTTTCGCGTTAGGTTTTTTTCTTTAATAATTTCAATTATTATTCCATTAAATTACGTATCTACGTATCGCCACCGTATTCTACGTAGTACGTTCCTTTTGGATATTTTGCCAAGTAACTCACCGTGATGGAGGGCAGTTCGCCGTCTAAAACTTATATACGAGTCGGCCAAAATACGGTTTCCATATTATATTTAATAACGGACGAAATAAAGAAAGAAAGAAAAAACAACAAGTTTATATCGGCTAAGACACGCTTAAATCAACGAAAAAGAAAACGGTCGTAATTCGTTATACAGTCTCGATAATATTTTAAAATTTTTTTATTTTTTTTCGTTACCCGAACGTCAAGACGTACAAAAAGCGAATCGATCCCGGGGCGGTTGCACTCGGCGGCCCTACGGTATTGGTAAAAACAGAGTCATTATGTAAATTTAAACGGACTTTACGGCCGCCGGTTATAAATAAAAAAAAATGAAATGACGACATTTTTTTTTTTTTTACGGCCACGGTTTCATAAACGACGCGGTACATAAAAATACTACCGTACTGTACCATTACGTCCGTATCGATTCGTCAATTTTACGTCTCCGGCAGTGTACAATAAATGAACTGACCTATATGGGGGGGCCTAATTAACGACTACCGGGCGGACGAAAAAAAAAAAAAAAAAATGTTTGTCGACGGAATATTATTATTTACGGACGCCTACACGCCGGCTTCGCATTATATTCGTAGCTGCTGGTCGCGCGGCGGCAGTCACGTGCGCACGTGTTGTTGACATATCCGTATTAATATGTACAGGGTGATGATTTTCCTAAGCGCTCCCGGCCCGTCTCGATAAATGATTTACGCTCGGGAAACGGATCATATCCGAATTCCGCAGTCGCAGTCGCTGTCCATAAATCAGCAGGGCACTTAGCAGCCCTCCACTTGTACGCAGTTATGGTACCGAATGCGTAATCCGCAGTGAACGCCGAACACAGAGTGTTCATTATTTCGTATTACGATTTACGTTAGTCTATCGTTAACGCCGAGCCATAATATAACGACACTTTTCAACAAAAAAAAAATAAAGGTTTTTACATAATGTTTAATAACGTTTTAATGAAACTGTTTAAAAATATTTATACCCGGTACAATCGTTGTAAATGATTTTGCCCCATCTTCACCACCGGAAAAAAAAAAAAAAAAAAAAAACAAAAATTAAGCTCTGTCTGGATCCGTCACTGATTTGTATTTATTTTCACTGATATATATACATTTTTTTTTTCTAACGAGAATAATATTGCACTTCGGCTTTTTGCCCGTATCCGTGTGACAATTCCTACTATGAACAGTTCATATATCAGGAGTTTTAGTTATGTATGTCACAAAACCAATCTGGCTACGAGATATTGTATAAATATCTAAATAAATAATAATCAACCGTCGTTTAGGTTATATAGAATTCTAGATAATTAACTAAAATTGGCTATCCAATGAATTATCTTGATTGTATAAACTAAACTAAAATTCATTCAGATAGATTCTGCAGGTACTTATATAATTTTTTTTTCTCGTAAAATAGAATGCGAAAGTAAAAAAACCTCTCTTTGTCCGCCTCTTTTTTTGTGGTGGGTACACAGGATTTCGCGGGTCATTTCCGGCCGTGTGATTAAGACATTTATATTTCATTAATATTAGCAAAGTCGATATTGTATATTATATTATAGACTTGATAGACCTATTTCATTTTTATCCTGTTAAACACTATAACCAACTGAAATAGTCGGTTTAATAAAAAATAATAAGTATGTAAATATTATTATTTGTAATAATATCGAATAATACCGTTATTCAATAATATTCGTCAAAATCTATAAATTGTAAAACCAATCTTTCAAAAATAAACGTCAGACCAACAATACGATTTTTAAACGTAAATCGCCACACCATCAATATAACTCTAGAGGAGTAACTCTACTTATTATTCTGAATAATAATTACTATTGAATAATTGTACAATCATTTTAATACAACTTTAGCTTATTATGTACCTAATTTTTTATTTTTTTGTTAAATATACATAGGTAAGCGACTGAAATTTAACATTTTAATCCAAATAAACTGTTTTTTTTTTTAAAATTTTTTTTTTAGTTTTAGTTTTTAACTATTTTATGTCCATATCCAGATCAATTGTATTCAATTATATCTCGATGCGCAACATTGCAGAAGTGGATGAGTCCATCCTCTACGTTTTTTCGGGAATCTAGAAAAATTCGAACGGCTTGAATAAAGTCTCATATATCCATCGTACCGTCGAACGGGAAACGAAAGATTGCAGAAATATGTTTTGTAGCAAAAGCAAAGCAATGGTGGTCGGCAGAGACGTGCAAAAAAAAAAAAAAACGAGAAAAAAAAACCACACTCGCACAATCTGTAAAATCGATTCGTCCCTCGATCCGCTCGGAATCAAAAAAAAAAAAAAAACAACACCACCCTGTACACGTACACAACGTCGTATATTATATTATTGCGTACACTGTGAGTGTATTTTTTTTTTATTTTTTTTTTTTAAACTATATGTCGTGTATTCTGGGCCCAACCGCCGGCGTTGTCAATTTAGATACTATTGTGATTTGTTATCCTCAATGATCGAACTTGATTGTCGTCGATTGTGTTAACGGACGGCAGCTGGAGAGCGACGCGACGACTCAGCAACGGGAAAAATACGTAAAATAATAATTTTAAATTTGACGCATTTCTGCGCAAAAAAAAAAAAAAAAAAAACAAAAAAATAAAAATAAAAATTTTAAATACACGTACACGCCTATAGTGATCCGCGTTGGAAGAAAAAACAAAATGTGTATATACCTAAATGCCCATGTTCTGTCACCTGCACCACGACCGGTCGGAAAAAATTACGGAATGACCAAAGTTACCACATACCTACCTCTTAATGTACAGGGTGTGGCAGATCCGACTGACGAGTTTAATGAGGTCATTAGCCTGTGATAAGATAAGTGCAGGCCTTAATAAGTGGTATATTTTGAATTGTACGGTAATGCCGTTTTTATTCGTAATCATGGTCTGGACAGGTGTACATCGTGGTTCCGTCGTGCGTGCGTATTACGAAAATAATCATTCTGTGATCGCCACACAAATGGCTTTTCTTCTGCAAATTCCTCCGATATCAACTTTTTTCTGTAGCGATGAGGCCCGTTTTCATCTTTCTGGAACTGTAAATAAACAAAATTTTCGATACTGAGCTACAAATAACTCACGGCAGCTCCATAAAAGACCACTCCAATCTTCTAAAGTGACAGTGTGGTGTGCTGTGTCCCAATTTGGGGTGATCGGCCCCTACTTTTTTGAGGACGAGAACAGGACCGTCACTGGATCGTCTACAACAGTGTATCAATACTGACGGCCGCCATCTTGGAGATATAATTTTCAAAAAATAATTTTTAAAAATGGGATTGAATAGTGATTTAAATTAAAAAAAAAAAATTTTCTCTAAGTTTTACTGTTCGTTATTTATAGTCCATCAAAACTCGTCAGTCGACTCTGCCGCACCCTGTATTATCGTTATTGTAATGCGTGCGCGGTGCGCGGTACGCGAAATATTGTAAATATAATATCATTGTAATAAAAAAAAGAAAAAAAAGAAAAAAAGAAGGCAGGTGGGGATGGGGGCAGGATTTCAATTCGAAATGTGAACGCCGTACTGTCGGTGGCTGCATGTGACCAGGCGACGTGTTATTATTATATTTCGTTACGGTGTTTACGAAATGAGAAAAAAATAAAATAAAAAACCCCAGTCCGTTACGGGATGGTTTTCGTTATGTTTGTTTAGTTTATGTTTTTTTTTTTTGTTAACCTAGGCCCTTTTTTGTTTTTTGGTTGGTATACCCTGATACAGAGTGTGCAGCCCGAAAATAGGAGCGTGCCGTACGGAACTGAAAAATGTGTACTTATACGTAAAAAATTGTAAATGTTATCGAATATGATTATCAATAAACTACAAAGAAAAAATTGATAAAATATCGCGTGGTAAATAATTTTGTACGATAGTTTTGCAGTTTTCTATCGTTATGTTTTGATGTATAGATTTTGTTATTAAAATAACTTTAGACAATAGTTTTTTTTTTTTGATTTTAACGTTATGAGTGTCTCTGAATGTCATCTCAACCCGACCCAACCCAAAAAAATGCGTATTACGATATTTGATAAAAAAATAAATAAATGATGGGGACGGGTTAACCTCGCTCTCGTACGGGATGGTGTTAGAAAGTGTTGGGGGTCACAGTGGGATTTTAATTTATAGTTTTACGCTGACGAAAAACGATTCTGAGCGAAGTTTGGTTAGTCATAATTTGAAATGCCGTAATGTTTACGGTTTTCGTCGAAATTCGAACTTGGATCAATTGGAGCCATTTCAAATTTTTCAAATTTATGTCCAAAAATGGACAGATCCATTTTTTTTTAATTTTAAAACTGTTCGATAGCAATGAAATACATTTTATTTTTTTTTTTGCCCGGGATAGCCTGTCTGATATTGGGTTTGTCCGATTGCTGCATTCAAGCAGAGATAATTTTTTCATTTAAATTAAATTTTGTAATATTTGTAACGCACATTTTCGAAGAAAAAAAAATAATAACGTCCGGTTATCGCACCGAGGTTTTCAATTGCTCAAATGAGTTTAATCGTTTACCCGTACGTAATGTAATATTGAAAATTATTACCGTTCCGAATTTTGTAATTTATTTTAGTCGTGTATGTGAACAGCGATTTTTTACTATAGCGGAATACACGATATATACGAGTATGATGAGATTTTTATTTATTTTTTTTTTTTGGGAAATCTAATGAGTATTCCATAAAATTTCTAACGGCATACGAAAGCTTTACATGTATAAAATCCGATATTTGTGTGGGTCGATTGAATTTGAATTTTAACGTATACGAACCCGGAATACGAGTTGAATAGTATTCAGTACGGCGGAATATGATACGAACAGCTAACTAAATATATAATTTCCTATACATTAATTGGACAAATGGCCAATAATTCAGACAATAATAAAATTGTCTAAATGCCGGTCCTTATTTTTGAACGATTATATGTTTAACTTCCCCCTTCTCAATTTGTAGCATTATCGTGTACAAATAATTTGTGCTAAATTTTATGACGATAACTCACCCCATTCCCGTGCCCCGGTTTGAGAAATTATTTATATAAAAAAAAAGGTGGTTTTATTGTTTTTTTGTACTTAATCGATAGTGACTATAGTATGTTGATCATAAAAAGATTCCGGTAACTTTTCGGTAACTCTTCCGAATGTCGTCTATTAAACGTGTTTATTACATAATTTACCGTAAAACCTTTGTTTGTTCCACGTAAAATTATAAAATATTTATGTCCGCGAGCCATACCTACAAAATTTAATAATATTTCATTTTTCCTCTGGGGTCGTGACACAAATACCGACAATCGTGTATAGCACGTCGTTTATTTATAAATTTAAATTACATAATGCCATTTATGTTATTATTTTAACCGATAATCAAATCTTGTTTGTACAGCATGATTAGATTATCGGTAGAATACAATAGACAATGTGTTATGTTTTCAACAAGGATTTTCCGGGCTGCTCTACATTCAAAATAAACAAAGAAATCAATTGGAAGCCATTAATAACATGCGTATAGATTTTAGTAGTATTCCCCCAAGAATATCTTTGTTAGTAAAGGAAATGCAAGCCCAAAAATCACATTAAATTGTTTTTATAGTTGCAATTTACCTTTAATAAATATAATAATATCGTGTACATTTTTTTATAATAGTAATTTGCGTTAAATTTTTAAATTTAAACTTTAAAATTTAAACCGTTAAACTTTTACTTAAAATTCATCAATTATAAACAATATTATAAGCCTGCTATAAGGAATTCCATTGGTTTTTGTTTATTCAAAAACTAAATTCTTCTAAACTGTGTGAAAAAAAAATTGATTCTTGTTTATAAGGAATATAAGGTCTAAAGTTGCGGTGGTCCGTGACGTATCTAAAGTTCTTTAAGTGGTCCGTAGTGGTAAAAAGGTTGGGAACCATTGATATAGACGTTCTAATAACGATAATAATAATTTTCTCGCCGAATATACCGAAAATTCGTTCAACTTTCAATATATTTAACTTTCACTTTCAATTGTATAACTATGAAGGTTACCATGAACGAAATATCGTATATTGCTATATTTATTAAAAAAAATTTACGAAAATACGCGAAGGTCGCCGGGTTCAGTGGTACGTTATAAAGGTTTAATTTGCGCCCTGTATATATATATATATACACCGTACTCCGAATAGAACCGTGGAAATATGGTCTCAACCCGCCCTCTGGATATGCGTCGTTGGTATTTCGGCATAACGCGCAACCCGAGGGGTTTTTGTTACGGAGAAAAGTAAAAAAAAAAAAAAAACAACGGACTTCAATCGATAATACAATATCGTGTTTTAAAGTATAGATACGGGATAAAAAAGATAAAAGAAAACGCCGGTGATTTGAATTTTATGCATTTAAAATACATTTAAAAACAATAATTCGATATTGTAACACTCGTTTATATATATATATATATATATATATATGTAATAGTGACGGTAAAAATCCGGATTTCGGATTTGAAAATCCAAATTTTTACTCTGAATCCAAATTTCTGTTTATAAAATTGTAAATTTAATTCATTTCTCATTAAACTTTTATAATAACCGTATTGTTAATGGCGTTGTTACAATTCAAAACATATTACACTTAGAAATTCATTTTGAAAAACAAGTATAACCAAATTAAAATCATTCTAATGTATGCAATATATTACCAGCTGACCAGGCAAATAATGTTGTTTTACTCATAAAAAATTGTTTATCGTAGCACGCTTTGAAATTAATAAAATTATTTAACTCATATTATAATGTAAAACAAATACCTAGAGATTTGGTTTCATGATTCAAAAAAAAAAACAGAAATCCGTAAACCGATCAAACCCAAATTTTGGATTTTAAAAATTGGAAATACAAATTTGCGGATTTATTGGATTTTCGAATAATCCGGATTTATGTCACATCGCTAATATATAGAATACGGGTAGAATTATTACGATTATCGATATAATTTAATTTTAAACGTTTTAAATAATATTGAAATATTGAACTAATGTAACAATAAATAATAAATAAATATACTACACGGCGGTTGTCCGTAGGGTACGATAATAATTTATAATATTACGCGTTTTTTATTTATTTTTTTTTGTTTTTAGTTAATATTTATAAATATATATATATTTTATGTATGGGCGGGGAAAAAGTTTTTAACTAACTTTGGAAAACGAACAAAGAAAAAAAATTATCTAAGTGTGTAAAAATAATAATATTATAGATGTTGGATAATGGATTACTTTCGCAAGGGACTCGTCTTCTTAATACTTATATACTATAATATTATTTTGTAATTTTTTTTATGGATTTCGTACCGTCGTCGTATATTTTAAGACGTTTGATTTTTATATATTCAAAGTTTTAGTTTCTGAGTGAAATCAATAATGTTTCGGTATAACTATGACGTGTTTATATTTTTCGTCTGTGGACAATTTTGCAACTAGACGTCAAGCTCCGATTTTCAAGTGTAGCGCCTTTTCTGAAAGAATTTTGAATCTAGTTAAAGCATTAAAAAGTTCATTATTTTCGTTGTAGTTTTCCTAATAATTGGTAAAACCCGGCAACAAAAAACAAAACGTAGGAAAAACGGCAATATCGGTTTCATTATTTTCGTTTCGTATCTTTTTATTGTAATTCGGTTGAAAAATATCGTAAAGACCGGAAATGTTCACAGAATATTAATATTAGACATTTCTAAGTGTGGGCAAATTTTCAATACATTCTTGAACGCTTTTTGAACTATTTTATTTTTTTGTTTTATTTTTGAACTATTTATAGCCATTTAAAATCTTTTTTTTCTCGAATTAATTGAATTAAACGGTTTCGGCCGAACAGAAACGCACTGAAATTTGACACAATGTCCGTCGTGAGTTGTAATTAATGACCAAAAATAAAACATTTGAGCGTAACGTCATAATTTTGTTTTATAAACGTTGTTAAGTCTAAATTTTAATAAAAAGCTTAAAATTTACGGCGATTCAAAACACGATTAACTGAACGTGATTCGCTCGGAATCGTTTTTCGTTAGCAACGATTTACCGTCGTGTACAGATTTAAATCGAATTCCCCTCCGTATTTTACATCCCGAACTTCGGTTACCCCACCCGCGGTGCGAAGTATGTGTCTCGATTTTTATATCTAATTCTTGTAGTTATAAGTAAAGACCGGCTTTTCGCGCAGCTAACACCTGAAAAACATGCGTTTAAAAAGCTGAAGTGTGCGAATCGTGCAAAACTACACTTTTGATGTATTAAAAATATATCATACATATTTAATCTGACTTTAAGCATTTCATTAAAATTCATTATCGCGTACATTTCCAAGTCAATTTCTGTGAAATTGTCTACCAGTCACTTAATACGTGTTTTAGCTGTGAAAACACGCGTTCAAACATTGACATTTGTTATTGGGTACTGTTGGCAGTAGCTTTATAATAGCAGGATCTATTTTTGAATTCACGTCGTTTCCATTTTATGGAGCATTATTGTATTGTTTTAAAATATCGTATCCAGGATTTTGATAGAATACCGATTTCGATTTTTTTTTATACCTTTTCGTTTATAGATCGTCGTCATCTTTATTACACCGTATTTTATTTAGATATAAAAGTCCAGTGAACAGGCCCGGCGTGCGATCGAACTTAGCTCGATAGGCCGTCAGGATTTTAATAGTTTGGGCTGCTGAGCCGAAATGTACTTTTTTGTTCAATTTCACAGTTGGAATTGAATTGGCTGAACCAGATGTTTTATTGTTTTCGAGGTATTTATGTTTTAGATACTGAGCCAGTAACATGTTGAGCACGACTGACTGAAATCGTCCGATCCGGTCCTGCCATTGAAAACGATAAAGGTTACAACACAGATTACAAAAAAAAAAAAAAATGTGTATAATACCTGTAATAACAGATGAATTTGAAAAAAAAAATGGAATAAATACGAGTTCGTGCATATAGTTTAATGGAAAAGCCCCAAAACGTGAAATTTTGTGCAAAATACAATTTCGTTTAATTTCATCTACTTCAAGATGCAAGTGAACTTGATCCGGATTTAAAACTTGTCTCTATAGATTTTTGAACATTCAATAAAATGATGGAATTGCACAAAATCCCGGTCTTTTAGTCATAAAGTTTGATAATATTATAAAATTCAGACCCGCTCATGAACACTGCTGTAACGCGATATTATATTATTTGGTAGTCCTTATTTTCGAAATACTCGAATATACGGCGGGGGCCGGGTATAGGATTTCAAATTAGGTCCGTATACGTTTTGTAACCGATCGGTAATAAATAATAATAGACGGAAAACCACATAATTAAAATATGGAACGTATGGGGAAATGTGATTTTTCAATTATTTTACGTAAACGTTTCGATGGAAATCTATAGGTCGCACCGCTGCGCGTAAAACGAATCGCTTTGAATATTTGGTTACAACATCAAGAGATATCCGGAATTATATCGGGTAAGGAGATTATGAGAACCTATATTACTAGGTTACCTAGTATATTATTATTATTATTTTGATTTTTTTTTTTTTTTTTTGAGATTTAATTCAATCCTTTAAATAAATAAAACATTACTGACATTATCTCTCCGATGACGTACGTAGTATTGCAAATAACAACGGTTAAAATTAGTTTTTTTTTTTTTTTTTATATAGTTACCTACTTGAAATTCAATAAATAAGAACGATAGATAATAATAATACTTTAAGTATAACTGCAGATTTCATGCGGATGAATAAAATATGCGCTATTTATTTGGGTATATACGTCATAAAATATTAGCTAATCGCATGTTTAGCAGCGCCGTGGATCTAAATTATTTTTTATTTTTTCCCGATGGATTTTTTTTTATCTTCTGCCAGTCAATGACTTTTCGACCGGTATCTTGCGCTCTATCTTTAGAGACCGTCTCTAAACATCAACAGTGGATTCTGGTAGAAAATTGTCTCCGGTGAGTTCATTTTTTGATTTTCTTTGTACTTCTTTGTCAGATAACAACGGTGGTGAACCGGAAAACACGGGAATATTTAATAACTGAGTTTGTTAATTTCGGTTTTTATTTGTCGTTGTTGTTGTGATTCATTGAGACCGGAAATTTTCACGGAATTCACTTATACTTAGCGCTTTCTAAACGTGACAAAATGTCTAAAGTATCCTGGCGTATTTCGGGTTGTTTATAGATATTTATTTGAAATGTTCAAGTTTTATGCGAATAACATTTTTTTTGTCACTGTAAAAATGCTCGAAATTGTAATGCAAGGCGCTTATGGTAATATAAAAATACAGTTACGGTTATTTTTGAGTTTTTGACGGAAATCATAAAAACTACCAATTGCATACTATTTTTCGATATAATTCAATTCACTTTTTATAATCCTCGTAAATTTGATACAACATAAAATGTATCCACGAGCACTGAGCTCTATGTATCATCTATTTTTTAAAAAAAAATTAAATATTAGATATTCGAATTATTCATTTTTTTATTAGGTAAATAACATTTTAAAAGTGTACAATATTAGCACAATAAGCAAATTTGCGAAAATAACATAAATATAAACATGAAAAAAGTGATAAGGGAGGCCATCCAGTGATAGGAACCTTTATTAAGTATAATTTGTTTTATTTTTTTTATGATTGAGTGTCTAGATCAATTCACGGCACCAGCGTCTTTTGGGACGACGTGGAGGGTCGTTCGGAAGCGTAAGAGTGTATTTATTTGAAACCAGTGGGTTGGAATGGAGAAATAATTTGGAGTGGAATTTTTTGTAGTATGTTTAGGTAATGTTATCGACTGTCTCGATATTAAGGTCTTTATGAAGGGAGTGGTTGCTGATGAACCAAGGAGCGGAAGTTATTTGGCGTAGACAAAATTGATTGGAATGATTGGATATTTTTTTATTTGGGTTGGCTTGGCGCAACCACAGATTTGGGCACCATAAGTCCAAACGGGCCTTATTATAGATTTATATATTAATAATTAATGTTTTAGAATAAGATTGGATTTGAGTATTGGACGCAATAGTTGTAGTCTTGAATTTAATAATTTTCTTTTTGCTTTAAAATGGAGACTCCAGGTAAGCCTTTTGTCTAAAACTATACCGTGATATTTGACATGTGACCGTGAAGGAATAATAGCTCCTTGAAATGTTAGAGCTGGTGAGTTTTTTTTTGTTGAGGGTGAAAGAACATGTATGGACACTTATCGGCGTTTATTTTTATATTCCATGTCAGTGCCCAGTGGTCAATTAGGTTTAAGTGGATTGTAGAGCGAGACAAGCTTCAACGGGATCATAATTGGATTTATTGGTTTGGGGAATATCTGACGTGGAGGTATTAAAGAGATCACGAGACAAATCACTCTCTTAGGGGTAGCCCTGCTTGGATATTAAAAAGGGAAGAAAAGTGGTTTTCTTGGCGAACAGAAAAAAAAACAAAATTATTAATTATATTATTGTTTTAGCATTAATTTTAGCATATAATATGATCGGCTCGTGTGTGTGTGTGTGTGTGGGGATAATACGAGATACAAACGGTTTTGCTTCCGTTGGTTTTATTAGCGATTTACGATTTATTTCAATAAATAATATATCGAATAAATATATATGAAATGTAATTTTAAAAAAAATTCACTTAATTAATATATTATAATATACTCGCCAGTAGTACCCCCCCCTATATATATATATATATATATATATATATATATATATATATATATAGGCAGGTGCATTAAACTTCGGTGGTGTCAATATAAAGTCTATTGCGTTATATCGTTGTATAGTATCGGTTACACCTACCGGTTATAATTATATATAATATACCTATACACGAATCGATTCTATACGAGTCAATATTATATTTTATCAAAAAAAAAAAAAAAAAAAAAAATCACTCCATTATCTATTTGTATTCAAATAGATATTATATAAGCGGTAGTGATCCGGATTTACGAAGATCGAGAATCCGGATATTTGGATTCCGAAATTATATAACACTGCGATTACAGCGTGCGTGACATATTTTTCTTTTTAGACACACGTATAATGTATCGATATCGTATTATATTAAAAAGTGTGCCTCGTCTTCGAGTTATCTTAAATCGAGTACTTGAAAATTTGAAAATTTTCACACGAATTCCTATAATTTTTTTTTTTTTTGTAAAGAATTTTTAGGATATATTAACGCGTAAAATGATGGCAAATAATTAAATAAAATATATATATATATAATTTTTTTTATTCGTAATTATCAAAACGTAAACAGATCATATGTAATTAAAATGCCGTATAGATAAATACAAATATTATATATTATTATTTATTTAATTATTAAACCGTAATAACCGTATTAACTATAGGAAGTAAAATTACTTCGATGTAAATTAAAATTAAAACTAAAACTACGCAGAGGTCTTTTTTTTCCTTGTACAAATAGCACATTTTCATTTACCGATGTAAAACTATACTAACACTTTGTAATACAATACAAAAAATATTTTTTACGTCTAATAAGATGATTATTTTTTAAAAAAATAATCCTATTATAGCCAATATATTTGTATTTGTAATGTTTTTGCCGACAAAAATCTATTTAATATATAGCAAATTCAATAAAAAAAATTAAAAAAAAATAAATAATAATAATATCGTTATTAATATTGTATGCTCGTCGGACCTTTCCAATTATGAATAATGTATAAATACTACAGAGATAACACTATAATATAATAAACATCAATAATCATATAAATATTGATATTAGCAATTTTTTTTTTTTTTTTACGGGTTTTATTTCTGTGGTAATATTATATAAAACGTAAATTGTAAACTGTATTATTGTACGTAGGTACGAAACTACAAAACGTTTCAAGATTATATTTCGAATACGGATCAATATGTATATAAGCAGTAGTGATCCGGATTTACGAAGTTCGAGATTCCGGATATTTGGATTCCAAATTTAATATAAATCCGGGTTATCTGAATCCGAATTTAGGGTTTTAAAATTGTGATTATATATTCTTAAATTAATTTCTCATAAAATTATTGTTATTGTTTTATTGCTAATAAAAAAAAATGTATTTAAAAATATCATAAATTGAAATTTATTTAAAAAAAAATAACAAATACAACACAAAAAAAATCATACATATTACACTCTAATTTGTATAATATATTACTAGGTGACTCGGCAAACGTTGTTTTACCAATAAAAATACAAATTTTCAGATTTCAAAATCCGAATTTATTAGATTTTCGGATAATCCGGATTTATGTTCCATCACTAATTAGCAGTGATGGAACTAGATTCTAGGAGGAACATTTTTGTCTTTCTCGTGTCACGTCTATAATACATAAATAATAAATATACACTTAACTCTTTAAATATAATATTTTTAAGTAGGTAAACATAAAAATTACAATTAAGTTAAACAATTTTTTTTTTATTCTGCTTAGGTTCTGTGCGAATGTTTTTATCAATGCTCAGATATTTTTTTTTTTTTGCACGTTGGTTTTCAATAGATATCACGGCTAGACCTCTAAGTTGTGTTTGAGACATTGAGTTCCTGAGGTAGCTTTTTATTAACTTTAGCTTTGAAAACGATCTCTCAAACACTGGCCACAGTTATTGGCAATGCGAGAAATAAGTAAAATGCCTATAATAATGCCTGGTTATAAGCTAGTCATAAGACTATTATTTTCGATTATTTATAATTCAATCATAACAAATAACACAAGCAAATTTTAATCGATTCGATATGTTGGTTAATTCTGCCGGGTTAAAATTTCAAATTCATTAGCCAACTTTTTCGCACCAATACTAATTTTGTCTTCAGAAACTGATCCAATAAAATTAAAAACTAAAAAATCTTTTATGAAGTCATAAGATTTATTATTTTTTTTTTTATCGTCCGGGATCAGGAGGCCCGTGGGAAATGCTGACTTTATTAACACGTAGTTCCTCCACTGGGTATTAGGCAGTTGGCTACCTACCGAAATTGTCTCGATCAACCGTAATGTATTTTACGGGCATTTTTAAGGAAAACTTTAAAGGAATTTAAAACAAGAGTTGAAAAATGTCAGATGTATTATTGGGAATCACAGTTATTTACATCAATAGGTACACTGTCCCGGCATATCCTGTACAGTGATATTTTATAGTATATTTAATCCGGAGTGATTTTTTTTTTTTTATTGTATAAGTTAAAAATCGAATTATTTTCTTCGGCGCCGTCGATATTTCCGATTCCCGAGCTGAGCGAGTAATTTATTTTAGTCCAACCGTGCGGTTTATTTATTTATTTGTTCGTTTCGCCTGTAAATAGATGATCGACCAGTATAGACTTGCTTCAACCGTCGATTTCGAGGGTGTTGTTTCTCTGTAGCAGCCGAGTAGGCCATATTATGGATTATAGAACGTTTACCGAAACAATCGCGAGACGAGTCGATTAGTTTTCGCTACTGAATACTGGTGCACGCGTAATTTGTAGTTAATATTAGGTTAATGGAAATGCGAATCGGAAAGGCTCACGAATTATTATTCGATTGTAATTTAAAATGTAATATTATCCTACGGGAACACCAAAGCAATCGTATAAATTATCGTTAACGCAGTTTAATTATATTTAGTAGTATAACAATACGTATTGTTCCGGAATGCCGGTGTTATATTGGTATAAAATAATCCATTAAAACAAATATCGTAAAATGTTTTACAATGGTTTTCGCGAGTTATCCGTACACTTTCATTGGGCAGTGTGAAATAATTAATTGGATTTTAAAGCAAACAGTATGGCCTTATTGATCGATTGTTTAATATTAAATAAACATAGTAAAACAAAATGGAATATTTAAACGAAACCGTATAATCATTCACGATTACGTAGTGGAATACGCATATACGTAAATATTCGTCGTCAATTACTATAGTGTTATATAATTATATTGATAAATTGAAAATCGATTATTTATGAAATTCCGCGACATTTGTTGGGGCTGAAGAGTTAACGCGGTGGTAATTGGCATAAAAAAAAAAAAAAAAAAATTAAACTTATTAGGTTTTTTCGTTTAATAATCATTTGTTTTCGTAATTGTTTAAAACGAGACATCGTTTTCAAAACTAAAGTTAATAAAAAGCTACCTCAGAAACTCAATGTCTCAAGCACAACTTAGATTCTTTTAAAGTTTTCCGGTAGAAAATGCCCATAAAAGACTTTACGGTTGATCGAGACTATTTCGGTAGGTAGCTAACTGCCTAATACCCAGTGGAGGAACTACGTATAAATAAAGTCAGCATTTCCCACAGGCCTCCTGATTCCGGACGATTAAAAAAAAAAATAATAAATCTTATGACTTCATAAAAGATTTTTTAGTTTTTAATTTTATTGGATCAGTTTCTGAAGACAAAATTAGTATTGGTGCGAAAAAATTGGCTGACGAATTTGAAATTTTAACCCGGCAGAATAAACCAATATATCGAATCGATTAAAATTTGCTTTAATAAATAGTTTAACTTAATTATAATTTTTATATTTACCTACTTAAAAATATTATATTTAAAGAGTTAAGTGTGTATTTATTATTTATGTATTATAGACGTGACACGAGAAAGACAAAAATGTTCCTCCTAGAATCTAGTTCCATCACTGCTAATTAGTGATGGGACATAAATCCGGATTATCCAAAAATCTATTAAATTCGGATTTTGAAATCTGAAAATTTGTATTTTTATCGGTAAAACAACGTTTGCCGAGTCACCTAGTAATATATTATACAAATTAGAGTGTAATATGTATGATTTTTTTGTGTTGTATTTGTTGTTTTTTTAAATAAATATCTATTTGTGATATTTTTAAATAAATTTTTTTTTTTAATAATAAAACAATAATAATAGTTTTATGAGAAATTAATTTAAGAATATATAATCACAATTTTAAAACCCGAAATTTGGATTCAAATAAAAATCCGGATTTACATTAAATTTCGGAATCCAAATATCCCGAATCTCGAACTTCGTAAATCCGGATCACTACTGCTTAAATACATATTGAACCGTATTCGAAATATAATCTTGAAACGTTTTGTAGTTTCGCATCTATATACAATACAGTTTACAATTTACGTTTTATATAATATTACCACAGAAATAATACCCGTAAAAAAAAAAAAAAATTGCTAATATCAATATTTATATAATTATTGATGTTTATTATATTATAGTGTAGTATAATACAGGTATAATAGTTATTATCTCTGTAGTATTTATATATTATTCACAATTGGAAAGGTCCGACGAGCATACAATATTAATAACGATATTATTATTATTTATTTTTTTTTAATTTTTTTTATTGAATTTGCTATATATTAAATAGATTTTTGTCGGCAAAAACATTACAAATACAAATATATCGGCTATAATAGGATTATTTTTTTAAAAAATAATCATCTTATTAGACGTAAAAAATATTTTTTGCGTTGTATTACAAAGTGTTAGTATATTTTTACATCGGTAAATGAAAATGTGCTATTTGTACAAGGAAAAAAAAGACCTCTGCGTAGTTTTAGTTTTAATTTTAATTTACATCGAAGTAATTTTACTTCCTATAGTTAATACGGTTATTACGGTTTAATAATTAAATAAATAATAATATATAATATTTGTATTTATCTATACGGCATTTTAATTACATATGATCTGTTTACGTTTTGATAATTACGAATAAAAAAAATTATATATATATATATTTTATTTAATTATTTGCCATCATTTTACGCGTTAATATATCCTAAAAATTCTTTACAAAAAAAAAAAAAATTATAGGAATTCGTGTGAAAATTTTCAAATTTTCAAGTACTCGATTTAAGATAACTCGAAGACGAGGCACACTTTTTAATATAATATGATATCGATATACGTGTGTCTAAAAAGAAAAATATGTCACGCACACCATAATCGCAGTGGTAAATAATTTCCGTTTTGAACTTGGCATTGTTATAATTAATAATATTATAAAACAAAGGCATCGAAAGGTCGACTAAGTTCCCTCCGATAACCGTACAGTATAAATGTAAACCGTGTTCTGCAACAGTATTTTTTTATTATTGCCGATTACGTATATAGTACACTAACTTTTGTGTGGGATTTAATTATCTTCATTCAGTAAAAGATAAAATGTTAAACAAAACCAACGAAACAATGTTCCATAGTTTTGTTTTTTTAATATTTATTTTTATACAATCTATACTAATAAAAAAAGTACAATAAGTATAATGTATGATTTTAAAAATCAAATGCAATTGCTTGGGTGTCTTGATGGAAGAAATCATCCAGTGTGGATACTTCGGCGTGAATTTGCATTTACTTGGGTAATAAGTATTCATAGTATGTTTATTTTATAAGGTCACGGGGCCATTGTCGCTTGAGTCTTCTGGGAGGATTTCCTGTATGGAGGTAGATAGTATCTTTTTGATATGGGAAGTGGTGTGATTTTGGAGACGAAACCTAAATTTTGAATAATACAGCTTGGCTGTATCAGTGACTTTAGGGATGTGAAGATCTGTATGAAGAGTGTGGTTTGAAATATAAGGAGGATCATTGTTTATAAGTCGGAGGATTTTCGATGTAAACAGTGGTATTTTTTGTGTGTTTGAAATTTTTGCTGAGCCCCAGAGTTGAATTCCATAGAGCTTCCAGATAGGCTTATGAAGAAGATTATATATTTGAATTTTGGTTTTGAGGGATAGTTTTGAGAATTTGCCGAGAATAGTTCTGAGAGAGTAAAATCGTTGATTTAATTTTAATTTTGTTATGTGAATATGTTTAGCCCATGCTAGACGTTTGTCGAAGGTCAGATCTAGATATTTGGCTGTGTCAAAGAATGGTATTGGTTTGCTGTTTATATGTACCGGAGGAGGTTGTCTATGATGGAAAGCAAAGGTAGCGTGTACAGATTTGTTTTCATTTATTTTGACGTGCCAGAGGGAGTACCAGTGCGTTAGGTCATTCAGGTGGTTTTGGAGAGTAGATGAAACTAGGTCAGGATCGGTGTGAGAGAAATATACGTATTTCTTTGTCGTCTGCATATTTGACTATTTGAGTATACGGATTGGTGGGTTGGTCCGCCGAGTATAGATTAAAAAGAGTTGGTGATAAGGCTGCACCTTGAGGAACGCCAGTTAATATTGGAGATATGCTGGAGTGTTCAGTTCCTTACCTGATAAGGAAGTGGCGTTCGTTAAGGTACGATTTAAAAAAAAGATAATATGAAGGGGGTAGGAACGATTTTTGTTTGAAAAGAAGGCCGTGGTGCCAGACCTTTTCGAAGGCTGGGGTGCGACATCGAGAAATACTACAGAAGTGTAAAGTTTCTTTTCGACGTTATGTACGGCGAAATATTTTTTTTTCTTTTCGAGATAACAATAATAGCGTATCACGATGATCACATCTCGAAATTGATTGAAACGGCAAAACGTTATCGTCTGTTTAACGGTGGGAATACTCTCCGATATATCGCGGATAGTTTTTCTGCACGTTGTGGAAATGCGATAAAGACGATTCCATCGGCAAATGTGTCCCAAGGCAAATGCTCGCCCTTTGATTATGTACAAAATGCATTTGACGAACTAAAATTGGACTTTCTTCCTGAAACTAAATGTGTTGTTCAATGGTTTTTAAGACAATAATTGTGGATTCGTCGCCAAAATCAAAGAAATAACAATATAATAACGAGCTGTTCCACTACTGTCCCCCAAGATTTGGTCTGTTTCGGACTCAGTTGATCAAAGTAACCCGAGGGCACAAAATATTTTATATGTGAAGAATCGGCGTCGACGTCAGGGAACTTTGATTGATAAAGTTCGTGTTGAAATGTTCACTTTTATTGGTCATTTCTCGAAAATCAATTGTTTTATACAGTAATATACGTAAAAAAAAAAAAAAAAAATAGTTTAACGAGAATTAATGTTTGATCTTTATATTGTAATATTAATAATAATAATAATAACAATAATGACAGAATAAATCTCGTGGTAAAAAAAGTCTCTGTCGCGGGATTTTAACCTTCGAGATTTCGACCCGTCGGAGTTTTGAACGCCTAAAATACCGTTTTCCACTAATACTACTACGTTGAGAATAGTTTTTCTTTCGCAATGATTTATCGTTGGACGCAGCATATAAATTTAATAACGTATCTGTATACCCTACCACCCCGACTACACGCCTGAAACAGTGTCCTACTCGTGGTGTGAACTCTGTCCTAGCTCATTTTTTATATTTATTTTTTATATATATTTATTCATTACTTTTTGACCCGGCAATGCTTTGCTATTGCTATTTATCATATACAAGTAAATAGTTAATAAACGGTTAATAAATTTATTCTATTTGAGTGCTTTAAGATATATATATATATATACAATATAAAAATGAATGTTTGTTTTTTTTTTTGGATATGCTAATTAATATATATATATATATATTACGGTCACCGAGCTTGTAGTATTAGTAGCTTTTGTTAGCTATTTTCAATACATTTTTCATCGGTGTCGCTATGATAACCGCAATTAACAATAAAATATACCGAAATATCAAAACCCCTGCGTCAGCCAATCTTTGTAGGAGCTAAATTTCGGGATACAATGAATGCCTATGTTCTTCCCCGGAATGAAATAGGCAAATTTGACCGTAAATCTGTTTAGCGGTTGAATAGTCCGTAAGCGTACTAGGCATTTGCTCGTGGAGGGGGGGGGGGGTGTTTAAACTCCCTGGTTTTTTTTTTGTAACTCTTCAGTAGACACACTGCCCCCTCACACCATTATTTGTATATATGTAAATTTTAGGGGGTACTAAGAATCCAAAGAATCTCCCCCTCTAGTTGCGCCAATGGTCATAAGTCACCAACAGACAAACATTAATTTTTGTAATATATTAGATTGTATTAATGTATTACGCACGAATTTTTTGCGGATTTACTTTGTTTGTAACGAAACAGTTATATTTTGGAAAATAAATTTTCTTGGGGGTGTGAGGGGGTTAAATGTGTTGCCTCACCCATCCCCCCCCCCGGACGTATTACGTCTGTCTGGATCGACGATGGCGTATTAAAATAAATAACGTAAGACCTCCGAAATTAAATTCGCAAACAGTTTCTACAAAATATGATTTTACACGTAATCGTATAATACAGTGATTCCCAACGTGGGCGGTACCGCCCCCTTGTGGGCATTTTTTATTTTGAAGGGGGCGTTTTTATAAAGGGGGCGCTAAGGGGGGCGCTCATTTATCATTTGCATTTGTGTTGTTTATAACTGATTGCAATGCAATGTATAACTGCGAAGAACAAAAACTAATTTAAAATACCAAATGTAATATACAGAATTATTTAGGTATAATATTTATAGACACTTAAATAACATCTAAATAATTATCTTATCGAAGCTAAAATCGATTTTAAACATAATGGTTACGAGTTGTTTTGGCTCAAACAAAAATCTATATATTCTCAACTATGGAAATAAGTGGAATTACTTATTATGGCTTTTCCGTCGACATACTTGGTAGAAAAAGGCTTTAGTGCGGTACAACAACTTTTGACCAAATCAAGAAACAAATTAGAAGTATGTGCAAGAGGAGATTTAAGACTGATGCTGACATCTATTGAGCCAGATATAGTGTCGTTAGCAAGAAACCACCAACCGCAGGGCAGTCATTAATTATATAAGTATTTTTTGTGTTATTATATACTGTAATTATAAATTGTAGCATTAAAATGTTAAATTATATTTTTTCTTTAATTAAATAGTAATAGCTTATTAAAAAAAATCTTTTTTTAGATTTTTTTAGGGGAGGTATGAGATTTAGGGGGTGTTGAGTAAAAAAAGGTTGGGAAACACTGGTATAGTATGACCGGCATTATACATTTTATACTGTCCCCCCGCCGACTGCAGCGCAGTTACATAAAAAAAATTACAATCCTGCGCATATTATCGTAACACAACCGTTATAATGTATATTCTGATGGAGAATTTTTAATTAAAACAAAAAAAAAAAATAATAATAATGATAATTGTTATTATTATAATATTAACTATTATCGGGGGTTATTGTTAATTATTATTACCGACTTATTAACCGTTTCTGTCGTCTACGACGAAATTAATATTCCTGCGATATAACAAATAATAGATACGTCGCACTATCGGAATGCGTTAAATTCGTACGGCTATTATATTTTACTATTGATATATTCGTCATTGAACGTGCACGACGATATAATTATAATACCATGCCGATACCGTACAAACTACATACAATTAAATCGTTAAGTAAATCGATTGTAAAGTAAGCTAATCGTTAAGTATAAAAATTGTATACTATAAGCGTAATAAAGTGCAGGGAACTGAAAAAAAAAAAAAAAAAACAACCCCTCCAGATATATTAATTTTATAAACGCGTGATTTATTTTTTCCGTTGCGGGTGGGGCTAAGGAGAGGGTTTATTTTTTATGGTTACGGTAATATATATATATATTCACACAGAATAACAAACAAATACGAAAAATAATTTTTTTAAAATATTATTTAAAAAAAAAAAAAAATCACCGGCAATTCAAAGGCGCATTAAACCCGTAAAATAAAGGTAACGAATTTAACCGAGAGAATATCGATTTATTAATCGATATAATTTTTGTATTACTGGGCGCGAAACAATACTACGTGAATATTATTACATTTTATTCATATAAACATATCGTTATTAGATTTTGCTTTTTTTTTTTTTTGTGCCTGTTACAACTTTTCTACCAGAAATGTTGTTCCGACAATGAAAAACGACTAGAGTGCTATTTTTTGTTGCAAATTCAGTTGTCACATTAATGTGGTCACGTTTTGATAATGATTTATTGCAACGAAACATTTACAATTATTTATTATTATATTTATAATATTTGTAAATAGAATATAAAAGAAAAATCATCCGAGTGTACGTTATTACACGTTTAAATTAGGTTTGCGGAAGGGGTGTGAAGAGGAGTGAAGCATCCCAACGATATACGTTGGCGTAGGAAACTGTTTTTGGCACCGACTAGACTTTAAGTCTGCGGGCGGCTTGACTACAAAACAAATTTTTCGAATCCAACAGAGTCGACGAGCTTAAAACGTTCGAAAAACCCAAGCCGATTAGGAAAACCATAAAATTACTTTTTAAAGTAAATTATCTGGTATCGGTTTTACAGTCTTTTTCAAAGGTACAAAACCGTCTTTGTAAATAATATTACGGTATAAAAACCACCTACGTCTCACTAAAAATTCTCTGGAAAATTAACTATATATAATATATCGCACACACTTACTCTCTCTCTCTCTCACTCTGCCCCTTTATTTTGTATTATACTCTCTCATAGAATAATATTAAAGTATATAAGGTTGGTTAAAAAATAATACAATTACTATTTAGGTTTGGTTATTTTATTATGTTATCTGTGTATTTATATATTTATTATCATGTATCGTTTCTCACTTTAGTTTATTCAATTGTTTTCATACCCTATACCAGTGTTTCCCAACCGGTGGTCCATGGCCCAGTCATAGGTGGTCCGCGGTCCCATAGATTTTTTCTTCTATTTCTATTACAAATTAATTATTATTTTTTTTTTTTAAATAGTGAAAAAAATTACGACTTATTGAGGAACCGTATAATATTATACGGTTATCTTATCGTTGTTGCTGCTGTAGACCGATAATCATTTTTCACTTTTATAAATGTCTAGGTATCAGAGTAATAAATTGAAGTATAATTATATATTAGTGAAGTATAGTAATAAAATGTAAAGTAAAATAATAAAAGTTAACATTTTTCGATAAATTTTGTGTAGGTAACAAGAAGTTCATGAGCAAAAAAAAAAAGGTATTCGTAGTTTTCGTAAAATCGAGGTGGTCCGCGACCTATAAAATATTGTCGAAGTGGTCCGTGGTGGTAAAAAGGTTGGGAAACACTGCCCTATACGAAATAATTTACGAGAAAATTTTGAGAGCAACTCAAGCCAAGTTATCATCGTGTACATGACAACCGCGATCGTATATCGACGATAATTATTAAAATGACTGCGCGAATATTATAAATAAAGGTATGTACTTACACATATATTACACGATATTGTGCACCTACCGGATAGTAAATCGTATTATATTATTTCTCGAGTATTACAATGAATAATTTACGTTTTGGACGACCCGTGGATTCAGTATTTTCGAACGTGTATTACACAATACAAAAGTGTACGAGCCAGTGTCCCGATTTTTTTTTATTCAGTTTTCCAATTCGACGAGCACCGTTCGTTGTAAGCGAATCGCTAGTAAATCGATATTGTTATTAAATAGTCATGAACTACATTGGTTCGTTCGCACGTATCCAACAACTTTCGAGTCCGACGACAGCGTATAAATTATAAAACAGCGCAAAATTAGTTTTATCCTCGTAATACTATTGAATAATATTTATATATTTTTAACGCGGTATTTTCCTTCTTTAACCGTGTTTTTATATTATGCGCAAAAACATTACACATTTTACGGAACTGATTACACCCAAACATGTCAGTTTATTTTATTTTGTAGTCTTTGAAAAAAAAAAACCAAGATTGAAAACAAAACGGTTAAACGTATATGAACGTGTATTTCGTTTTTTAGATAGACACCGAACGATAATAACTAAAGATCGTAACGTCTTAAAAATTGAGTGAGGGTTTTTTTTGTATTGTACTTTAAAACATTACGAATAATAATAATTATTATTATACGTTTAAAAATTATTATGTATACAGTTGAGATCAACGCGAATGGTTTATTTAAAACACAGCGTATACATTTTCAACCTCCACGGTTCGTGGCTCGTTTTTTTTACACTCGTGGATTTGAGGACGACCGATTTTCCGAAGTGTCGTGGTCGAAAAAAAATCATGGCTTTCGATGCCTTTTAGCGTAGCAACCATACCGTACGATCGTACAGACCCAGCGGTTTGCAAACTGTGCACGCCGGTACCCTAGAGATGCGACGAGCCAAATCCAAGGGTACCACGACCCATACGAAAAATCAATATTTATTTGAAATAACCTAACCTAAGCGTTGGACGTATTGGTTTTACTACGGTGTGAGTATTTTTTTTCTGTTTGTAAATAATAATTCGACCAGAAATCTCGCTTCAATGCATCGACGTCACCGGGGATAATTTGTCTGGTTGGTCTATTCGAGGTCAATTTTTGGTTTTTTCTTTAAAATGTGGAAAACTAGGACATCTGAAACTGATAACGAAAATGGAACTGAAAACAAATCGTTAAACTTTTCATTAGCTATGAAATCCGAGAACCTTGAATCACACCGAAGTTTTAAATCAGAAATTGCTTCTGTGTACTTTTTTCATTAAAATAGAATAACCACATGGTATTTACATAAAATGAGACCGCGGGCCGCGGGTGACGTGATGTTTTATTTTTATTTTTTAATAGTTTAGATGACGCGAATTATAAGTTTTAATAGAAAAAAATTAATTCAAATTGCAATAATATTCTCAAAAAAAAAAAAAATAAAATAATTAAAAAAATACCGCATTTAAACGGATACGTTAATAAATATAATATTCGAGGTTATATTACATATACACGAACGGTATACTATTGAAAAATATTATATTGTACCGACCGGATGTACGTTATTATTAAATACGCAATATCGGCGACCGCGGGCGGAATACGATTCTTTAATATTTGATTAAATTCGAGAAATAGAATTTTACCAAATGCAAAAAAAAATATATATATATATTTTTTTATATTATACGGAGAATACTGGTATTGGTTATTGGAAAGCAACCGAACGAATACAATACGGACAATCAAAACTATCCGTTAGACTATAATGTTATTCTATTACGACGGTTGTCAAACTATATTGTGTACGAGTATATTTCGTTTTTATGTTGGGCTTATCCCGTGATATTCAGACGTCGAAGATGCATCGATTCGGACTTGTGGGAGGCACACATACCCGTCAGGCACGTAGCTAGGGAGGTGTTTTGGGTGTTGAAACCCCCTCTAGATCGTATTTAAGCCAGAAACACATTAGGTTTATACTCAAATAATTATTATTTATCGTGAAGATCGTGAAGTTATTACCATATCAGATACCTGATAGCAGTAATTTGGTGGTTATCTTCAATGCTTTATGGTATACCATGGCGGTATCCGGTGCAAGTGCATTTTCGAGGGGTCAGGCGCGTCGCTGTTCCCCTTCCACACCACAAGTTGTATTTAATTATAAAATTAAAACACACTTTACGAATAATAATTATTATTTTAGGTTTGTAAATTATTATGTAGGCAATCGAGACCAATACGAACGGTTTATCTAGAACACTTGCGTATACATTTTTAACCTCCACGGTTCGTGGCTCGTTTTTTATTTTTACACTAGTGGATTTGATGACGACGGACTTTCCGAGAAGCGTCGCGGTCGAAAAACGTTCGTTTCCACGAGTGGCTATAACGCGATTGTCGTTTGTCGTCGGGAAATAATAATGCGAAAGAAAAAAAAAAAACGGATTCCAGATACGCGAAAGGCCGCGTCATTTTCGATCGATTTACGGCGATACCGTGCAGGTATCGTTTTATAAACCGCGTGCACTTTAAGTGGCGGCCAGATGTAAACATAAGATAACCGTTATTGTTGTTCTAGAGTGGTTTTTTTTATTACGCTACACGCGTCGCCCGTTTTCGTGTGGTAAATCCATCGTTTAGATCTTTATACAATGTTATTATAGTAGTTTAATGTAACAGGGGCGAATATCGATCGAATTTTGTTTTTTCACAATAATAATAACCTTCAAAGCCGAGCGAGTTATTTAAAATGTCACGTAGAATATTTTATACAAAGTCAAGTTAGTTATTATAACAAAAAAACACCAATAGAACGGGGTTGGCAGACGGTTTTTTATACTTACGAAAGTCGTTGTTTACGTTACTAATCTATAAACCTGTTCATTAATAAATTATCTTAAATTCTTGAAACAAATTACAAACGTTTTTTTCTAAAAACTTTATTGCAGTAGCAATATTTCTTATAATAAAACAACAACAACAAAAAAAAAAAAAAACATTAAAAACAAACTTTTAAGTTCATCGGTATAATTATCACATTTGAAATGTAGATTTTGAAGAACAAAAACTTACCAAAAAGAATTAGTTAGATACTGTTTTCTTTTTAACGCGCAAGATTCGAATATTTCGCGTAACCAATACAACGCGTCGAGTTAGTGGAAAAAAATTCAAACCGAATGATTTTGAGTTTAACGTTAATACCAATATTAACATAAATTGGCACGTATAAGAGTATTGTTAGAAAAAAAAAAAAAAAGAAAAAATAGACAGACAGAAGAAAACACTAATGGCATTTATAGACTGAAATTGTTAATGCTTTCTCCTAAAACTACTCTCCTATCACCAGGTTCCGCCGAGATATACCTAATTCGGAAATCAGAAGGGAGTTGGGGTACTTAATATGAAGTTCCCTTAACAGATGTTTCTAAAGTTTTCGATCAAAGCCAGTCTTCGTGTAAAAAAACCTAATGGACCGTCCGAAAGATCGGGAAAATGGTACCAGGAACCCGGAACGTGCGTAAATTCATTATAAACAATACCTCCCAGAGTGGTATAAAAATCTAATGCATTTAAGCGCTGTAACTCGGTTGTTTTTTAACGTACGCCGGTGGGATCTTCACCAGTATATACAGGTTTGTGGGGGCGGGGCGGCTCATTATATTAAAAGTACCTCCCCTCTTTACTATGATTTTTGGATTAAGTCATCACGACGGGATGCCGTCACAGAAGAGTGGTTTTAATGCCGAAAAAATCGTCTTGGGCCCCGCACGAATCCCGACCATAGGATTGGATATCGTAAAATTCCTTCAAACGCGAGCTTCGCCGTGTGACCGAACTGTTAGCAGAGCTGTGTTCAGACATTTGCCCTGTTCCCGCATTTCTATCCCTTGGAAAAGGCGGGAGAACAACGTATCCGCGTGAAATTAGAATTGGCAGCGGATCGTTCGGGCGCCCCGTGATTTTACCAAAGACGAGGCGTCCCGTGGCAATCGAACCTCAAAAAAAAAACAACAGAAAAACAGCGCAAAAACGCGTACAGTTCGACGGACCGCCGCCGCGTCCGCCGACGTGGAAAACATTTCATTTTGGCAGGCCGGAGGAATAATGGCGGTCAGGCAGGAGGGAGAATATCGAATGACCGCGAAAACCGACAAAACCGCGGCCGGAACGAAAAATAAATGGTCCAGCGGCGGTGCCGGAGATCGGATGTAATAAATCACTTCTAGAACGAGACAAACGTATATATATATATATATATATATATATATATATATATATATATATAACAAGGTCAATAAGGGTATATAAGTATACAGGGACGATACGAGTGAAGTAGACGTCGTGGCCCGCCGTGGGAAGGGATTTGTTGCGATGCGGAAAAAGCAGTGTTCGGGGGAAAAACAAAATCGCCGGAAGGGACTAAACGTGATAAATTCGACTCCGAGGAAAGGTCAACATTTTCGGATTGCTGTCCGATTTGCTGTACAGGGCGATCAACTCGCAGAGCGAGACACTCGTCGTGTCCCGGAAAGTGTTTACATTCTCTTTGCTCGACCAATTTAACAAAAAAAAACAACAAGCGGCTATAAAAATAGGCGTTACATCACCTATATTTTTTAGCGTGGAACTCTCAACAAGACATTCCAATTTCGAACTTGTCGTTTTGTCGGTAGGGCGAGGGGAGAGGACTGGAAGAGTGCACTACTCTCGCCCTGCTCGCAAAACGACAAACTCGAAAGCGGAATATCTCGCCGAAAAGGGTATTTTAACGGAATTTTTAATACGGGTCGCCATAATTGAAACACAATTGCCGGCGGCATTAATGTAAAGTTTTTAATCTCGCTTGTTACTGAACTCGTCAAAAACAAAAGAAAACGAAATAAGTTAATACTTTCCGAGATAACGAGTTCATTACAGCCGATCGCCCCGTATACTCCAAGACGGACGGCTAGAGTTTTGGAAGGAAATACGAATCTTTGTAATTTCTCTCTCTTGCTCTCTCACTCGTTCGCCCTCTAAGACGTCTGTCTGTCTGTATTTCCCACTCCCAAATTGCCCGTGGGCGACGTCAAACGGGGATCTGTTTCTTTTTCCTTTTTCTATTCCTCACGCCGTACACTCGTATATATACTATACATATACGTACGTCGGCCAAGCGTGTAATAATATTATATGAAAAACCTTTTTTCCGTATAACAACATACGTATTACGTCTGACGCACGTCGATTTTCGTGTCCCAAAACCGATTGATTTTTCTGCAAACACGCACGCATATAAAACGTTCGTTGCTTGTCAGTTTGCTGGATATTCGCGAAATTCGTCTCAATTTTAATTTTACGCGAATTTTTTCCCGTTTGCACTTTAGCCGTCGCAATCGATACGGATGTCTGCGCGGACGTAGGTGTACCGGGTAAGGCTTTTCCCCATTTTCTGTACGCATCACGTCCTGAAACCGTCGCTATATTTCCGCAGCACGTCAAATAGTCTAATTCGTTTCCGTTATTTTTCGTCAACAAACCCCTTACACCGCACGTCAGTATATTACAGATATGAGAAAAAAAAAACTCGAGGATTTTCAACCCCACCCGCATCTCTTTGAATTATTTCTCTTTTTTTTTTACCATCTGGTACAACCTATGATGAACCTCCGGTTCTATTTGTGTATTTTTACAAGGCGATAATATTTGTTATTCACATAAAACAGAAAAAACTCGGTTGATAATTTCGGTGAATGTATCACAGTTATTTTTCACTGAAACCGTTCTTTTTTTGTTTACCCGTTTTAAAGTGAAATGTAAAACCAAAAAAAAAAAAAAATCAAAAATTTACCTCTTACACGACATAAAAGACAAAATATTAACCATAAATCATTAACCTGATGAGATTTTACCGATTTAGACAAAATTTTATGTCGAAAAGTTATTTACAGCCGGAAAAAAAAACACATTTCCACTTATTAAATAAATAAATATTTATATTATTTTTCTCGTACGGACCACAGTACTCTCGGAATGGGCACGTGGTTAGGTTAGGAAGGAAGTTTGAGAAACGCTGGATTCAAATATATAAAGTGTTATTTTGGGTTTTTTTTTGTCTTTGCTATCGTCCTAAAACGTCTAAACTCAATGTTCATATATATTTATGGAAAACGTTTTTCGGTTATACCGGCCACAAAATGTACTATTATACTTGAAACCGTTGTTTCTAATTTTCGTTTTACTATACATCTATATAATATATATATATTCAAAACCCGCAGCAATTAAAAATTAAAATACAAACCATTTTTAAATAATAAATATTACACAAACCGCAGTAGTAAATACATTTTTAATTTTTTTTTTTTTTGTACAATATTGCGGGGTTATAATTTTTAGAGTACCCGCATAGCAATTCAAGGATCCGTAGGTTTTTTTTCAAAGAGATCCAAGGATCCCTTTTCTGCGTCTACATCATATAATGCTTTGAGACATTTTTATTGGCAGTGGTTGATGATAGAAATTTTATTTTACGGCATGCGCATCCATAAATTTAAATAATTTTAAATATATTTTTTATATATACACGTACGCATGTGTGTGTGTGTGTGTTTGTACGAGTTTACAAAGAGTAGGTATTTTGCGATTTTCGTATAATCGAAACGACGTATGCAAGCCAACGGGATGCGACTTACAAGAATCCCCCCTCGTTTCTAAAATCCTGAGATCAAAAGAATAACATTAATTTTATATGTTTTTATTTTTATTTCTTAGTCCGTAATATTTTATGATATTTTTAAATATTTTTAGTGAATTCGTGTAAGGTACTTGAATCTACTTTTTTGAATGTGTGTAAAATGTAGTAGGAATTAATCTCTCGCTATAATAGGTAGGCGCATGGCGCATACGATCCTGGTATTAACGGTCTACACGCATGCGTATACGAAGAGTTGGAATCATGGACTTGAAACCTTAATGATTCTTCGGTTCTGGTTCCTGTTCGGTTCTTAAAAAAAAAAGTAGCTCCTATTTCAATTTCGGTTCTTAAAATTATAAGATAAAGGTTCCGGTTAATACCGGTTCTTAAAAATGGATAGTTTCAAATTGCCTATTGCGTATTAGGAATTTTTTTTTTAACAACGAAACTACAAACAAAATAATGTACTAAAAATAAGACAATGTACAAAATAAGTACAAGTAAGTAATATGATTACTCATTTCATTTCTCAGTTCAGTTATTACTTAGAACCGATAAGATCCTAAAAGAACCAAAAACATTTATTTAAACGGTTCCAATTTCGGTGCCGGATTCTTGAATTGAGAAATATGGGTTCCAATAGAAGTGCCGGTTCTCAAATTTTCTTCGGGAACTGGTTCTTTCGGTTCCGATTCCAGTCCCTGGTTGGAATATAAATGCCTATACAATTTTTTCAACTACCAGAAAATATTTAATGGTATCATTAATTCTGTACGTAGCGGGATGAATGTATTGAATTTACTATAATGTGTTTTTTTTGTGTTCCTGTAAACTTTTCTACCAATTATAACATTCCGATCATCAATTTGTTTCCAGTAGAAAATAGTGTCTAGTTAGTGAGGTAATTTTTCGATATTCCTTGTAATTTCTTTAATAATTGCAAAATAAACATCGCAGAAACGGCAATATTATAACGGTTTTTGTTATTATCGATTCGGGTTTTTGTTGTTGTTCAATTAAAAATATACGTATTTATTGGAAACCAGATATTTTTACCGATTATGACCTGTCTAGACGGGGTACAATTTTCAAAACGTTCTGGCGTATTATTTTTAAGTTCAGACTTTAACGGAAGTCGTAGTAAATCGCTGTTAGTCATTATCATAATAAAATGTAATCACGAATTAATATGATTTTTAATTTAGATTTATCGCAACAACGTTTAACCAAACTTTTTTGTCCCGTTTACGTTATTTCGGTATGAACAGCGATCGCAATTCCTCGGAGAATTCTAATTCGATTGTACCGTAAAGACAACCAAGTATATAAATTAAAAATTTAAAAATTAGTTTTCGCCCGATTTCGTATGAAATTTAATTTTAATTCTTTGAGTTCGTTTTAAATGCCCGCTGGCTATGGAAAAAATATTGGTGTAAATTTATGTTTTAATTAGACAGACCAGAGGACGGTAAATCGTGGCTCCGGTAAGGCGAGCTAAAAATAAAAAGACAAAAAAAAGGGGGAAAAAAATGTAGTTTAAGGTCAGATATAAACCTAATGTTATGGCAAATGTCGTTACGACGACAGTGTGTAGTCGGGAATTAACACGCGAACAGGTCCCATCCCACCGCTACGGGCGGGACGGAAATCGAGGGCGTAAATGACGTAGTATACCGCGATTATGGATATTAATTTCACTGTAGCAGAGTTCAACCAGCACGCGAAACAAGGACGTATTGGGCATTACACACAATACGTATGACACGTATAGAATATACAGTCGATTCCGTTTTAATAGAGACACCGGTTAAATAAGGACAACCGCTTAATCGGGACAATTCTATAATTACGAAAACAAATGTATACGTATAATGTAAATGTACGCCGCTTATCCGGGCCGTGAATCGGGACATTTTTATCGAATATAAATATTAAATATTAATAGATCAAGTCAATCGCGACTGACTCGCGTAATCGGTTATTAGATTAAATTAAATTAAATTACAGCCACCGGGCTGTAGTACCCGTCGTCTTTCGGAAATTTTAGACGTATCGAGATCGACAATCGCGCGAATTCAACTACAAGAACCTTTTTTTGCGAGAACAAACTCTTAGCCAAGTGACAACCCGGAAAAGGAAACGAGAGGGTAACGATGCAGATGTAGACGAGGCACTGACTCAATGGTTTACACTGGCTACTAGTCGGGGCGTTCAAGTGTCGGGTCCTATATTAAAAGCTAAATCCCAAGACCTTGCGATGAAACTTGGTAATGACGAATTCAAAGCCACCGACGGTTGATGATGTAATTATTCAATCCATATAAGATAAACATAATTCCGATGAAGACACGGACGAGGAACCAGATCCACCAATCCGACTACAGGAGGCAAAGAAATCTTTGAAAACATTGAGATTATTTTTTCTTCAACAAGGAAATGAGGGAAGCCCGATAAGTGCTTTGGATACTTGTTCGGACTACATTCGTCAAAAAACAATAGTATGTAAAAAACAAAGTAATATTCATAATTTTTTTAAATAAAATAAAATATATACATATATATGTATATGTACATTTATAAATATTTAGGTTATAATACTATGTTTTTCTTTTTGTATAATTAAATAATTTCTATAATTGTGTTATTGTAATATGTATTTGTAATAATAAAAACATAAAAAATCAGTTTTTCAATAAATTTATATGTTTTTTTTTTTTTAATTTCGGATTATTGGGACAAAATAACATGCAACCGATGTGTCCCAATAAAGCGGAATCGACTGTATATGATTGTACCGGTACATGTGATTATCATTAAAAACTAACCACAGAAAAATACCTTTTTTTTTTTTTTTTACTTTCATTAATGATTTTTTTTTTTTATATAACCTACCTATTATAACATTTCCGGAAACACGCGCGTATGACATAACACATGGGCTGAAAATTTCCGGGCCTAATAAAGAAAACGTCCATTTATTTCTTTAAAAATTGACTTTATTCATCAACAAAATCATTCCAACTCCGCTCTAACATTTCAATACCATTCTTGTAGAATGATTTATCTTTTGCTTCAAAATAGGCCTCAGTTTCACTGATAGATAACCTCTTCATTCGAGCGAAATTTCTTACCGGCGAGCATTTTTTTTTTTTGAGATCTGCGAATAACCTGTAGTCGCTGGGAGCCGAATCTGGATGCGGAAGCAATTCGATCTTTAATTCATGTAGTTTTGCCATTGTTTTTTTTTGACTTGTGACACGGTGCGTTGTCTTAATGAAACAAAATTTTTTTTCTTTGCCATATGCGGACGTTTTTATGCAATTTCGGCCTTCAAACGCTCAAATAACGCTATATAATATTCACTGTTGATGGTATTTCCCTTCTTAAGGTAGTCGATGAATATTATACCTTGCTTATCCCAAAATATCAGTGTCTGAGGCCATAATCTTTCTAGTTGATTGTTGTGCTTTCGGGCGCTTGGGCGAGGTTCACCGGTTACTGTCCATTCAGATGACGATCGTTTTGATTCTGGAATGAAGTGATGAATCCATGTTTCATCTATTGTCACATATCGATGCAAAAATTCCGTTTTATTATATTTGAACATGGCCAAACACTGCTTAGGATCATCAATACGTTGTTGTTTTTGCTCAACAGTGAGCAAACGCGTCACCCACTTTGAACAAAGCTTTCTCATGGACAAATGATCATGCAATATAAAGCCAACACGTTCTTTTGATATCTTTACGATGTCAGCTAACTCATGCAACTTCACTTTGCGATCATTCAAAACGATTTTGTGGATTTTTATTCAATTTTTTCTGGTGTTACCGCCTCATTTGGACGTCCACTGCGTTCTGCATCATCAGTGTCTCTACGACCACGTTTGAAGTCAGCATACCAACGTTTTATTTTTGTTTCTGATGGAGCGGAGTCCTCATAACACTTTTCAAGCCATTTCTTCGCTTAAACGGTATTTTTTACCATCAAGGAGCAATGCAAAATTCAAACACGAAATTGTTTTTGATCCATTATTTTGAAAATAACAAAAGTAGCGTCACTCTTAGCACAATAACTCACACACTAACCAACAGATTACCATGAAATTTGAACAGCTGTCTTTTGCCGGCTAGTACCAACTAAAAAGGGGCCGAAGCCCGCTCCCCCCATGATATTTATATTATTAGATGGCGTTTAGTCTCCCGTGGTTCTTATTTGGAAAAATATCCGCCACGTACTTCCGCAAAACATTGTAGCTTTATTTTTAACATGACAAATAATAATAATTAATTGACTGAAAATGATAACCGTTTTTATGTCTTGTGATTTTTCACGATACTTAATACTATTCAAATATTATAACTTACGAGACAACTAATAATAATGCATTTTAGACATTGTGGTAATCCGTTTAACGGACAGTGTAAGAATAATAAAAATGGAGAATATAGTTGGGCCCTTGAGTCAGTTACTGTACAACGGGGCCGAATATAACGGCGGCCCACGTAGGTTATTGATAGAATTTTTACTTATTAAATTGTTTTAACTGTATACGAATGTCGAAAATATTGTGCCCCCCCCCAAATGATATTTTAATAACTCGACGATCATATTGTATTCGAATTTCCAATCAAAAGTCGAGTGTTCGTGAGTTTAATATTACAATATAAAAATGAATGTACACCAACACAATACGCGGTCTATTATTAATAAGCTGCGCGGCAGCTGTTTCGAGAGGAATACTCGCACGAGTACAATATTGCATTGTCTGTGACGAATATACGAGGTAGGACAATAAAATAACGAGACTTTTTGAATAAAACCTAAACTATTAACGTTATCTATAAAACGATTATTGAAATATGATTAGAAAACACTTATCTAAAAGTACTATGAACACTGATGGCATCGATTCATTTTCTTATACGTTAGTAGCCTTGTTATTAGTGCGAGTTCGACTATACTGCCGAAAAATGTTAGATATAAAAATCGAACAACATGTGTTAACATTAAATTTTTTGTTAAATTAAAAAAAACTGCCGTGGAATCGTTTCGTATGTTATGTGAAGTATATGGTGAAGAATGTTTATCAAGAGCTCGTGTTTTTGAATGGCACAAACGGTTTTGTAGTGGAAGGGAGGACGTCGAAGACGATGATCGTTCTGGACGTCCTACCACGTCTTCAACAAACGAAAACGTTGAAAAAATCGACAAAATTAATTAATCAATATTATTATAAAGAGGTATTAATTAAATTAAGAGAACGTGTCAGAAAGAAGCGACCAGATCTATAGAAAAATGGCTGGGTTCTTCACCAAGACAATGCTCCAGCTCACAGTGCATTTTCAATTCAACGTTTTTTAACTGAAAAAAAAATGTCTGTACTTCAACATCCCCCGTACTCGCCAGACCTTGCTCCTTGTGACTTCTTCTTATTTCCTTCTTATTTCTTTTCCCATTTTCAAACAGTTGATGACGTAAAAATGAAAACGGCAGAACTTCTAAAAGGGCTGAATGAAAGCAATTGGCAACACTGTTTTCAAGAATGGCAGCGACGTATGCAACAGTGTATTGATGCTGAGGGAAGGTACTTTGAAGGTGATAATCATTAAATTATAACATTTTTAAAATAAACAACTTTTATTCAAAAAGTCTCGTTATTTTATTGTCACACCTCGTACGTATTTTCGTTTCGCCCCGGAACAATATAATGAAGAAAAAATAATAATAATATACAGTCGAACACGGTTAACTCGAAATCGTCGATACTTCGAACCTTATTCCTCGGTCCCCTAAAATTTAATGTTTAAACAATGCAAACAAAATCGCGTTCAACCCGAAGTTTCAATTTTTTTTTTTCAAAAAAAAAAAAAACGATAATTCATTAATGTTATTGTAACAGTGGTTTATCAAACTGATTTTCCACGCAACAACAATTATTCGTTATTTACTCACATTTCATTGGTCCGTTACATTTAAACTAGTGAACGAGTGAATTTGATCGGGTTTTTAAGATAACCGTTTGTAACGTCAACATTAAAACGCGAACTTCTGATGAAAAAGCCGTAGTGATTCGGGAAGTTGAGAAAGGATTGAAAACAAAATCTTTGATAGCTAAAGACTTTCGTTTAAACATTTTTTTTTTTTGGCCCAACTCGAACTTTTTGCCGGTCTTTTCAACTGTCAACTTGACAAAGTCCGACTGTATTAAATATTATCGGCGAAAAATTAAAAACAAATTTTTTTTTTTTTAACCAATCCTTTCGTATTATATCGTTTCTATTCTATTGATCCTCACGGTCAATTTTTTATTTCATTCACTCGCGTATAATATATACAAACGATTAAACATATTATATTATATTAAAATAATTCTTTATACTCGAACGCGACAATCCGATAAATGCGAAAATACGTATTTTATTGCATTTGAACAATTTCAAAAAAAAAAAAAAAAAAAACGGATTTATCTGACGGTCTTTGATATTATTTCCTTATAATATTATTTTCCCGGGGCGGCAAACGGTTCAACACGACTCTGTCCACCCGGGGGGGTCGGGTTCGACACACGAGTAACGGAATAACATATCGAAATCGCGATTATCCGACGGTCAGCGGGTTTGCGAGAAGTTACGACGAGGCCGTATTACGTGCCCGGCCCGTTATAATCGCTCGCGCCGCGTCCGATAGAAAAAAAAAAGAAAAAATAATAAAATAAAAATAAAAATTCGACAGCCGAGCAATGAAATACGTCGATCGGTTTCCAGTAGGTTTCGCCGGAAATCCAGCGATTAATTTCTTTTGGTTCGCCACGCCCGTACTTTTTTCGACACACGGGCATACCCCGCGTTCGGAGCGCGAGGGCGTTCCGCCGAAATGTTTTACAATTCGTAATAATTCTCGCGTATAACGATAACGATAATATTGTGTTTGCGATATTCGTACAACAGGGCGAAGTGTTAAGAACGCGATAAGAAATCCGCCGATTCGTAGCCATGTCGACGAATCGGTATATATATATAAAAAAAACAAAAAAACAACAAAAACCACTACTATAAACGATATAGTATATAATTATTATTATTATAATATATATCGGCGGTTCTTAACATTTTGTGGCACGTTGACCTCTGTAAAAACAATCTTTGAAGCCACGGATTTACGAGTAAACAAATATTATTTCAATAACCAATATTCACCAATATCCACCAATTATTTTCACATAATGTAATTAAATTTGTATGTTTTTTTTTTTTTTTTTTACATAAAAGTTTATTTATTTTCATTACAAACTATACAAAAATAATTTGGTAGTACAATATTAAAAAAAAAAAAAAAAAATGAATTAACGCAAAGAACGATGTTGCATTTCGGCTACAAGTTTTGATATTTCAGGCTCGATACTGGATAGTTATAACGGCAGATTGGAATCTATATATTCTCACTAGTGGAGAAAAATCTTTTTCGCTGAGGTATGTAGTGGTACATGGTATTGAAACTATTAAATTTGATAATCTTGGATAATAACCTTAAACGGGTAATCAATTATTGGCGTTTGATCAAACTTAATTTTTAAATTATTATTTGTAGAGATTTCTATCGAGTTATCTTCTTCTGACGTTGCCAGTCTATTTATTTCACTAATATCGATTTCAAAAGGGTTACGAATCCAGTTTCTGCTTGTATCCGGAACGGGAAAATAATCACGGAAGTGGCTTGACAAATATTCCATATATTGTTTATAATAGTTGGAAATCTCTTTAGACAATTATTATTCAGATGATTCAAAGAAACATTGGATATTCTGAAACGGATCGTAGTTTTTTCTTGATAGGTGAAGCTCCATAATTTATTTAAATGAGTTAATTTAAATTTAAATTAAAACATATATACTGTTTACATGATTATTTGCGAAGTGTACAGAGTGGTCGATTTTCCGCATTAACGTATTATACTCGTCCGTCATCGTTAATATTTATTTTAACTAAAACTTTGTGAACTTGAAGATACTTTGAGAACAAAGTATCGAGAACATTATGTAGTGGGTCTACGTTCGATAGCACGCTGAATATCTGACGTGGAAGAAAACCATGTGAAAATTAATGGAAATTACCAAAAAAAATGCAGTGATCGGGTTACGCGATGAGAAGAGAAGAACCCAAATTCATTGATCGGGTAACCGACAGAGTACGTCAAGATCTGGAGAGTCTGAAAGTAATTGAATGGGGGATAGGTAAAGGATACAAGATTGCGTTTATTGGAAGTCGGTGATGGTGGCAGTTAAAACTCTTACAGAATCGTGAGACTATACGATAACGATGGACATTGTGTCGATTTTTGAAATTGTTTACATAACCTAGTTTAAAAATTAATAGTCGTCATAGGGAATTTTCACCCCCCCCCCATCCATAAAAATAAATAATCATTCGATACAAGTGTAAATTGTGGGCAACGAATCATGTTAATTCGGTGATTGGCTTATATTCACTCGTCGCAAAGTTAACTATAAAAAACCTATACAATGCTGTCGAGCATTGACCCCTCCCCCCCGAGTTGTACGCTGCAGACGAGAGAAGGGTTTTGGACAAGCGGAGATATTCGTCTTGACCATGTTTAATTGTTCTGTTATTTTGGCTTACCATTTTTATATGATATCGTATTATACATATGGCTGTTGACTGTTGACAATATACAATATTGCCGTGGTGGTCGTGGTGCTCAATATATCGTTGTCACTGAACACTCGTATAAAATATTTGAAAACTGTCTTGAAAATCACATTTTCCATTCGTAGTTCTATCAAAAATGTGCGTCTCTAAGCCAACGTTTTCTAAGTACAGAAAGAATTAATAACAAATCGGATTAATGTAACAGATACTTCAAAAGTGTGAAAGTTTCATTTAGTATTTTTCGCTGTTTCTTCCATTTTAACACATTTTTTTTTAAGTTGGTCTGGGTCAGTAATTTTATTAGTTTTTAGCGTATATATTTACGGTTTTGTTTAGGCAATTCAAAATACTATCTCGAGAAATCATATTTCCATCTATCAGACGGCCAATCGTTCTGTTTATTATTTCAATAACGTCTTTATCTAATTATTTCTCTTTATCTTTAACGTATTTAACAGCTGCGATACGTCGCCCGGACTCAAACGATTAATCACTAATTTTCATTTATTTATGCAGTGACAAGACTTTTGGGTAATTTTTAATGGTATAACCGTGGTAAAAGGCATGTTTTCCTATTTCGTAGAGTATTTTATTTATTTTTTTTTCTAGTAAAATCGATAGAGCCGGCGTGTAAAAACTTCAAAAATGATATGATAATATACGTAATTCATACGACCTAATAAATTATCCCTATACTGAAATATCGACTATATATTTTAAAAGTATAATGCAACGTTCAAGGATTCGACGAAAAATATATGCGAGAAGATCAATCGTGGAGGCGGTGGGGATTTGTCGAAACGAGTGTACATAAAATTAACATAATTTGATCGATTATGATTATAATTGCACGCCATTTGGCGAGAAAATTAATCACGATGGAAATACTGTCATATTTTTTTTATTATAATATAAAGTGTATAACATGATAAATCGCGTGGACGACAAAATAATGTAAAACAATTTGTTATGGGCCATCGTTAAAAACATAATTTTAACGGCCATTCGTACGAATTAATTAATTGCAAATTATCTGATTATCTGAAATTCACGGTCGGTATGATATTTGACCAAATATACTCAAGTATCACATAATGGGCGTAAAATATTATATTCTAGACCAATCTCTCGAGAATAAACTTGTAATTTAAAAATTATTAACAAAACTGTTATACCTATTTTTAATATTTGTAAAATATATTAATTCCAGCATTCGTGATCGTATTTAAGGTTAATGACAGAACATTATGTACGCAGTGTACAGTGGCGTACCTAGGATTTTTCCGAAGAGGGAAATATTGAATTAAAAAATTGTGTAACATATCATATAACGTGGACAAAAAAAAAAAAAAAAAGATCACTTTTGAACTATTCAATCTGCCCTAAAATTTAAATTCAAATCAAATAATTATAATAGTGTAGCATTAGTTTATTATTTAGATAGCAAATCGAATTGCCTTCGTAAAGTGGTTCTGATGAGTCACGTTTTAAACGAAATAATATTTATACGTGCCGGTGGTTTTTGGATAAAGAATAATCGTTCGTGTAATAATATAATAGATAAAAAATAAAAAAAACAACGAAGAAGACTTGAGGTGTCTTAGGGCGGTCCTTATTTTTGAACTTTCAAATTTTTGTTGTCTCACTCCCTCGTTTTGCCTAATACTATAGGAAAGTAATTAGGGTAAAATTTGGTTATGATTATTCGCGCCCCGGTTGACAAATGGTCGAAGATGGTAAATTTTTAAATTTAATTTTAAAAAAAATAGCACTTGCCATAAAAGTATTAAGGTATTAAGTATTACCTTAGTTATAGAACTAAATTTTCTCCATAATTATTGTATTTATGCGATTTATCGAAAGTTTATCGTTTTCTAAAAATGATAATCAATAAATACAAACAATTTAACGGTTTTAGCAAAATTTGATTTATTTTAGTTATTTAAGCGTGTGTTTGATAACTTATTGGTGATGCGGTGACATGTTTCAAATACAAATTTGTAGTAAATTGAATAATCTAAAAAAAAATTGACCAGTACAAGTTTCGTTGGGCAGATGGTTTTATTTACAAATAAATGCAGTTAAATGCAATTGATAGTTCTGATATTATTGAGCAATTTCTATTTTGCAAAGAATCAAAGTCAACAACAACTCGGAAGGACATATTTGACGTAAATAATTTTTTTTGAAAAATCCGTATTGTCCTGGAATTAATGCTGCGGTGCGTTAATATTCGAGATGAAAAATCAATATATTCCGTTTTTCAAATTTTCAATAAAAATAAAAAGCCGATGTAGTAATATTATCAATTGGAATGCCGCCACCGTTGTCCTTGCAGCAAGTTGTACGTGTTTAATAATTTAATAACCATAAAATATTTCGCGCAACGGGAATAAACATAATTGAATTGAAACTGAAACATGATTGAAACGAAATCCAATGTACTATATTAATATTATTAACCTATACTGCGGCTGAAAGCGTGGTATGCACGTATATATATATTTTCAAAAGAGAGAGAGTGAGAGAGAGAGAAAGAGAGCATAATAATACGTTAAAATCGAATTTTATCGGTTTTAAGTTTAATATCAAATTATTATACGAGTATATTAGATAGAAAATAAGACGCTAGGGGATTTTCTTGAAAATTATCCGGTACAAGAACAAAAAAATAAAAAAAAATAACAATAATAATTTTAATTTTTCCTTTGTTCGTTAACATCGCGTGAAAACTGTATTACGTTTTTAGTTAATAAAACATAATAATATTGCTTTATGTCGGTTTTTGAATAATTTACAATTATTATTTGAATTGAGTAGAAAACGTTTTATTTATTTCGTTGTATTATTATACCCTAAAGTGGGTGTGCCGGTGTAATGTTTGTCTTAATATGTGTGCTAAATATACTTTATAATATTTATGATAGTCGATAATTATAATTTATATTTATAATGGCATTTACTTAGAAGTTCACTGATAATAAAAAAAATGATAAAATGTCCAGAAGAAACAGATAAAATTCGATGTAATTTATCGATCCCGATACGGGTATAACAAGCAGTTACCCAGATAGTGATAATTGTGCGCGTGTAATTGTTACGTGTATATTTTGTTCAAGAAATATTGTACTTAAATTAAAAAATTGATAGATTTGTAAAAAAAAAAAAAAAAACGGATGACGGTGATGTTATTATAAATGACAATAATTTAAATATTGAAATTAATATTAAACAATTAGCTTTAATAAGTGATAAAAGTTTAAATTTAAAAGTTAAATTGCTGAATATGCTGATAATTATTTATGGTTTGGATTTACGTGGAATGGCGATATTCAGTGTCCTTTACCTGTTTGTATCGGCTGTGGTGAAAATTTAAGTAATGAAGCAATGGTACCTAGTAAATTGAAAAGTCGTTTAACAACAAAACATTCGGGTGAGTCATTAAAAACGCGTCTATATTTTGAACGCCTCTAAAATTAAAATAAAAAAGCTGCATCTAGTATAATAAAAATAGTGACTATATCTGATAAAGCGCTTGAAGTACCATTTAAAGTTGCAAAATTGATTACTAAAACTATGAACTCTCTCGTTAGTGAAAAATCTCTCTGGTGAAAAATCAATAGGCCCAGTCTGTTTAGCTATAATTGAAACAATGTTGAGTAAAAAAAAAAATCTAACGATTTTATATCTAAAGCGCCACTTTCCAACAATACCGTAGCCGCCGAACAAATGAAATTGCTGATGATATTAATACAATTGTATTAGAAAAAAATAAAAAATAATTTTCATTACAAATAGACGTTATGAAGCTCAATTATTAGGTTTTGGCAGATTTATTGATAGTTCTAATATTATTGAGCAATTTCTATTTTGCAAAGAATCAAAGTCAACAACAACTCGAAAGGATATATTTGACGTAAATAATTTTTTTGAAAAATCCGGATTGTCCTGGAATTATTGCTGTGGTGTGTATACAGATGATGCCTTCATCTATGGCCGGGAAGTAAAAAGGTTTTGTTACTTTTACTATAAATCCAGCTATGACTATAACACACTGTTTTGTTCATCGAGATGCTCTGGTTGCAAAGGTTATCACGAGGTCAAGTATTTAATCGAATTGATGATTTAAAGGATGAATTAGAATTATTTTTGAAAAAGAAAATCTCCCAATATTCAAAAATTGATAATTGGTGTGATACTTTAGCATACTTGGCTAGTGTATCTAAAAAATTTAATGATCAAAATGTGTCAATGCAAGGACTTCAGGAAACAATAATTTCTTCGACGAATAAAATCTGAGTGTTTTAAAACAACGTTGTATTTTAGAAATCTTCAACAATTAAAGGTGATTTTTCAAATTTTCCAATATTTTCAAATTATTTATTGGGAAAATCCAATATTGAAAAACTACAAAAACTGATAATTGAACACCATATACTCGAAGAAAAATTAATCATTATTTTCCATCGTTGACAAAATCTGCAGATTGGGTCGTGTTGACATTTGATTTCATAGACAATGCGAATAAACATGATCTTACTAATTACGAAAAAAATTAGTTCATCGATATTCTGTGCAACCCAAATATTATAAAATAATCAAAAAAGAGGATTCTGGTTAAGTTTAGCTTCAGAATATCCAGTTATTTCTCAGGAAGCGGTATTGTTTGTTATTATTACCATTCTCCACGCCATGTTTACGCGACAAGGTATTTTTTTCTCTGAACAACATAAAAACAAGTGATAGTAATCGTTTGAAAAATATTAAACTTGCTTTGTGTATTGCTATTTCAACTGTTTCACCCCGTATAGAGGAATTATGTAAAAAAAAATCACCAGTCTCAAATAACACATTAAATTTGTAATGTTATCAAATGCAATGTGCCTATAAATATAATATATATATATATATATTATATTTATTCCTTTCTATTATTTAAATTTTTGATTGTTCATGTTTATTAGAATTGTTCAGAAAAACGTAACCTTATAGTTCATATTTAATAAATACAATATATATATATATATATATATATATTATGTGTATTCATTATTATTTATTTATTTAAATGTGCTGTAAAAATGTATAAAATGATCAAGTGCGCCATAACATTTTTATTTATTATTTTTATTTTTTTTTTATAAAAAGTTTATAACAAATGATAAATAACGAATATAATCTTCTTATGAAATGTAACGAAATATTCCGGTAATATACATTTTAACGATAGAATATTTCGGACGCGGCGTTTACGGAATGACGGAATTTATTATTAATATAGTGCACACAACGTATTTACGGTTAATGGAGGGTTTATGATGAAAAAAAAATACCAAACAAAATTTCGTCTACGGCGAATGCCTTTGAACATTTTCGTTTTGGTTGGTCGCACATAACTTCTCATTATATATTTTAGCCTTTGATAAACGATTTGATACTCTAAAATCATAATTGTTCTCGGAGAGTGAAAAAAACAATCATGGCTTTCGATGCCTTTTAGCGTAGCAACCATACCGTACGATCGTACAGACCCAGCGGTTTGCAAACTGTGCACGCCGGTACCCTAGAGATGCGACGAGCCAAATCCAAGGGTACCACGACCCATACGAAAAAAATCAATATTTATTTGAAATAACCTAACCTAAGCGTTGAACGTATTGGTTTTACTACGGTGTGAGTATTTTTTTTTCTGTCGGTAAATAATATTTCGAACAGAAATCTCGCTTCAATGCATTGACGTCACCGGGGAGAATTTTTCTGGTTGGTCTATTCAAGGTCAATTTTTGGTTTTTTCTTTATAATGTGGAAACTAGGACATCTGAAACTGATAATGAAAATGAAACTGAAAACAAATTACATAAATTTTCATTAGCTATGAAATCTGAGAACCACGAATCAAACCGGAGTTTAGTAATTGCTTCTGTGTATTTTTTTCATTAAAATAGAAAAATTACATGGTACGTACGTAAAATGCGACCGTCGTTTTATTTTTTTTTAACATTTTAGATGACGCGAATTATAAGTTTTAATAGAAAAAGTAAATTCATATTACAACAATATTCTCAAAAAAAAAAATACCGCATTAAACCGGATACGATAATAAATATAATAGTCGAGGTTATATTACATTTATACGAACGGTATACTATTGCAAAATATTATATTGTACCGACCGGATGTACGTTATTATTAAATACGCAATATCGGCGACCGCGGGCGGAATACGATTCTTTAATATTTGATTAAATTCGAGAAATAGAATTTTATCAAATGAAAAAAAAATATATACATATATACATTATTTCATATTATACGGAAAATACTGGTATTGGTTATTGGAAAGCAACCGAACGAATACATTACGGACAATCAAAACTACCCGTTAGACTTTAATATTATTCTATTACGACGGTTTTCAAACTATATTGTATACGAGTATATTTCGTTTTTATGTTGGGCTTATTCCGTGATATTCAGATGTCGAAGATTCATCGGTACGGACTTGTGGGAGGCACACATACCATATCCGTCAGGCACGTAGCTAGGGAGGTGTTTTGGGTGTTGAAACCCCCCCTAGATCGTATTTAAGCCAGAAACACATTAGGTTTATACTCAAATAGTTATTATTTATCGTGAAGATCGAAGTTATTACCATATCAGATACCTGATAGCAGTTATTTGGTGGTTATCTTCAATACTTTATGGTATACCATGGCGGTATCCTGTGCAAGTACATTTTCGAGGGGTTAGGGGCTTCGCTGTTTCCCTTCCACACCATAAGTTATAAAATACATTAAGTACATAAAATACGATTGAATTGATAAACAAGTATACTTTTTACGGGTCGGGGAGCACTTTTTCGATTTTTGTGTATGAGCATAAAACGTCTGGCATTTGTATCGTATAGATTCGTCTATTTCCAACGGTATTCATTAACGGTTATCCGTTTTAGATTATTTTAAATTCCGCCGTTTTTCCGGAGCGTTTAAAAATTATTTTGCTCAGCCCACACGGCCACCAACGTATCGCAATAACGATTTTAAAGTGTAAATCGTGTTAAATCTACGGGTTGTCGTACGGCCGGCCGGCCGACCGGAGTGTACGGCGAAAGGCGCGCGACGCGATTGGCGCACGGCCGTGACTGCGGCGATTTCGCAGTTTAGGTTTGACGTTCGACACGCAAATACGAAAATACGCACGACACTGTAAAATCAATAGACAGTTCTCCTCGCCCCGCCGGAATGGTATTAAAGTTGTATATATATATATATAAAAAGCTACACCGCTTATTATGATTATATATATATATATATTGCGATTTAGGACCAAGAAAAATATTTGGACACTGTAAACAGTATAAATAATGATGTGAGCGCATCGTTCGCTGCCGTGCGCGGATATAATATAATAGCTTTTAAAATTAACAAAAAAAAAAAAAAAACCGTTGTGTTATTTTCCATTATATAGTTAGTGCTTAAAATAATATTATTGCCGGTGCGTTGTTTTCAACGTACCGTGAATATTACCGTTACAACTGTCCGGCTGCAAACAAATAGCGATTTTTGTCCGTCTAAACTAATCGTCGTCAATAAATATGATTATTTCGAGTTGGTGCGAACGTAACAAGTTCTGTCAGAATCCGTTAAGTGATACGATAAGTGAGGAAAAACAAAAAAATAAAAATATGTGTTTACGTAAAACAGACGAATAGATCATCGATCTCGAGTTTGGAGATAAAACGCTTAACGATATACGATTTGTACATCCAGAACCGTCGCTAACAAAAATGTATTAAAAATGCGCAGACCGGTTCTAAATATCGAATTTACTAACTTCAACAGAGGTTTTTACCCGTTATTAAACGATAAAGATACACAAAGAAATAATTAGATTTGCGGACTTTGTAGTCTAAACTTCAAAGTCAAGAGGATGGCAGGGAACGTACGACACATTTCGAAGTGTAGGTCACAACATTTCGATGGCAACTTTATCGGGATTTTACGAAATATTAATTATTTAAAAAGGTTATAGTTATTAAACAAAATAATACGGCCTTTTGCATCTTCGACAATGTGCTGAATATTTAAAACGTCAACGGGGTTTTATCGTCGACGACAATCTCGCGTTTATCTGTGCGATTTTTAGTTACACGGAAAATAAAACAACTACAACGCAATCATTCAGACTATTCCGATTTTCAAACGCACAGAGATTACTTTATTTTATAAGTACCAAGCGTTCTCAACGCTGAACAGTTTATATTATTTTTAGATTCTGAGCAGAGCGAAGGGTCCTGTGGTTTTGCAATGATGTTTTTTTTTTTTATTACTTAGTTTTTATTTCCACAATCTGTTACATAATTTGAACAATAAGTGAAATTGATGAATTTGATATTTATGGCGTGAAGGACGGATTAAAGATACCTTCCAGTGAAGGAACTTTTACGGTTTAATAAATAAAAAAAAAATGTTAGGAATTATTAGAAGAGGAAAGATAAATAAGAATTACAAAAAGTAGATATCGAAAGAAGAACAAAGGGTGTTAGTTTAGTCTAGACTAGTAGGTCCCTACACCACTGTATTTTCAACCTTTTTTGTGTGTTTCCGGGTATATTTATAGACGCAATATCTTTGATTAAAGGATTTTTTATGGTATTGTAGGTTGAAGTTAAAACGTCTGTAGAAGGTCTTAGTGACATCGTTAACAGGAAAGATGACTAGGTCATTATGTAATCTATGATTTGATACATCAAATACATTTTGATTTGATGTTTATTTTTTTTAAATTTTTGTTTTTTTATTTTGTTCTGTAAACACTTTTTCTACCAGAAGACTTCATCCGATCTATACACTCCTATACTGTTTCCGGTAGTAAATTTTGTCTTGTTGGTACTTTAAAGACGTATTTTTTCGATATACCTATGAGTTTTTTAACACGGCAGACAAAAAAAAACTACCAAAAAGTGACGAAAAAACGGCAGAAACACGCGATTTCAAACGCGAGTTTCATAATTTCTTTTTTTATTTTTGTTTATTTCTGAGTTACTTTATTCACTTTACCGTGGCAACAATGAAACAACACTAACTACTTCGTTCAGAATCGTTTTTCGTTTACAATTTATCGTTGCACGCAGATATAAATTAAATTCCTGTCTATATATACTACCTTCCCAACTTCCCAACTACAACAGTGTCCTACTCGTGGTGCAAAGTATGTAAACCTTTTTTTTTTTTTTTACTTTTTAATATGACTATTTTATCAGATTAATTACGAGGCCGCGAATGCCAGTAATTAAATATAATAGTAATATATCGTAATTAAATCTACTACGACGGAAAACCGTCTAATATTGTAAAATCGAAATTGCATTACCCATTCTCGTCCCCATGGTATTGGTAATTTGAAATTGATTGTAGTCGGTATACACCGAGACTGCCTTAAGAACCACCTTAGTAGACCGCCACGGTTTACCCTTCTTTCGTCGTTATTTACTCGATATTGCCTGGCGCGTGGCCATTTTAAATCTCGGTAAATTTAATTTGATAAGTAGGGAATATCTGAAAATGTAGCGAAATCACGACCGTACGTCTTTTTCTTGTAAGACGATGCGAATAACTGCCGGTGCCAGCTCGACGGACGCGTTCTTCGACCGTCCAAGTTTTAAATTTCGTATCGTTTTGGTCAATGGGTTTCGTCTTTTCCGTAATTCAACGCGCACGAACGACAGAGAATAAACGAGAATAACAAGAAATAGTAATAATATAAATTGACAAAATTAAAGGCACAACGCTCGGTTTTATTTATTTATTAATTATGTATTATATATTATTATTATTATATCATTATATAATCAAATAAATAAAAACCAACGACGTTGAAATCGGATATTGTGTATACATAATCCGGAATGATGAATTTCGTTTAATGTTTATTAATTATTTTGCTTACAGTTCGAAAAAAACATTATTCGATGATCCGTTTCCACTATATCGAATGTATTTATTCAATTTAATACAAATAAACAAAATTATTTTTTATCCCGTTCTAGTCGTAATGGTAAACACAATTATTCGATATTTTGCTTACTCGGTGTATTTGCTGCTATAACAGTTTATATTATTCGTCGACCCAGTAACCGTCGCGGAAAGCTGGTAAATTATAATTAATTGTAATACACACAATACGTGACCAAATGTAAAATTATCAACAATTAATTCCGATTTTAGAGATGGGGGAAAAAAAAAAAAAAAAATTAAAAATTAGCCGAGCAGTTGGCGTGGGAATCGCGTTTGAAAAATGATTCTGTGCGGCAAGAACAGAATAATACAAGAACAATTCATAAAACTATTTTCTGATACAAACGATGTGTTTGTAGAATATATATAAAAAAAAACAACACATATATATATATAAATAAAAAAAAAAAAAACGATTTAATATCGTGTTATAATAATATTATAGTAATATACAAGTAACGTTGTGTAATCAAATCTCGAGTAGTAATAATCGAAATGCAAAATGTAACGAATTTTAAAATAACGTTTTACAAATTATATCGAAATAATATAACAAAAAATTATGTTCGTCGGTTGTGATTTCCAGACGTTTTTAAGTTGGTCGATGTTAAATTAAACACAACGCGTTGAATGCAGCCAACATAAAAAAAAAAAATTGTTGTAATATCATTTTAAACCGGCGCAAACGCCTGTTAGGCGCTATTTTTGGTTTTAGAGAGAATGGGAAAATTAAGAAAAATAAAAAAAATACAACCGTTTGTGCGATAAATTGCAACGTTTTAACTTACGATTATCACGATCCGAATTGCATTGTACACAACGGAGTAGTTGTTACGTTTTATGCAACGATGGGATTTTACAGGGACGCGTGGTTTTTTTTATTGCCACTCGGAAAAATTAATGCGTCGCACGTAACGGACGAAAACCAAAAGGTAAAAAATATATAATTTATTCAACATATTATATAGTTGATTTCGAAATATGACGTTTGGTTTGACCGCGGTGGAATGGTACGACGTCTATTGAATTCGTTATCATTTCCGCTATCGACATTTCGGGGCACAAGTGTAACACCCACACGACATGCACGCAAATAGTCGCCGGAGGTTTGTTAATTAATAAAAATTCGGTTGGAAACATAATATGCGAAACAGAACAATTACCCTTCAAAATGCAATTCTTATAAAAAAAAAAAATAAATAATAGATCAGCTTTTTTCTGCGATTGATATTGCGAACCTGCGAATCTGACCATGGCGTAAATGGTACAAATTTATTTTTCACGACTTTTATCATTATTTTCTTAAAAAAAAAAAAAAAAATAAAAATAAAAAACGGAAATAACAAACAAATTACTAAACCAAATCGTAAAGTTACGTTATAATTTATTATTATTATTTTTTTTTATCGATCAGGAACAACATCGGCAACAATGGCCATTAGTTATTTTTTACTTAACATTTGCGTACATGCTATTTGGTGGAAAAAATAAAAACGTATTTATACAGTTTGTTTTAAAAATAAATTATTCATATACAGATCAATAATTATATAATTTTACATTTGGTCGTATATATTGGTCTGTTTGAGGAATTTAATTAAGTCAATATTTTGCTGGTAGTTAGGCCCGAGAGCTGCGTCCGAGATTATGTGGTACCTTGTGATTGATTCTATCTTGAATGAATTTTAAACAGTCAGAGACGGTATGTTTGACAATAAGTTTGGTTCCGCGTGTAGAGCATATTGATAGGTCCTCTTTGGCCATAAGAAAACCGTGGATGATTCTAGTGTGTCCTATCCGTAGCCTATTTATTACTATTTCTTCTTTCCGTTTGAGGTTGGCGTTCTGTCTTTGATTTCGCATAGTTTATTACTTTGTTTGTACTATATATCGTTAATGATTTCAATGATATATTTGTTTGAGTCGTCATAGGATATTTGTTCGATTACAAGAGTATCGGGAAGTTTATGACAAGTGAAGAATATTCGTCCGCTATTTCGTTTTTTTTTTTTTTATTCCTGTATGCCTTGGAACCCACATGATAATTATTTGTTTGCCATAGCCACATGAGTTTTGTTTAATTCGTTATGCATTTTTGATGCGATGTCCCTGGGATTGAAATGGTTTTGAATACTTTTTGTAGTGCTTATCGAGTCACTAAGAATGTTGAACTTCCAGTGTTTTTCTTGAATAATGAACCTACCTAGCCTTTAATATTGCCATCGCTTCTGCAGTGAATATAGAAGAGTTGGATGAAAGTTTGTACAGAATTTTTTTTATTTGGTAATTTTATAGACAATCGTTGATAAACCGTCAGTATATACTTCTTAGTGGTCTTTGTAGTTAAGTATACTTATTAAATAGTTCTTGAATATATTGTGCGGAGTTTGTTGTTTGGATAGTCAACTGAGTTATATAATAATTTGGCATTTTCTTGTCCATGGAGGTTTGGTATTTGGTTATTTGGTTATGATATGAAATCTTATTTTCTTTCAACAATTTTATGAGACAATTATTGTTTTTTTCGTATATTATGTTGTTGGATTTGACAGATCTCACGGTTAGGTTAGGCACTAGTTACGGGCCGCCGAGGGTCAAGAGAAGTCGGAGCGACAAGTCGGTCAGACGGACTCTCGAGTCGTCATTTGGACCACCAGTACCGGGGAGGCGCCAGGATCCGTGGGGACGGGCGTCACCCGTACCGGTTGAGTTTGGGTCTAGCATCGACCGCAACCGTTACCGGTAGGGCTGTTGCCTATCCAACCACTGTCACGTTTATGGTTACGGACAACCTTTGGCGATATCTTCACCGATAGAGCGGGTAGGTGCCCGGGAACGAACTTACCAGAGATGGTCCCCTGGCCAAGCTTAACCTAAAACCCCTGAGTAGCTCCTGCTACAGCCACCGCGAAACCAAACCGACACCGGCGGGCACTCGCACCGGGTGATGTGCGCAATGGAGTGAGAGGGCACCTCGCGGTGGGGTTTCCTCTCCTCCCGTGGTACCTATCTCGCCCCGAAGGAGCACCATCATCGGTGGGATGTGCGGGAAATCATCATAGGGCGAACCCTCAGCAACCCTATCGGCATTTGGCCGTGTACCGGGCTCTCGGTCGGCCCTGGGTGACGGTGATCAGGAGGTGACGGCGACGAAGAACAAACACCCGACTCGTGTAGTACTCGAAAACGAAAAGGAAAGGAAGGACCTGCGGTTTGAGTTGCTGCCGATGCAGTCTTAAACACGGGAATGGTCGACCGGTAAAACGCGCAGCGGTGGGCGGTAGACGGCGAAAAGCGAACGAGTGAACATAAAAATAGGCTGCGGTAACTTCAGTCGGTAACTTTAATCTCCACCTATCGTCTAGTCAGGTGAGGTCCGAGGGATTTGCTTTGTTGTTGCCCAAAAATTCGTTGAACCAGACAAGTCCATTTCAATGTTTTCTCCTGTATGTAATATGCGGACTTGCACTGTTGTCGCACCAAATTGTGTAGAATTTATTTCTATATTCGAAACTATTGGAAAGTAATTTTCCATTAAAAAAATTAGTCTTGTCCTAACTGAATTATTTATTAAGTGTATTGCAGTTGAAACATGATATATTATGATACGCTATCGACGTATTGGTATTCAAGCATACATACAATTATATAATTCTGTTATACTATTTAATTTGGTTATATTGTGCTCGACACAAAGGAGTACCGAAATCGAATTACTTATCTCGTGACGGGGAAACGATTCATATTTTTTCCCTTCTGATTTTATGGAAAATTTAATTTCAAAAGATATCGAATTCGAAGCAAATCGAATTGCCATATATTTTGCACTATGTTGGTATGTCTACACGGCCTTCACAAACCGTACCGCTACACTAAACTGTTTTAGCCAACACATTTTGTAGTTATATATAAAAAAAAAAAAATAAAAAAAAACCACTGGCAATCAAAATAATAATAATAAAATGCACTAATCATATGTATACATAATATATTTGATTTACCCAAAAAAATCAATGCAGTCCCCGACGTGTATGCGGTTCTAAACAACGAGAAAACTAAACTAAAAAAAAATAAAAAAAATATACATTTATTACTCGTCATTTTAATTTTTAGATAGTTTAATTTCAGTTAACAGTCATCTGTACACACTGAGCATACCGAGTAGTGTTATTAAAATTAAACATAAATAATATTTTTATTTTTTTTTAATTTTTTTCAAACACTGCTGCATTGTATTCATAAACGCGACTAGGGGGGGTTGAATCATCCCCAAGCTCTATTTCAGCACCCAAGGTCCTAATTCAGCACCTTCGGTCTTAAAAAAAAACCATAATAACCAAGAAAACATAGTTCGTTGGTTTTTTTTTTTTTATAATCTAACTTTTTATATCAAAAAGTTATAACGGTTCGCAGTCGCATCAATGGCAGAGATGCAGCCTCACACACGATTTAATATTGTACCTATTCGCTAATAAGTCTTAAAAAAAAAAAAGTTTGTAGATACTACAAAATATACCGTTTTTATACAATTTTTTTTTATCGTGCATTGAATAATAGTAATTTGAATTATTATTATTTAATTGTGGGAGGGCATCATTGAGGAGCTGTGTGGGTCTGCGAGCATTACACGATTTCAAACGATTGAGAGGGTTCCCCCAATACTCGGGCTCTAGTTTTTTCTGTGATAGTATTATGATACAAATATTATTAATATTGTACTTGACGCTATTTTAAAGCGATACACTACAAACAATATTAATAATAATAAACTGTCCGGATGAAAATGTAAACAATTATTTTATATATATATATATATATTTTAAAAAATTAAATACGAGTTCGTTGAATATTTTTTTACGCCGACCGTGCAATAATAACTCTGTTGATCATAAAAAATATAATACCTAATAATAATATATAAAATATAAATAAATAAAAAAAAAACAATAATATATAGTGCACTTACTACTGAATTACGTTTTACACTATAACAACAATATTGACTTTTTAATATTATGTATTTTTTTTTTTATAGTTTACCAACATCGATAAAATCGAATAACAAATTCGCATCGTCTGTAAGGAAAACACAATTGTTATTATTACCGTATTGCAACTTGTTACACGTAAAGTCGTGAGTAAATAATATGTTACTGTTGAAACCCGAAATCCGTCAAAATTAGTTTCCACCATCCTCTTTCGTCAAAACTGGATTTGACTAGTTACAACTAAAATTAGTTTTAGTCGGGTGAATGAAAAGTGGCCGCTGATGCCCATGTTGTTATCAATCGCGCTTTACGTGATTCACTTTGAGAATCCATGGCTTATCGAAAAAAAAAAATTGCCAGTGGCCACTTTTCATTCACCCGACTATAATTCGGACCCCCGACTTTGGTACTAGTTTTAACTTATTATTTTTTTTATTTAGTTACAACTATAGTTGTGTGCGAAATATATTGATGAAAACTAAAACTGTCTTGAGAAAATTTGATTTCAAGAAGTCAAATTACTTCTTTCTATATCGTTCGTTTAAACTAGGAAAAATCACGAATAAAAACAAGTCCGTTAAGTATACAATTGCAGTGGTTCTTCGCCTTTTTTGAATGACGGTACACGACATTTTATAACATTTTCGCGGAATAGAGCCGGGAAATAAAACAGTATTTATATACATTTTTTTAAATTGTACAATATATTAGATATTGCATAAGTACACAGAAATAAACCAACAAAAAACCTAGAATGACTCTACCCGGTTACGCACGTCTTATGCTGTTGCATTTTAAATATCGATAAAAGTACAAAACGGTAAGACGATAAAACAACAATTTCGTTTATTTTATGGATTTCTTTCTATTGGTTTTTAAATCTTGGCGGTACAATTACTCTAAGCTAACCGAACACCGGTTAAGAACCACTGATACATATACATTTATTTTAATGTTCGGATTGGGGCAATTAGTTCAGGCACGATTGCCAGGTCCCGGTGGACGATGCCGACCACGCCTTCTTCCACTGTGACCGATAGTGGAGGCAGCGGAGGGCGCTGGAAGCAGAGTGCGGGAAGTTCAGCCCGGAGACTTCGGTACGGGCGATGGTGTCGGACAGGACCAACTGGGTGAAAATCGAACAATTCGTCCAGGAAGTCTTAAGGACGAGGGGGGCGGAAGAACGTACCCGCCAAAGAGCCGCCCAGGACCATCAGCAATGATAAAAAAACCACTGTAAGGGCAGCATTTGGATCCTAACCGATCCTAATGCCGCCCAATCCGCGATTGTAAAATCCTGTGAGCTCGCCCCGCCGAAGGGATAAACGGATTTTTGTTTTAACTAAAATTGTAAGATTGTTTTAAATAAATGATGCGCCTACAGGGGAAGGATTGCCCTGTCGGGTAAAGTTCCTCCCGTAGGTTGCGATAACCAATAAAAAAAAAAAAAAGGTGAGGCACTTTGGTTGTCCTCCTTAAGCACCCCTTAAAAATAATAGTATCATGGGAGAGGGGTCCATTGATGAGTTATAAAGAAACCTGGAGCTTAAGCACCCCTTGTCCAAATGTCTAGTTGCGCCTATGGGAACAGGATAATCTAACATTGTTATTTGTTCCGGCAAGATATACATCATCTTCAATTTAGATTGACACGGGATCTAATTTTTAAAATTAGTTTCGATTAGCTGGTCGTTTAAATTTGTTGTTAATTCTAGTTTTGATGAAATGGGATTGCGAAAACTAGTTTCGGCTAGTTAAAACTAGTGTCGACGGATTTCTTTAGGTTTTAACTGCAACGGATAAACACAATGGCGAAACCATGAAGGGCACGGAGTGGTTAATTTGTAGATTTCTATCATTCGATTACGAGTAGTATACAATTTGAAAATAGGTTTAATTGTTTACCGGTACACCTCGTATCCGAATTAACGGTAAAGTAATCCAATTTGTGATTTTTTTCATTTTACACGCAAAACCCGATATCATGACGAGTTTTTTTTTTTTTTAAATTCTTAACCCTCTCGAAAATCAATCCGCAGTGTTAGCGGTTACGCCACCGAGTATGTACTTCACAGTCAAAGTGTAAAATCCAGTAATTGTATACAATGTCTAGTGATTTTATTTGTAAACCGTACAATTTTTGACAAAGAAATAAAAATAATTGGATATTTTTTTGAACCCCCCCATTAATTTTTTGTTATATATATTTAAATAAATTAAATTGAATACTTGTATTATTTTTTTTTTTTATAATTATAATAAAAAGCCACTTCATAGGGATAGGCGTAGAATATTAATGATTCGTTACAACAAGTTATACTCGAACGGGATGTTTGCGCTGCAAAACATTATTTTTTAAATTGGTGTATTTTATTTCGGCATTTTGTCGAACACGAGCACTTGGCAAATCTTCGTTCACTTTCTAAACCAGTCGGCTCCAGTTCAAAAATTGTTCCTCTCTCATCCGAGGTGTCACGTATTTTCCACATTCGATTTCCATGGTTCTATTTTCAGTTCCGGCAGTAGGGAGTTTGAGACTATATCTGATAAGGCAAACTCGCGGGGCGATTATCAGATATTAATACCGAATGCTGAGTCCTCCCAATAATGTGAAAATGTCGACGAGATTATGTCCCAGTTCTCCTACGCGTTTAAATTCCAAAGACTCTTAAATGTTAAAATTTCTGACGGTATGTCCTGGTTAGTGACGGAACCGGGATTTTTTTCGAGAGGAGGCGTCTGTTTAACACAACCCCTCGCCTATTACTTATTTCTAAAGGTACCACCAGGTGTGTTCAATATGACCGCACTGTCTAGCGTTCGATAAACTGAACAATGCATATCATATTATTTTTAAAAATCTCATATAATTGATGTAATTGTCAAATGTTGAGGCATTACTATTTTTTTTGCATATAAGCTGAACAAAATATTAAATTCCCATAAATACGGTTCATTGGAGGGAAGGGAGTGTCCAGATACCCAAATCGTCCCCCCTTGGTTGCGCCACAGCCCCCGTATTCCGAAAGGAATTCGTGTTCGTTTACCATCTCTGTGCGATTTGAAATCAACAGAATGTTTCCGGCATCGGATATTATATCCCTTTTATTCCGCAGAGGGTATTTCTACTCGAATTCAAGACGCATTGCCTAAAACACGTTTTCGATTTTATACGATGTCTAGTTAAAGTACGAATTATTTACTTTGTCTAGATTGTACGTATTTCGAGTTTTATAAAATGTTCAATCGTTATATACAATACTGCAATATACACTGTGACTGTAACACGTACACACTGAAACGACAGAGATTTAGTGCCAATATGGGGGTGTAGTAAAAAAAAAATATATATATATATATATATATATAAAAAATTGATTCGCTTCGACGGTAAAGTGTCGATTCAGAGAATAGAATATTTCTTTCTTACGAGCGAATCGATTCGTATTACGTGTACGCACTTTGCAAAACATTTCCATGTTAACGATACTCGTTCTTGTAAACTTTAACTTCTTTTGGTGAGCATTATTAATTTGCATTGTTAACAAAATCAATTTTTTACATTTCATATCCATTTCCGTCCAATTACTGCTGTACAACGCGAATATAATGGCGTCCTTCTAGAACGCACAAAGGAACAATACAATTCTAAAAAAAATACTAAACACAAAACATTTTTTATCCTTTGCCCCGTCCGTGTATATATTTTAATGATTTGCAATTCAGCGATTACGTCATACTCGTCGGGTATTTCTTTCCGAAAACTAGCAGAAAGATGGAAAGGTTAATTTGGGTTTCGTTCCCTCCTCGACTGCGAGTCAAAAAAGTCTCGTATATTTTCTCCTTACGTATGAAACCCGCTTTTTTTTACCCACTGTAGATTTTGAACACCGCAAATCGAGCCACGACCCTAACCTACCCAACCTATTATTAATAAAAAAGAAAAAATTGTAAAAAATCGACGAGGATTTTTTTTACAGTAAACTCATATTTTTGTATACAACTGAATTACGGGGATTGATGACGGTTTTCCTCATTTTCTCTAACTTTTGTTTTTTACATTTAAATAATATGACTTTTCTCCACTGTCACGATACCCGTTTAAGGGGGGGTCTTTACGTGTTTAAAACACTCAATATTTTACCAACTGTACCAACTGTTCCCTAGTTTTCCTAGTTCAATTTTTAAAAATAAGTGATAACGTTCACGTACTATGTATTTTATAGTTAAAATTTAATTACTTTGTTTTTTTTTTTAATTCTAAAGGATTTTTTCAGTTTTATTTGAAATTTTTTTAAAATTTTATTCTCTTAACTCGTTGAAATAATAAACATATTTTTATGTACAGGTCGTACAAAAATATTATTACAGTGAAAATAATTGAAAAAAAAAAATACACCGGTATGTATATGTATAAATGCACGTACTTGACTATGTAAACGCCCGAATAAATAGCACATCATAAATATTTGAAACGAAATCATTGGTACGACACAAACCATTTTTATTATCATTATTGTCGATTCGGCCATATTATTCCCTTCGATAAAGTTCTGAAAAACATTTTTCATTTTTTTTTTTTTTTTCAAACTTGCAATATGTGCGATGTAAATACATGGATTCGCAATACGATTATTTAATCGTATTGCGTTCATCAAAGTTTTTATCTATGTAAATATATTACGAATTAGAATTATTATTAACTAACACAATATCTTACCAGAGTAATTATAAAAAAAATTATTATGAGCGAAGTTGAAGATACCAAAATTTTAGTTAAAATTATCCGTTTAAATATTATAAAACATTCGTCTATACATCTGTAAAAAAAAAAAAAAATTAGAAATTGATAATTTACGCATATTGAATTGTAGTAAAAAAAAAAAAAAAAAACAAACAAAAAAACGTAATTATACAATTAAAAACGTAGTAAAATAACAACTCACTCCATAATCGCCTGATGGTCCTTAATAATAGCTGTTAGATCGTCGTATACCGCTGTGTTCCATTCGTCTTTAGTCGAGTTTATCCCTGAATCAGTAATACGATATAATTATAGTCCGGATTTATATGGTTTTGCATATATTTGTTGAGTATATGTATCCTTATGAGAGTAAAAAAGTGGACGATGTATTTAACACAGAGTTCACAGAAAAAAGTATATAGAATATTTAATAATATTTCATGGGTTAGGGAATATTTAGCTTATCCCAGTATATTTTGTAAATTATGAGCAAATTATATTTTTTTTATTTTAATTTTGAAATGATAATTATTAATTAAAAAAAAAAAAAAAATGATAAAAAAAATAACACGCGGTGATAGTATTAAGTCGCCGTTATAAAAATTTACCTCACTACAATTAAAATAATGTTTTTTTTTTTTTTTATAGGTACTTAATATTCTTACTGCTAACTGTAGTGCAATTATTCCATTTTGCAAATTTACACTTCACTTACAACTATTGCAGGAATATTGTACAAAAAAAAAAAAAAAAATTGCGTATTAAAACATATTAAATTGATGAGCATTGGTTATTTTTCCAACTTTGATGAGAATATAAGGAGAATATTAGGAGAATATTTTTAGAGAATATTCGCATTATATTTTAGACGTTTAAAGAGAATATAAATCCGGACTATTTAATCGCTGTTACAATATTGACATGATTTGTTTTGATATATATATGAAATTATTGTACCGTCCCCCCCCCAAAAAAAAAATAGCCATTATAACAATTTTATAGTGAAAACGAAATCCTATATAAAAAAAGTTACATAATCTTACAAATCTTAAATAACAAAGTGATGCGACTGCAAGAATGAGGCGATCGAGCAGAATTTCCACGTTCCCGTCGTTTACGAAAAAAAAAAAAAAATATATATATATCGTGGCCATCTTTTGATAAATATTCAAATTTTACACTGTCTTAATTCATGTTTTATACGAATTTAAATCAATACATTTGAATTTGAAACGCTGATAAAAATTAACGACGAACTAATTATTACATGCGACTTTCTTTTATTACCACCAAGTATAACTTAAAACAAATTTTCAAACATTTGTACGGGTCCACAATTAATTTTTTTTCATAAAAATAGAAAATATACGAGTACTAGTAAAAGATTGTTGGGTGTATAGTATTCGAAATGCTATCGTGATAATTTACGAGTTACAAAATTAAAAATTGATGCTATTATCAAAAAAAATTCTGACTACGGATATTCATTGCTTTTATACAATCATAAGAGAAACATATGAGGAACCTAGTTATGTCGTTTAACAAGATATTTAAATACTTGTATGTACACATAAAACAAAAAAAAAAAACCCTAGAAAATATCAAATAGCCATTAAAAATTCAATAACCGCCAGCATTGTCAGAAAACGGTACCACACCTAACCAATTTCAGTTATGCCGACAATTCTTTTCCGGTTTCCACCATTGTTAACAACAGAGGCGAATCTAGAATTTTATCAAAGAGTGGAGTAATTACAATTTACCCAATATCAAATTTGGTCTTAATCTATACGTATTTTATTATTGTTAAATGCTCAACGGGTGTGGGGAGGTTATTCTAAAATTACCTCCACCCACTGTATCCACCACCGATTAGACAAAGTACTAGATAAACTCTAAAATGGGATCTCTATACAATGCAACAACTAGACAGAACCGGCACTGATGTAGACGGTTTAAGCCGGATTTTTGGTAAAAAAAAGCTGTTAACAAACAGAAAAAAAAATACCATGTTCCTATGAATTTTAAAATTCGCCCTCTCCTGGATCCCGGACATCGACTAGAGCGCTAAATCTTATATGAGTGGCAATATCGACATCACACAATATATTAGATACGTACTCGGGAATCGTGACCGGTCGTATCCTACGGATGCGAACGCGCCGCAGATCAGTTGGAGTTGGAACAATATGGCCAAGCACAAGGTGATCAGAATCATCTCGGACATGTTGACATAGATCAAGTAAATGGCCCCGTACAGGGTCTCGATGGCGTAGAATATGCCGAAGTTTCGGTTGTACGTGTCGTCGGACACCAGGAAGTACATGTTGACGATGTTGAGACGGTAGCTGCCGGTGATACCGTCGCGGTTCTTGATCCGGACGAACGCGTTGTTGAACACCAACGGGACAAGCGCGTAAATGACAAACGCCAGGGAGCTGATGACCGCGTACGCGTTGGTCAACCGGACGGACTGGCGCCGGCCGTCGTCTAACCGGCGCACGTTCCGGCGCCCGGTCGACGTGAACCCGAACCGCGTAACGCGCAGGCAGTGCCAGATCTGACCGGAGTACCGGACCACGGTGGACATCATGTAGGACATGTACGCGAAGTTTAGAGAGGCGCCGATGGATAGCGACGCGGTGACCGAGTCCGTTATCCAGTAGTACGCGCTGTTCGTGCACATCAGTCCGGACACGACGATCAAGTACACCACGAAGACCATGACGATCACGTGGCACACGTTGTGACCGCGGTAATTCGCGGTGCCCGGTTTCAGTATTTGGTACAGGCCCATGTACTTGGCCAACGCGACGTTAAACATCGTTCGTTCGCCACCGGCGACAATAGGGCCCGTGGTCATTCTGCGCTATGGCTCGGCCAATCGCAAACCGTTTAGATTTTCGAATATATATATTACAACGGTATTGTTCTGTCGACCGCGTAAAATCTACAAAAATACCTAAACATTTCGAATTCTTTTATAGGTATGTATAGCTCAACACTTTTTCCATGCCTATGTGATTGATATTCCAAGCAAATTCCACTTCGCCTGTTTCTACGATCGTAGAAATAATACAAAAACCGCCATTTCCGTACATTTTCCCGGTTGTACTCGATTATTACGAAAACTACATTCGGCTACACATGAAAATGGGAGCGGGGTTTCCGGTAGGAAAGTGATTTACAGACGGTAAAAATAAAATTAAAATACGGACGTATTTCGCACTGTGCGGCGGGCCACTGTTGCGGTTGGGTGTAATCTGGTAGGTAGGATATAAATGCATAGGGAATTCAATTTATATCCTTACGCCACGATAAATCATCAAATCTATCGAGATATATGTATATATACATATTTAAATTGAAAATTGTGCTACGGAATAAATTACGATTGTCTGTGTTTTATCGCCTTGGATCGTCGTGTATTTCATGTTGAGCCAAAATGTTGTATTCGCATAAATTAAATAAATAGCAAAAATTCTATTATTATACACGATTGTCGACAAAAATGTGCGCGTTATTATTATTTTTTTTTTTTAATGCTTTACTACCGAGTACAACTCGGATGACGGACCTCGCGTTTACAATTTCCACAAGGTTTTCCGCCCGTCCGAAACCGTTTTGTCCGCTTAAAACCAAAATTAAAATGTATATATAAAAAAAAAAAAATAAATAATAACTAGAGAATTTCATACGTCTACAAATCGGCTACAAATCTCCGAAACGCCGTGGGAGCCATCCCGCGGGTACGAGAAATCACGGTGGAAAAATCTTTAGCGGCCGTAGGGGGGTGGGGGATAAAATACATTTTTTTTTATCTTTTTTTAAAAAACACACACGTCATAGTAACACCGAAAACTTAAACATACGTTCCGACCCGTGTGTTATTCCAAACTCTGTATCGCGAGGCGCTCTAATACGAAATATGGTACTGATGAAAACAAACAGTGTATAAATACGCAACGTTTAGCCGCGTGTATATTATATTGTTAAAACCGAGAAACGGCGATAATTACAAGGACGGCGGTTTTTTCCACCCTGTAATTTATTATTACACAAGAGTGCAGTATGTACGGTAAAAAATTTAACAGTCTAACGCGGGTCACTTAAAATATATTATTATATAATATTGTAACCTGTACTACGGTGGTCGTAAAAGTAAAATAACATTACGGGACATTTACAAACAAAAAAAAAAAAACCAATTACACGTAATGTACCTAGTGTTGGTAAATATAATGTAAACGGAATAGTAAGTATAATGTATAATAATTAAACCAAACTAAAATTACTGTAATACGAAAACAACAACGGAACAATGGTTTTAGAATACAAATATAATATTCGTAGACGAAACAAAATTTTATTTTCACGATGACGGTTGATCGGATTTCTTCTCCTGTGGTTTTTGCGTACTTTTGTGCCGTATAGTTTTTTTTTGCATCGAGAGTTTTATTCTAATAGAATATTGTAAAAACTCATTACGATAATAGTTTTCACATTGACCAATGATTGCTCTGCCAGTTTCAACCGTGTACCGTTCAAAAACCGTAGCGCGCCGTTTTCCGCATGCGATAACCGGCTCGGGCCGCGCTCCAACTCCCGCGAACCGGTCTCCGGCCGTAGTCGCACTGTTGCTCACCAATAATGTTAATGATTTGGTCTTATTCTATACGTATTTTGTAATTGTTAAATGTTTAGATTTAATAAAAAGAATTTTGAAATTCGCCCTCTCCTGGATCCTGAATCCGCTCTTGACATCGACTAGAGCACGAAATCATATATAAGTGGTAATGTCGACATAACACAATATATTAGATACGTACTCGGGAATCGTGACCGGTCGTATCCTACGGATTCGAACGCGCCGCAGATCAGTTGGAATCGGAACAATATGGCCAAGCACAGGGTGATCAGAATCATCATGTTGACATAGATCAAGTAAATGGCCCCGTACAGGGTCTCGATGGCATAGAACACCAACGGGACGTGCGCGTAAATGACAAACGCCAGGGAGCTGATGACCGCGTACGCGTTGGTCAACCGGACGGACTGGCGCCGGCCGTCGTCTAACCGGTGCACGGTCCGGCGCCCGGTCGACGTGAACCCGAACCGCGTAACGCGCAGGCAGTGCCAGATCTGACCGGAGTACCGGACCACGGTGGACATCATGTAGGACGTGTACGCGAAATTTTAAGAGGCGCCGAGCGATAGCGACGCCGTGATCGAGTCCGTTATCCAGTAGTACGCGCTGTTCGTGCACATCAGTCCGGACACGACGATCAAGTACACCACGAAGACCATGACGATCACGTGGCACACGGTGTGACCGCGGTAATTCGCGGTGCCCGGTTTCAGTATTTGGTACAGGCCCATGTACTTGGCCAACGCGACGTTCAACAACCGTAAACTTCAGTGCCGGTTTTGCCTAGTTGTTACATTGTATAGAGGTTCCATTTTATAGTTTTTCTAGTACTTTGTCTAATCGGTGGCCGGATACAGTGGGCGGAGGTAATGTTACAATAACTTCCCCGCCCCCGTTGAGCATTTAATAACAATAAAATACCTATAGTATAAGTCCCAGTAACACAAGCGGTTGGGTGTCTACCGACATATAGTCATAGTACACATAGGGATTCTACCACAGTGGGGTGGATGGTGACCCTTCCCTCGAAATATTTTTCAAAAGTCAAATTTCACGTGATATTTTAATGTACACTGTACATTTTTTTTAAAATTTGTTTAAGTATAATTATGTTAAACTCTCCCCCCACTTAAATATAAATCTCAATTTACTCAACTTTCCTTATCTGTATATGCAATGCTCAAATTGAAGACTTAGTGACACGGACAGGACGGAGCTCCTCTCTTTTTCAAGCGACCACTTAATAATTATTTCTGTTGGTACGTTTTTTTTTTTTTTGTTGATATTAACAAAATGTTAACAAGAAAAACCCACGTATTTTGAACTCGAATATAATTGTAAACATTTTTTTTTTTTTTCTTACAGTTCTATATTTTATCGTTCATTCATAAGTTATTTATGTTGTTATTACAACATAAATAATAATTGTCATTATAATTGTTTGTATTTCTTTTTTGCATTGTGTGATTTCTTTTGTAGCATTTTAAATCTAATTGTTGCGTCGAGGAGCTTTACATCGTCGAAGGGGAGGGAGGGAGCTTTGTGGTCGACGCTGTCGTGTAACCATTAAGGGGATGACGCCTCCACCTTCTCCCCTTCAATAATAGTGTATTTAATAATTGTGCATATTAAATTTATTGAAGTATATCGAAATTCCGATGAAGATTTGACACTGTGTTGTCGACAACATAACATAGACAAAAAAAAAAATCACTAAATATTTCAATAAATTTGAGTACATTTTGATGATGTTAGGTTAGGCAACCTAATCTAACCTCGTACGATTTTTTTTTTTTTATATAAAATACAACATTTGTTCGATTGTTCAATTATTATATTATTTTTTAAGCAATTAATATTCGTATTCGTTTTATTGGAAAGATACACTAAAAAAAAAAACCATTTTACTGAAACGTTACACTTAAAAACATGTCGCGACTAGGGATTGGAACCTTCTTGGATTTTATTGATTTTGGTTCTGGTTCGATCTTAAAAAAAAAAAACTGTTTTAAAAAGTTGTTCACTAGGCAATATAAACATTTTGAAAATTCGTAAGCCCCTTTTTAATTTTTTATAAACGTTTGGAGAACAGATTTGTACGGAAATCGTAATTAACATGAGGTTTAGCGTAATATTTACCGGTTTATGACACTTAAACGACTATACAATACACGAGAGACACAATCAAATATTATTGTGTCGTTTATTTATTGTCAATTAATAAATAAATTTCAAAATATAGAACTAACGATTTAATTGCATTTAAGGCGTCCGTTTTAAATTTAATTGAAATATAATATTCTTAGTTCCCGACCGGAAATATCGCATTGAACGTTTTTTTTATTTATTTCGAATGTTCCGACAATTTCAGGATATTAAATTCCGTCGTAAATTATTTAGTTACAAAAGGTTCTCGTTTTTTGCTGGACGTATTTTTTTTTTATTATATGCACATCAAAAATATCAAATTTAATACTTCTACAAAAATATGAAATACATAAATTTTATGAGGGTAGGTACCATAAAATATAATTTACCTATGTCCGGGGAGAAAATACCCTACTTAGATTTTCAAATATATCATACGACGATTATGCCGGATGATATATTTTATATCATTTTTTTTTTTCCTTTGTCTCGTATACAGAAACGAAATAGTAATAGAATGTTAAGCATTTGAAAACGACGGAATTGTTGTAATGTGCTACGTCGGTTGGTAATTCTTTTTTCGTTTGGCAGAAAAAGGAAAATAACATTAATAAAAAATATATATAAATAATAAATACATGAATTTTTTTATTATATATATAAAAAAAGGTATAGGGGGAATATTATATTGAATTGAGATTGGGACAAGATTCATAATTCGAAGCAAGCATGATGTGAGTAGATTCGAATAATTCGAAACCGTATAAAATATGTACGGCGAAAAAGAAAATTCCTTGACTTTAGACACACGAGTTTGCTGTTGAATTAAATATCACAGTATCGGACGGGTTTTGAATTTAATTGTATATTTAGTTATTTTTTTTTTATATTAATTATTTACAATCGATACTATTTTTTAAAAATTTTTATTTAAATCGCCGTATTCACAACAATTGTTGATAATTTTAGAAACAAATCAACCAATTCCAACATAAACATCTGTACGTTTAACATAATATTCGGGTTGCTATCAAAACTCATAAAATAGCGATCGTATATTTGTTGTTAAAACGGCAATAAAAAAACATTTCCCCTTGTACTTATACAATTCGTCGTTGTCAAGAAGTACTTTAAAAAAAAAAAAAACAGTAGGTATATAGGGAATACGATAAGCCTTTCGACCTTTCAAAAGTCCCGTCGGTATTACATTTTTTATCTGTAAAATATCAAACCCATTTGAATAACTACACAAGCATGTGTATTTTATATACAAAATATTCTATAAGGTTGTTGGATTTTTTTTTTTTATTATTGAAAATAAACTCAAAATAAAAAAGTCGGGACATATTTCGACCCTATGGGTAGGCGGAAAGTTTAGATCATATAGGGTAATTTAATTCATTACATGTTGTAATCAATAAACGATTCTGAACGGAGTGATATTGGTAGTGTCTTTTTTTATTTTTATTATTCTATCGTAACCCAGACATCAACAACAATAAAACTCTTTTGGGTCGACGATTGTTTTTTAATTTTATAGAAAATCCGTCGAGAATCTAGAAATTTGTATTGAACAATCGATACCGTCCGGCGAAAAATCCGCATCTTTCCAGATACCATGCCAACGATTTGCCAATATCTCTTACCAATCGATAAAAAAGTTTTCTAAGAAACAAATCGATAAAAAGACTGTTGAGAATTTTCATAAATGTTTCAAGTTGAGTACCGCCGACTAAAAATTTCGCACCTTTCAAAGTACTGAAAGTAGTAAAACAAATATCAAAAAAAAAAAAAAAACAGCCATTTTTCGGAAAAAGTATTGAATAATTCGAAAAATGTTTTGAATAAAATACCGCCAGACGAATAATTCGCATCTATTGTTGTACGGTGTAAACGAATCCGGAGCATATTCACTACAACCGAAAAAAAACACATATTTGTAAAACAATAAAATGTTTTTTGGTACACTCAAAATCGAAAATAAATATCGTTGTATTATTATTATTATTTTTAATTTTATTATTGCATAACATGCCATTCGTCTGTGTATTATTATTGTATGTTATTTATGCGGGCAACTGACGGCAATTCACAATAAGTAAAAAAATGTTAAAGAATGTACAGGCTTTCCAATCGCTCACTTTTTTCATTACATCTCAATTTATATTTTATTTTTTTTTTTATAAATCTTTATTCACTAATTTCTCAAATCACTTATACTATAAACGCACTGTATTTATATACAAAATCGTAGTAACCAAATGATTGGTCCGCAGAAACACTTATCTTATTTTGACTCGAGATTCTTCGGTAAAATCTCGAGTCAAAATAAGATACAATATACAGAAAATATTCTCAAAAAACTATAGTAACGAACAAATAATATTATTTCTCATTTTTTTTTTTTTTTTTTTTTTTGTTACCAAATAAACACAATGATAAGATTTAATATTAACTCGAGTTAAATAGATGCAAATATTTAATTTTTAAGTCATATACATCAAAACTGAATGTAACTGAACAAAAAAATGTTAAGAACGTAGTGAGAGGAATTTAATTTATATTTGTACGCAACGGATAGGCCGTTGCCAACGAAAAAGGATTCTGAGCGAAGTACAGTTAATCGTATTACAAAATACCGTAATTATTAATATTTTCATCAAAATTTACACTTTCATCATTAAGTATACAATTTACGGCAAACCTCGTGTCATTTCTGTCGGGCCAAAACAGTATTAATTCGATTAATTCGAAAAATAACTAAAAATTCCTATAAATAGTTGTAAAAACTGGCCAGAACGGCTCGGAAATTTGTCCAATATTCTGTGATCATTTTGTGTCTTAACGATTATATTTTAACAAAGTTACAATTTTGCTGTAAGTTGCCCCTACGTTTTAACCTCCCCCCACACTCTCAATGTACCGAACAGATCCGAAATACTTTCGGATAAGGCGCAATAATTGAAAATCGTAGCACCGTGATGTTTGGTAGTTATGTTGTCCACGGATAGAAAAAAGAAACATTACAGTATAACCAACACATTCTTCGCTTCGCTCAGTATCAAAAGAAAAAAAAAAAAAAAGAATACTGTATGCCGAACTCGATATACTTATCGGTATTACCGTCAGTCCTACCGATCAGTACGACGGCCTCGGCGTCCTAATCGATACGCTCGTCACTCACTCCCTGTGCGTGCAGGGTCAGGATAAATTATTTGTAGTGTTTTACTTTTTACACGCGCCGGCATAAACTTTTATGTTCCACGAACAAAATAGTTATAGTACCGACGTAAAACATACGCGTCAGCATAAAAAAAAAAAAAAAAAAAACCTTTGTTAATAATCCTGTCCACCCAGTCGCGGAAATTATTGCAAATTAGGGGAAGGCAGATAACCTAAAAGTTTTGGTTTGATTGTTTGCAAACAGGGGGAAATTTCGAGAGGAGGTTTTATTTTGTAAATCTCATGGGAAACATGAAATAAATAAATGTATACGTCGGGTTTATTTATTTTTTGAAATTTTGCCTAAAACTTCGGGGGTGCGTTCGTCCTTGTTATCGAAAATCGAACGGTTGAAATCATTTTTACTCCATAGGAACATTTTATGAAACTTAAAATCCCCTTAGCTACCACCACTTGAACCCTTGAGTCTGCGTCTATCCACTCCGACTACTTGACCGATCCGCGTCTAGCGAGTTTTTTCGCTCATCCTTTACGGGAAATCAAGCGTATTTTCTATAGTTGCTCTCAGTACCACCGTGATCCGATTGGCTAAATCGCTTGGTCCGGACCCGATAACGCTCCGACGAAGTTACAGGTTTACACTTAGGGCACAATATGCTCCGAGGAAGTCAGTGTAAACCTAAAACCCAGTCGACGAAAAGACAACGACGCGATTTTGATAATTATTTTTGTTTTGGAAATAAATGACCAAGGGCTTCGTACACGGCACGCGTCAAAGTCTGTTTATTCAATATTTTAACCATAAATTTTATAACATTTTTGTAAAAAAAAAAAGTCACGGTTACTGCTCACTGGTCAGACAGATAAGATACACAAAGGAATTTAATTAAAATTATGTACGCAACGATAAATGATCGCTAACGATCAATCATTGTTACGATTCTGAGCAAAGTTCGACTAAACATGTTTTTTTTTGAAACGTCGTGATTTTTACGATTTTTGTCAAAATTTGAACTTAAACGATTATAAAAAAAAAATTACTAACAATACGCTCTTTTTTTTTTTTTAATACATATTACATCTCATGATGAATCTCGTGTAAAATTTTCAAGCGTTTCGTTTTAGCCAAATATATCTACATAAAAACTAAAAACATTCGAAAAATTCAAATGGCTATAGGTTGGCCAGAATATTTTGAACAATTTGCCCACGTCTATAAAGGGCTAATTTGTGTTTTCTATAAAAATTGCAGGATTCTATGATTTTTTTTTTAACCGCACTACAACAGAATCGATAATAACAGAATAACCATTATTTTAAAATATTCCTATTTTTACGACGTTTTTTTTTCTCTGAATTATGATGAAAAAAAAATAAAAATATTACCTCCTTTAAAAAAAGGTGAAAATCGGAGCAAGATTTCCTGTAAAAAAGTTGTCCATAGAGAGAAAAAAATTGTTAAAAAAAACCCTCAGAATCTAAAATCGTTATTCTGAAAAATCGTTTTCCGATGGTTAAGTTAATTAATCAAAAAAGTTAAAAACAAATAAATTGTACTGGTTAGATTAACAGTTAAAATGCGAGCAAATATTAATTTCACTCGGTAAATAAAAAGTTAATTTTTTTTTTTTTTTTTTTTAGTGGACCCTTATCGATATGTTAACGATACACATTTTATTTGAAGACGATGTTTTTTTTTAGTCAATCAATACAAATAATATCCTAGTAGGTGTGATAATTTCAAATGAAAACCTCTCCCCCTCCCGCGAAATATTTTCCAGGCTACGCCACTGCCGGCAACCGTAGTGTTCTTTTTTTTAGGGGTGTGGGACGTCTCGCCTTCCTAAAACCCTTCCCTTAGGAACGACCCTGGCAATCTGTAAAATAATAAATATCGAACATGTTCAGTGGGTACTCACTTTACTCACTTGCAATCGGTGGCTTATCACCGCGGCTATACGAAAAACGAAACGGGGCCTATATATAGGACGTCTATTAAAATTAACTTTAGAAAATCACTTAAAAAATCTGAACAAAAAGATTTTTTCACTTCAAAATTTTCGTCTATATAGATGATAGGACACCTACCCCCCCCACCATTGCTAAAAACCAGCACTAGGATTTTACAGCATTTGCTAATCATTATACGGATAAAAATAGTAGAGTGAGTTATACATATGTTTTACGCACCAGTGACTGTAAATATGAAAATGGATAATGTTATTTTTTGCATATTTAAAGAATTTTAGATTTTTATTGTCATTTTCTGCTAATATGACGATTTATTTTGTATTTTGTATGCATAAATCTCGTTTATTTGGAATTCATATGGAAATTAGCCACATTTTCGTTTTATATTGTAATCAATTTTTATGTTGGCCGGCGTATCGGCCTACCCCGGACAATATTCGAATCAACAAATCGAATAAATCGGTTTTCTCATTTGTTAGTTTTCGTGTTTTTACGATATGTTAACACATGGACTGAAAAGTCCCGGGCCTAACACGTAGATAGCGCTAGTATTTTGGAATTCACCTCATTTTTAGTTGATACTATGAACCTGCGAAATGTTAAAATTTCACGACAATCCGTTCATTAGTGTGCGAGTAGTCGGCGCTAAGAGCGACGCTACTTTTGTTATTTGCAAAATAATCGATCAAAAAAAATCGCGTGTTTTAATTTTGCATTGCTTCATGATGGGGGAAACAAATACCGTTCGTGGCGGTTGTGTCGCTCTCGATGGAGATTACGTTGATGTACGAGGTGTGACAATAAAATAACGAGACTTTCTAAATATAACCTAAACTATTAACGTTATCTATAAAACGATTATTGAAATATGATTAAAAAACATTTATCTAAAAGTACTATGAACACTGATGGCATCGATTCATTTTCTTATACGTTAGTAGCCTTGTTATTAGTGCGAGTTCGACTATACTGCCGAAAAATGTTAGATATAAAAATCGAACAACATGTGTTAACATTAAATTTCTTGTTAAATTAAAAAAAACTGCCGCGGAACCGTTTCGTATGTTATGTGAAGTTTATGGTGAAGAATGTTTATCAAGAGCTCGTGTTTTTGAATGGCACAAACGGTTTTGTAGTGGAAGGGAGGACGTCGAAGACGATGATCGTTCTGGACGTCCTATCACGTCTTCAACAAACGAAAACGTTGAAAAAATCGACAAAATTAATTAATCAATATTATTATAAAGAGGTATTAATTAAATTAAGAGAACGTGTCAGAAAGAAGCGACCAGATCTATAGAAAAATGGCTCGAGTTCTTCACCAAGACAATGCTCCAGCTCACAGTGCATTTTCAATTCAACGTTTTTTAACTGAAAAAAAAATTTCTGTACTTCAACATCCCCCGTACTCGCCAGACCTTGCTCCTTGTGACTTCTTCTTATTTCCTTCTTATTTCTTTTCCCATTTTCAAACAGTTGATGACGTAAAAATGAAAACGGCAGAACTTCTAAAAGGGTTGAATGAAAGCAATTGGCAACACTGTTTTCAAGAATGGCAGCGACGTATGCAACAGTGTATTGATGCTGAGGGAAGGTACTTTGAAGGTGATAATCATTAAATTATAACATTTTTAAAATAAACAACTTTTATTCAAAAAGTCTCGTTATTTCATTGTCACACCTCGTATACAGTCAATTTTTAAACGAAACGGTATTTTTTGACGGGCCCGGGACTTTTAAGCCGGCGCGTTACACGATTCGTTCGCGTCACATTCGTATATTGTGCCGCGTGTTCGGTTATTTTTAGCGCAATAAAATCCGATCCCGGGGGTACGTATACGACGCGATATTATTGTGCGGGATCGAAATGTTAATTAAAACCGCGGATCGTTTGGCCGACCCCGTACGACGCGTCGCGGCGGCTCTATCGAACGGCCGTCTCGGGCTGGCGGTCGGCGTGGCCGGCGGACGGTCAGCCCGCCGGTGTCCGTCGGATATCCGCGAGGACGTTCCGGGACCCGTTCCCGCGGTGTACGGCTTAGCGTCTTTCCGGGCCGGCGGCGAGAGCGTCCGTATAATTGTATGTGCGGCGCGCTTGACCCGGATAACAATCGCCTCTGGGGCGACGGGCCACCGCGCACACCCGTCGCACGCGCCGACGTACAATATCAATATTATTGTGTTATACATTTTTTTTTTTTTTTTTTTTTTTTTTATCGCCGATTATTGTTTCGTAGGTCGGCATATTTTATTACGACGTTATATTTCTGTACTCGCGTTGTTATACAGTATGCGTATCCGGGCTCCACCTCCAACGAACACTGTGACCGCGCAACCAATTTCTTTCTTTTTCTTTTATTTGACCGGGTTTCAATTTAACACCAGTGTGGTGGAGCACTTTTTTCTTATTTCCCCCCCCCTCTCACCTAACGTGAGAGACAGCAGCGGCGTTGGTCTCGCCAAAGACGTTGTAAAACGATTAATTGGTTTATAAAACATTACGATTTCAAACGAAAAAAAATAACAACGCAACTCGAATTACGGCTTAATTCGACTATCCGTTACCAACGAGACGACTTTACAGTATTAATTACTAATAATTTATTCCAACGGATGTAGTGACGTAAATCGCGTGACTTTTTTTTTTGCTTTTTCAAACCCATTTTTTACGGTCAACTACCGAAGATATTTAAACAGTATCACTGAAAATAATTAGAGAATAAAGAAAAACATAATTTATTTTGAAAAAAAAAGAATGCACAATTAGAATTTATTTAATTTTGCTCTCATCAGCATTATTATTTGCAAAAAGTGAATTACGACAGTTTTCATTTTGTACAGTCGATATATACGTGCCTAGTACAGGCCAAATAAAAAAAATATTTGCAAGGGGTCTGACGGTGCTTATATTCCAGACAATAAAACGACTTGAAAAACGTAAAAATACCTACTTAAACAAATAAAAAAAAAAACACTGTATAATACCTACTTGAAAAATGTAATTATTATTATATTTTTTTTTTTTTTTAAATAATACGATTAACATCGTCATGATGGTGTCAAAATCCATCGAGTATCCACTACGATAATCTAAAAAATCGTGCACATAAACAGATTTAATATCGTCCAAAATCATTGAATTGTAACACCGAATATCTGTAGTTAGGGTTTCAGTCGGGCACGATGTTTTCATACCTCGATTTCTTGCAAAGGACCTATCGGACCTTTGATCACGTGGAGCAACATTCTTAAGTAAAAGCATTTACTGTTATTCGGATGAACTACATAATACGTCTTACCAAGGGCATCTGTTTTTTTTTATTCCGGGATAACCTTCGACGGTGCCTACTACAAACTCGCCATGGTAATAAAACTCGCTGTTTTATTTCGTATAGTTTTTTTATACATTTTGGTTTCCACGGTAAATCAACAAATGCTTTTACTTTTCATCTATCTTTAAATTTTTATATTTTTATACCGACCAAATTTCAGACTTTCCAATCATATTTTTTTCCTACAAACTTGTTCTGACAATTCCGAACACAACAACAAAAACAACAAAATCAACCAAACCGGTCGAACCGTTCTCAGGCGACCATTACCAATATACATGCGGCAGTCGATTTTTTATATAAATATTTATATATTTTTATGACCTAAAAATGTTCTTTTTTTTTTTTAAATTTTAGATAACCCCAATATTTATTTAGCTTAATATGTAATTATCTATAAATACAAATAAAAAAATTCTAGAGAAGTCTCGGTGACGATCAGGGTTGCCAGTTTTTTGATTTCAAAATAAAGTACATTTTTTTTTTTTAAAGATGGTATTGGAAATAATAAATGTCTCGACTTGAACTAATCAATATGATAGACGTAGACATACTTTCCTATATTTAAATCTAATCGTTAAATCTTTGTATTATTTTTATTATTTTTTCGGCTTTACATGCCGTGTAGGCCCAACACCTGCATCATACACTTTTTTTCTATCTGTCGTTTACCAATGTAAACTCCTTGTAGTTTCTTATTACTTTTTAACTTTTCAAATCTCTCTCAACATTCTCCAGCCACCATAAGCGTCTCTTTTCTTGAGCGTTCTAGTTAAGGGTATTTTTTGCTATTGATTTTTACTTCATTGCATGACCAAACCACCTAAATATCTTAATCCCAGTTATCGCAATTATATTTGGTATTCTGAAAATACTATGAATCTCGTTGTTTGTTCTAATCTTGTATATCTGTGTATCCATTATTCTTTTTTGGGCCAAAGAATTTCCTTTACAGTTTTTTTCTTTGACTTCTACGCCCAGACTATTCATCTTCTAGTATTGTTGGCCACAGGCCATAAACCATTAACAACAGTTTTCTTTTGGATTATCTTGATAGTAGTATTGACCTTAAACATTTAGAGAACGCGAACAGACGTATGTTGCCTGATATGACATAATATGTTTCTTGATTTATTCGTGGTTATTGTTTAAAAATACATAAAATATAATAATAAAAAAAAAAAAAAAAAAAAAACGAATAAATCGAATTAAAAACGATTAACGCAGAGCTTTTCAATGTGTGCGCCAAGGCGTCTTTACAGGGGCGTCGTGCCGTCGACCAGATAACTATGGTTTACAAATATATTTATATATATATAAAATAAATATTTCCAAATTATCAGTTAAAATTTGTTTTTATATATTTTTATCTAAAAAAAAGAAAAGAAAAAGGTCATTAAGTTTTATCAAGAGCGCCACGAGAGGAACCTCAGTTCCAAAGGGGCGCCGTGAGACAAAAAAGTTTTAAAACCGCTGGATTAACGTTTAATTCAAGCACCAGTTTTTTCTGTCAGAATATTACGTCAGATTAGGATCTACACATTGTGATTGCCGCCCGGAAAAAATACGTATCCCATAAATCGTTAAAAAAAAAAAAAAAATCAAATATCACTTCCTGACAAATTTCGATGTGTGACGATGGTGCTCTTGACGTTTACCCTTTTGTCGAGCAGTGGAAAACACTTCAAGACGTATTTGATATAATGATAAAAATAAATACTTCACATACTACGCGGTGTGAAGTATCATGTGACGGCAACATCACAAGTTATACATACAATTTGACAATACATTTTTTTGTAATCATATTGAGTAAAAAAAAAAAAAAAAATGTATATTATATTATTATCTGGTAGCTGTCATCACCCGGACTTGCTCGGGTCAAATTTTTTGTTTATCCAGAATCGTCTAGCTGTCCCACGCATCATCGTTTCAAAAATCAGAGTAAAGTGTGGAATATATTAGTTTTATTATGATGTGTGCTTTTTTTTTTAAATTTTTTTCCTGTCTAAATTTAATTAAATGTTTTTTTTTAAATTCTATATTACTTTTAAATTTTGCTTGATTTTAAATGTTAAATTTTAATTGGCCTTAGGCGTTAAATATTTCTGGAACCGGCACAAATAGATTTTTTTTTTACATGAGACATGTGACAGAGCCACGTACAGTTGAATATGAGAAAAACATTAGACAGTTAGGTCTAAACCTGCAACGTTTAATGACTGGCCTTATTTGTAGTCAGTAAAAAGCATATTTTAACGCAAAGTTGGAGCCGTTAAACTGGAATGGTAGATTGGATGGTATCATTGGTATTCTGGAGATCAAGACCGTTTCCCCAGCTCCACAGCCAGTAAAGATCGTACACTCAAGCAGACAGTTTTTTTTTTAAGTTTTTATACCTGGATAGGTTTTTTTTAATTTTAGATAATCCCAGTATTTATTTAGCTTAAAATGTAATTATCTATAAATACAAATAAAAAATCTAGAGAAGTCTCGGTGACGATCAGGGTTGCCAGTTTTTTGTTTTCAAAATGAAGTACATTTTTTTTTTTTTTTTTTAAACAACAAATGTATCACGTTACTGGATTTAAATGTTAAAATCGCGACGACTTTAAAAATAATCCGGTATCTGTTAAATAATGAATATGATAATAATAATAATAATTGAGAAATTATAAGAAAATTCAAATAATAAAAACGTACTTAAATATCAACAAAATGTGTAAATATAACAACAACAACAAAAAAAAAAAAAATAAATAAAGTATTTGGCGAACTTTGTTGCGAAAATGTATAGTATAAAGTACAATTACTTTGAAAGTAAGAAAAGTACGGGTGAAAACGCTGTCGTAGACTCATAAATCAGAGATAGATTTATACTTTACAACGGTATTGTAGCGAGTACTTACGAGTACAATAACCAATCATTTATCAATTATTGTGCTGATGAACGACATTCGAAATTAGCATAATATTTTATCGTTATGCGAATTTATAAATCACCAATGTATTATGACCGAGAAAACAAAACTTTAGCGTCACAAAAAAAAAAAAAAAATAAATTATAATAATAATAATAAAAAATACAATATCATTGTACGTACGGTCGGTTGAGTTCATACTTTGGACGCTACATTTTGTCGTCGCTCCCATAATATAAACCTATTGTGCACATTTGTATAGATTGTTTATTTATTTAAAATAAAAAATATTTTGTCGCGTTGGAATAAAAAAAAATGGCGGCGGTAATTGTGTTGCTTTCATAAAGTATAATAATATAATATGCACGTACACATACATCTAATAAAATACTTATTTCGTATTCTGGATTTCCCCGGAGGAAAGCGTTCACGTAAATACCTATACACCGTATAGCTTAGAAAATAAAACGTTTTTGCAAATATCTTTTCAACATTTTTTTTTTTTTTTTTTTTTTTTTTTTTTTTTTTTATAACTAAAGATAAGAGAACATTATCGCAACGTCATTAAATTGAGAATACTTACCATCTCGTCAACATTACCCGGCGAAAATACGGAATTCGTTAAACTTTGCTGGTGGAAAAATCAAAACATTGTAAGATATAATGTCATTAGAATAATTTTTTATGGTATTGTATCGAATTTTCGAGCACTTTTGGACAAAGTAAACACAATTTTATCCACTTCAGATCAAATAAAAAGTAAAAAAAAAAAAATAGTCTAAACCACGGCTAGAAAATGCCACCAATATCGATTATGTTTCAGATTTCAACAGTCATTTATAACAAAATCGAAAACAACTGAAACTACCGAAATATTTCCGTTTTTCTGACGTTTATTATCGGCTTGCCTCCGTTATTAATGGCACTACAAGGAAAAGCGAAAGCGACTCTGTCGGTGCACCGGACTAATGATCCAATAGTTAAAAAAAAAAAAAAAAAAAAAAATGCTTTTAACGTGTACAAGCCAAATAATCGGTCGTAAAGTCTGAAAAAAAAGCACGTATAACAATACAACCAATAAATTTCTCGCTGCGCTCGGAAACTAGAATTTAATGCTTAAAAAAAAATAAATAAATTTCAACGGGACCGAGGCCGTTATATCGAAAACGATTATATTGTTAGTATACAATTTTACCGGCGGCGGGTAGGAATAGTAGTAATAATAATTTTTTTTTTTTTTTTACCGGGTCAAACATAACACGGACTGTTTTAACTTTCTCGGTAAAAATAATATAGGGTAAATTATACGATGTAAAAAACAAAACGCGCGTGGCCATTAATTAACGGAACTCCGGCACTTGAGTTTCCTTCGTGCGTATACCAATATTTTCTTGTTATAATAATACGTTTTCTTTTCCGACACTACAATATTTAATAATATTTTGCCCGTTATTTATATGAAAAGAATTGGTTTTTTTTTTTTGTTTTCTAGTATTAAATAATGCCGACCGGAAAATTGTTCAAGTACATCTTAAAATAAGGTTCGACTTCGATTGGATCTCAGTACTAGGGTGCCTTGTTTCTAGCTCATAGTTTTACGAAAAATATTTTAATTTTTACTTTACATTTTTTACACCGAATACATTTGCATTTTTTTTGTTTGGAAATAACCATTACAACAATAACAGTTTAATATTATTTTTTGATATCTGTAGAATCAAAAATCAAGCAATTTTCATAAATCACGAGTATAGTTCTATCGATTTAAAACGGAATAGTTAATTTTAGAAAAAAAAAACATAAAGAGACCATTCGTTTAAAAATTAATCAGTCCTATAATAAAAATTTATTGCAATTTGTATCGTAATGTTAAGATTTATGGAAGTATATATACGCAGAAAAAAACAAAAGAAGGTTCACTTTTACATACAACTGTGGGCTCGAATTGCTCGAGTTAGGTCTAATTAAGCTCAAATTTTTCGAGCCCAATTTTTAGTTGTATTGGAACGAATTGCTAAGCTCCTCTTGGCAGGAAAGGCAAAGCCATAGCTGGGGAAGGAGTGGGATCTAGGATACTGTATCCTCCAAATTTGTATCTCATGTACGGCCTCGAGTGGAGGTTAGGTTAGGTCTTTGAAATTAATCCTAGCGCAAAATCATAGACGTGGATATATTAAACCGGCGTATTAAAACGGGTTTAAAGATCTATACGATTAGATTACAATATATAAATCACCGTAATAGGAACATAAGAAATATTGCGCAAAATTTTTCAATGAGTCGACTTATATCGTTTATCGATATTCTGAAGTTTTTTTCCCGGTCACGAAAGCTACGGAAAACACTTTGGTAGCGAATCTCGCAGATGACAAATTTTCGCCCAGGGTTGTCCCGGTGATTATTCGGTGATATTTTTGATTACCGGGCGATCCAACTTGACATTAGTTCTAGTAAACTATACCTATAAATCGTATTTAATAATATTTACGCGTTTCAATTTTTAGAACTTAAACGTATTGATGATTAGTTTTAGCACGGGTATTACCGCCTGGATTTCGTATCGGCCGCCCCCACTGTATTTTTTTTTTTTTTTTTTTTTTTATCCGAAATGGACGGACTTGATTTTTACAAACATAAATAAATAAATAATATTAATAAATCGAACTTTTCCACAGTTTTTTTTTTCCACCCAAGGTTCCACAATACGCGTCACTGTGACGTAAGACGTATTTCTTCGGTGGTCATATTTATATGTAATCGTTAAGGGGGAAAAGAGTATTTAAGGGTAGAGGAGAAATTGCGGCCGTAAACCGATCGGATTGTGTAAACGAGAAGAAAATGTATTATGGGTAGTTTTCATTGGAAAATATAAAAAAAAAAAATCATGTCGTTGACGTGCAACCTGATTACGGTGTTGTTCGGTTGGAAGAGCGAGTAATATAATATAAAGGGTTTCATAAGAAATAATATTACGAAATATGTCGACAGACTCGGTATAGGGTGCAATATAATATTACGTGGGTTTTATTATTATTATTATTATTTTTTTTTTTTTCATGTAATCGCGTAATATTATAAAATTATTTTCGAATTATATCGCATGATTGTATGAAATTCTATCCCAACAACCCGCCAACGTGTTCGAAAACCGGAAAAATATCCTCGTGTCTCGACGTTTTATCCACATTGTTAAGGAGGGGGGGTGGTGGTTAGGTTAGGATCTGGTCGGGAAAAAAGACGTAAACCGACCCAAAAGTTCAACTTTATCGTTAAAATATTGATAGGTAAAACTTAGTTAAACAAAAAAAATCATAAATTTCCATTACTTTGATATCAAATTATACATTAAATTAACGAAACCTAGAAAAATAAGAATAGAGAATAAAATCTCTATTAAAAATTCAAATACGTCCGTCCCAAGCCCCGAAATTGCATCTGACGTTTCGGTCTTAAACGGACATATTCGTCCGTAAAACTGGCCGTACCCGTTCCCCTTAAATGGATGTCGGGCAGTAAACTGGTGGACAAGTTTTATCTTGAATGGTAAAAAAAATAAAAGAAATCTCAAATTGTACAAAATTGGAGATAAACGTAGGAAACTCGCTCCGATCCCATTAGAACAAAAAAAAACCTACGAGAAAGTAACCGCCAAACCGTACCGATAGTACCAAAACTGAGGCCGCGATATTTTTACACGGGCTAAACGGCTTAACACTATATACATTTAGGTGAGGTTTTAAATACTATTAAAAAAGTATCAATTACATGTCTGACTGCATGCGGTACTGTGCTTATACATATGTTTGCCGACCTATACACGTGTCTACGTGTTATATACAATCGCAAACATATCGACAAAACACATAATAATATTGTGTTTGCGCACGTGCCCGCTCACATACGAGGTCTGTTAAAAAAGTACCAGGACAAATGTCATTACGGCTAATCTACACATGATAACGTTTTGAATTATGTACAGAACAGTTCCCCACGTAATAGTGAATATTTTCAACGAAACCCCAAGTCACCGTCATATCTCAATTTAATATTACACGTGGTTAAATTCAGTCAGTTTGTTCCGTGCGCCGTTTTTGGCATGTCCGAAATTAACGAACAACGTGTGTGCATCGATTTTTGCTTGAAACTTGGCGAAAATGCAACGGAGACGTACGCAATGGTTAAAACTGCTTTTGGGGATAGTTCCTTAAGTCGTTCCGTGAGACTCTCGAGTGGTTTAAACGTTTCAAGAATGGTCGACAGTCAGCTGAAGACGATCTACGTTCTGGAAGACCGTCGACATCTAGCAACGATGATGTTGTGGTAAAAATTAGCGAAAAAGTGCAAAATAACCGCAGATTAACCGTTCGTGAGATAACAAATAAAGCAAAAATCTCGATTGGATCTTGTTATGAAATTTTAACCGAAAATTTACAGATGAAAAGGGTAGCTGCCAAAATCGTTCCGCGATTGTTAACTTTGGAACAAAAGGAAAATCGTTTAACGATTTGTCAAGACCTTGAAAATCGTTCTGCAGATGTTAATTTCATAAAAAAAAAAAAAAAAACATTTTCACAGGTGACGAGACTAAAATCTGCGCTCAAAGGACAACGATTTCAAGATGTACAGGAAATTAAAGCTAATAGTTCCAACGGACTTTTAAAAAAATGGCAAGATCGCCGGGACCGTTGCATATCGTCCGGAGGAGAGTATTTCGAAGGAGACGTCTTTAAATAATAATAATAATAATAATAATTTTCATTTTTAAAAAGTAAAATCCCAAGTACTTTCCGAACAGACCTCGTATATTAAATAAATTTCAATATTTTACGTTGTCGAAATTCCGGGTGAACTGCGGCGGGCGGTCTACCGGAAACGACGGCGGGCCCTCCACGTCCCGCGAACGGAAACGAATTTAATACGTTCGCCGCAGGCTTATGTAACGACTCGTATTGCAGACGGCAGGGTACGCCTGTTTGTTTTTTTTTATTATATTATATCCGTATAATATTTTCCGTCCGTTAAACCGTAAACTGATGTGCCCGACGTATTATTATCATCGTCTTATATGTACCTATTGTACCGACGATGATAATAATTATTATATTTAGCTTGTCTGCGCGCAACAGTATAATATCCGCATCATATCCGATTCAATATGTATATATATTTATTTATTCGAGCATTATATAACGCGGGTGCACGAGCACTTATGCAATATTAATATATATCAACCACCCAACCACCTCCTACCCCGTAAAAAATTGTAACGGATTGTTTTAGTATTGCCTCCCATCCCTCCACTCATATAGGGGGACACCTGTGTGCGAACGATCAATATTCGAATCGTCGGCTAAGTCCAATATCTCGACGAGAAATTAAAAAAAAAAAAAAAAAAAAAATAATAATAATAAAAATTCCTCGCGCCAAAAACACGTTCAAGATGCCCATGCTGTGATCGTTGGACACCACCATTTTTTTTTTTTTTTTTTTTTTTTTTTTTTTTTTTTTTTTTTTCAACTACATTTTTCGCGTATTATTTTCGTGGCCCGGAGTAAAAACAATGTCTGCTAACATATGATTTAGCACTCAAAAAACAAAATTAATTCTTGTATTAATTTACTCGTGTGGCATACCTATTAGATTTGGTTTTTTTTGTTTTGTTTTGGTAATATTAATTTACCAATATCGACAAAAACCTAATTTTGTACAATTTTGATAGAAGTTTTGTTACTGTATCTGCAACGATACGTAACTTCTAATAATGGCCGGGTGGTTAAATAGTTCATTCAAAAACACTTTTAATTTAAATGATGGCCGCCATTGTGTCAAACGTAATTTGAATGTTTTAATTAGTTGTTAAACGTTATTCAATACAGAATGAATTTATTTAAAAAAAAAACTCGGTAGTGAATTTTCCAATTCAAATAATTGTCACTTGGCCTGATTAAGTCAATTGCAACAGTGTTCGAGTATTAAAATTAATTGATTTGATAAGAAAGAAATTATTTAAAATTGTTTTTAAACATTATTGGCTCTATCTGCTCGAAAAAAAACAAAAACAAAGAGAGCCTTGTATTTGAAAATATTGATCACAAACATAACGATAAAAAAAAATACGGACAATATTTTGCACTGTGAGTACAATAATATATTCAGCCTTGAAAAATCGAATGCCGTAAGAAAGTATTATAATACGTTTTATTTGCATACAAATCGCGTAAAAAAGTGTTTCAAATAAATTAAAATAAAAACTAAAAAATCTCGAAAATATAATACAGTCATAACTCAAAAACGCCAGAATATCTGATAAATTTTTACCACGTCTAAAAAAAAGAAGAAAGGCTAATATTGGTATTCGATAAAAATTGCAGGTCTCTACGATTATTTTTAACTGAATTACAATAGTAATAAAAATAAAAAAAAAAACCATCACAGAAATCATTATATCGTAAATATAAATATATTCCTGTTTTGTTGACGTTTTCTTCGACCATTACAAATACTACAAGGAATATCAAAAAATGATTTTGGTGCGTCAACTAGACAAGAAAATCTACCAGAAATCACTTGCTGAAGTTGTTGACCGCAGCAATATTTCTGATAGGAAAGTTGTTCACAGACAAAAAAAAAAACCACACACACATTACAATAATCTAAAATTTCAAATATAACTCATTTTAAAAAAAAAAAAATATATATATTTCTATAAAAACTTATTCTAAATGTATCGATATAGAGCAGTGTTTCCCAACCGGTGGTCCGCGGTCCCATAGATTTTTCCTTCGATTTCTATAACAAATTAATTATTATTATTATTTTTTAAATAGCGAAAAAAATTACGACTTATTGAGGAACCGTATAATATTATACGGTTATCTTATCGTTGTTGCTGCTGTAGACCGATAAGTATTTTCCACTTTTATATGTGTGTAGGTATCAGTCGCAAAAATCACACTAAATAAATTATTTAGTATGGTTAAGTATAATTATATATTAGTGAAGTATAGTAATAGTAATGTAAAGTAAAATAATAAAAATTAACATTTTTCGATAAATTTTGTGTATTCTTGTTAACGAGCAAACAAAAGGTATTCCTAGTTTTCGTAAAATTGAGGTGGTTAATAAAATATTGTCGAAGTGGTCCGTGGTGGTAAAAAGGTTGGGAAACACTGATATAGAGGAAGGCCTGCTTATATAATATAATTATAGATATAGATGATATTATCTAAATTTTATGAAATACTTTCGTTCGCATCGCTCTGATTGCAAATACCGTTTATCTATGATTTTCCGGACACTGTTCAAACCGGAGTAAGTAACACTGTTTAATAATTTTAGTTACCTATAAAACGCGTATTAAAACTAAAGTACAAACAGAGTAACGATTACCAACGAATAGGCGAGGGAAAAGCGTATGTACGAACAATCGCCGCTAATATATAATTAAAAAAAAAAAAAAAAAAATACACGTATTTGAAAATATTTTACATACCCGGGTGTATATTATTTGTTCGCCATTAAAGTTTTAAATTGTCTAGCGATTATTCGGATTCCGTTGTTTGCACAGGGTGCGCGGTATAATCTGAGCATATTATATATATACGGACCGGCAAAGTTTTAAATTATAATTTATTGTATTTACTCCCCTTTGTGCGTAATTTGATTTTATCCTCGACGGTTTTCATTTTCTCCCTTCTCGAAATTGCACGCGTTTAATAATCCCTCTTGGGTATACGTTATATTCGTATATACAGGTATATAACACTTCCATTTAAAATTAAAACCAACAAAAAAAAAAAAAAAAAATGGTCTTTTTGAAATTTGAATTTGTTCATTATTTAAGTTAAATTATAATAGAATTTAATCCGTTTATAATTTGATTTCGTATCAAATTACTACACAGAGAAAAGGAGAAAAAAATTTAATTATCACTGATATCGCATTAGGTATCGTATTATTATACGACGGGCCCTCTACCGGGGAAGAAAAGAAAAATAAAAAAATCATATATCATCGAAAACATAGAGGTTTGACTAAAATAAACTACTATGACCAGACGTAAATTTCTGTAGTAATTTCTGTAAACAAAATAAAAATCCTATATTTTATCGTACGAGAGCGGTGTATGTAAGCAACGCGTAATAAAAAAACAAATAATAATAAATGTTATACGGCGAGTATAACGAATAAAAAAATTTAAAAATAATGTCGTTTGAAACCCTACTGGTAATGCCGTAGATTGGCTTACGGGTAAATCGGATATTATTATATGTATAGAAACTATCCACCCAACAGCAGTCGGTAGACTCGACCGAGTTTTCTTTAACCTTTCAAAGGAAACAAAAAAAAAAAAAAAAAAATAAATGAAATTATAAAGAACTACTTCTGCGTACGTACGCGCCAAAAAGTCCTCGGAATATTAACCGTTGACAATATATATATATATATATATATATATTTATACGTATATTATAAGTATAAAGTGTTCTTACACGTGCCGTTTTTTTTATTGCAATAAAATATACCCGGCGACGCTCTGGGCGTAAATTTATGTGCAATAAAATATAGAGAGGCGGTCTGAATCGACCTCATAACCGTAAAAAATAAATGGCAATTAACTTCGTTATATACGCGTATTTGCGTCTAAAGTACTGCAACAATATCAACAATGCATAACCGTTGCATAAATATTTTGTCGAGATAAGGTAAAACGAATGGTTTGTAATACTGGGGGGGTGACCAACGTTACCTTAAGACACCATCTTCAATATCATCTCGGAAAGTATAAACTTTTATTGGGATTTTTTATTATTTTTTATTTTTTTTTTGACAATTTCAGAAACAATCAGCTGTACAATTTTAATTTACCGATATTTTTTTGTCACCCATATTTCCGGGGGCGAAACCAATCGATTTTGTATTATGGTTAAAATAAATTTCGGCGTGGACATTTTTTAACTTTCGTCGACGATTGCACTTATACGATTCTGTCGTTTTGTCGGCATAGATACGACGTAAGTCGGGATAATGGTTTCGCCTTAAAAAGAAAAGAGGGACGAAATATATCTAGCTGATAGTTTCTTAAATCGTCGAAGATAAAAAAACCGAAAAAAAAAAATTATAATCTTTCCGATACAACGAGTGTCTTACAGTTAGTTTTGATCGGTTACAAACGGTGGGTGATTATGAATAATTGGTTCATAAAAAAAAAAAAAAAAACAAAATTAAATACCTATATGATTAGGTCCATAGATCGTATTAACAACCTACGTCTAATGTCTTTATATTTCATAACCTACAATTATCGGCATTATAATTTATTACAATATATCTTACACCGACTTTTTAAAATTTTTTTTTTATAAACGATCACTAACACTCTGATAACATTTCTTTGCGATACCAATATATTATAATAACTCGTCCCAAGCACGTGAACATATTATAATACGGGTTTGTTTTTTTTTATTATGATCTTCGGCGATTATCTCTGAGGATTTAAAGTAGATTTTAATTTCTGTTCATTTCAACCGTTATGGAATCGTTAAAGCTTTATTTTAACACCATTTTCACATTTTTTTTTACTTTTATACCATTTTAACGGGCGTTCACTATTGATTTTCAACACGCAGATCCGAAAGAAAAAAAAAATTATGTTTTTTATAAACATTTTAATGCCTTTTATGCAGATAATCGGATATACCGTTTATGAGTTGTAAGTTACGACTTCTAAACTGTTGGAACGCGTAAATGATAAATCCAATTGATTATATTTTTATGCGTATTGAAACTTTTAGAGAAATATTCTCTTTTAGAATCAGATTGAAAGCGGTGCGTGATGGTGATGAGGTGAGGGGGTGGTGTTACTACTTAAAAATCAACGGTGTATACGCGTATAGGACATGATGGGGGCAGGCATACGATTTTGAAAATATTGCGATGGATAATAAACGTGTGATAAACGACGATGGCGGTGAAAATGAATGATAATACAGTAAAACTTCCATATAACCAAGTCTCATGGGGAACAAAAAAAAATTCGTATTACAGAGAAATTCGTTAAATAGAATTAAATGTTTTTTTTTTTTTTTTTTTCATATGTATCAATTTTTTAATTTCATATTCTATATTTTATATTACAAATAAACATGAAATATTATATTATACATATATGTATATATATTATTATTTTTGTTATTTTAATTAATTTTTTAATTTAATTACATATCATGTATTTTTTAATATTAATTTAAAAGAAATAATCAGTGAGTTTCGTTTGTTAATTATTTTTATAAATTGTACTGTTTTCGTAAAACGTTTCGATTTCATTGCTCGTTGTCTAAAACCATTTCTCACAACAGAAAAAGGCGTTTAGTATCTATTTTTCTGTGAGCTTAGGTAATTCTTCTGCATTTTGTGTGATTTACATCAGTGTTGGAACTGCGGTCGAAAATTAACCGGCTTGCCCGTCATCAATGTCTTATCTTTATCGGAAACAATAAAATCGTCGGTATTCTAGAACAATATTTGCCGTTCGATAGTGATGAAGTATACGAAAAACCAGGTTTGTCATCGAATTTGTTAATTCGTTATACAGAAACATCAGATTCGTTATACAGAGATACAGAGATTTACGCACGATTAACAATTGAACGTCACGGTTCTCAAAAATAATTCGTTAAGCAGGAAATGCCGTCAAAATGGAAGATCGTTACATGGAAGTTTTACTGTATAACAATGTTGGTATTATGCGTATCGGATTGACACGAAAATTCGGCCGCATAGGCAATATAACGCCTCTATAGCTACGTACAGCAACAACAACACAGTTATGGCCTCGGAGTAAATTTAATGGCAGAAATGAATAATGGCTTCGGCGTCTGCATATCATTACGATTATTAAAACCGTCGGAGAGAACGGCCCGAATTTCTCGCCCGGCATAATATCGGCATTACGCCCGTGGGATAGGTACGTGCCAACCGGCTCGATAGGAGAACGGAACCGTCGGCGCGCGTAACGCGCACCAATGGGATTATGCGTTTTAAACAAAACGGCCTTTTTTTTTTTTTTTTTTTAATTTTTTTTTTTTTTTATTGGTTTTAGCTACAGAAAACGACGACAATTATTCCGCGGTGACCGTTACGATGTCAATCACGTTCACGAAATACGACACCGCGGCAAAGCAATCAATAATGTCATAGCGCGCAAATGGCTTTAGTGCTTACCACCAAATGATTTTCTTATCAGTCAGTTATCAGTAATAATTCGATAATTCGGTTCCAAACGCGATTGGATATTTTCACAATAAAAACCACGTATAACGTGTGTGTGTACGTCTTGAACGCTCATATATATTGCATTAAAATACGAGTACCATTCACTTATAAACCGATATTTGGCTATTGTTGAATACAAGAGTTACTCGAGTGAGATTTTCAACAATAAACCAAAATATCCGAGTACTTGAAACGTAGAATTTAGAATATAAGAATTTTCGGATTACTGTACGTCGCGTTTGTGTACCTACGATTTTAATTTGTTCGGATCCGATCGCACTTACGGATTGTTATCGTATAATACGATTTGATTCGAAATATTGACAAATTTTAACTATTATGTTATATTTTCAGTCAAGTGCTTGACATCCGGAAAACAATTTCGTATTACGTTCATATTTGTTTAATTATAATTTTAATACATTGTACAGTGTAAGGTATCAGTGGCGTGCCCATAATGTCTTCTTCCTTAGCATATCCATTAGCGTTCGTTTTTCATCTATTGCGTTTATTATGCCTAAATCTGTTGGGTTAGGTTGAGTATTTCGGTCGAACGTACTCTAAATCCTCCCGTGAACACCGCATTTCTAGGGCCTCTGAAATATCATTTTGTTTTTTAATACTTAAGTCGTACATCCGTACAATCCATATTGATTTCTATTTACCGCAACTATAAAAATACACAGAACTCGTGAATCTCGTGGAAAAAAAAAAAAAAGCAAACAGAAACTGTTAAACCGAAAATGGCCAGAATCGAACCTTATATTAGTTACTTTTATCGATAACTCGATAACTAAAAAATAGAATGTTAGAATATTACTAGGTTATTTTTTTTTTTTTTAAAAATGTAAGTTATTCCTATAAAGTTAGTAATTTTTGTATAAAAAAAAAAAAAAAAAAAAAATGGTTTTCTTACCTATGTATTTGCAATTATGGTGCGTATTTTTACTCGAATATCATGAATACATAACTATAGAAAAATAACTTTTAACCCTTAACGTCTTATAGCCTAATTGAATACGTACACGTATAATATGGATTATAATATTTCCGGCGACAATTTTATTAAACTCGAATGACCTCCAATCACTTCGCTCGCTTCATCTCGAACTAATATAGGGTTATAATAATATTATTGCTATTTTATTACCGAACGCGAGGTGCACTTAAATATTGACGTTGAATAATTCGATTTAATATGAAATCGTTCGCAACATCGTAGCTAATATAATTTTAATAAGACTTATTAGCAACTGTGCAACTATCCATATGACTATGATAATATCAATAAAACTATACAAGTGTTACCGTTGTAAAATTATACAAAAAAAAAAAAAAAACAAAACAAAATGTTTTAAATAATTTCGCGAAACGTCGTAAAATTATTGAATTTAATTCGACCATGACAAAAAAGCGGTTATAACTAAAATTGCGACTTTTTTTTTTTAACATATCGTAAAACAATAATATAAACGTGCGATTATTAGTGTAGCTAAAAAATAAAAATAAAAATATTATCGTAATATATTATTATATTTTCGGCCGGTAATAGTTTGACGGTGAACAAAGTTTAAAGTTAATTTATTTTTTAAAGTAAATAAAATCGCTATACACATAAAATATATACAGGTGCGATCCATCAAAGTACATTTTTACATCTTTTTATTAACGAAATCTGCGTTTAGATCGTTTTTATCTTGTTTTCAAAATTGTTTTACTTTTGCCACCCTACATGGGGTGAAATTTATGATGTTTTTTTGACATGTATGTGTCTTATGGCTGGGGGTCATTCTGTTAATTTGTCCGACACCGAGAATGTTACCATGTTAACAAGCTCAAAATCATCATTCCGATAACCGAACCGCCGCGAAATGTCTGCATTGACGAATTTCCCGTCGCTGATAACAAATTCAATTTTCGTTTTATCCAAAACAAATACGGTGTTACCTGCGCAGTTTGCGATCGCCTTTGGTTCGAGAAAGATATGAAGCACGTTCCCCAGAAAACCGTAGATTTTTTGCTCGAAAAATACCCAGACTTAGATTCTCATAATATGAGCGTGTGCAATACTTGTTATAAAACCTCTACTTCGCGCAATTCAACTTGTATCGACGCCGTATTTTTTCGACACATCGAGAAGCTTGAAACTCGTGAGTACGTTTCATATTTCAGTACACACCGTCCTTTATTATCCATTACTAAAAGTGTTGTAAATGACGATTCTGTAGTTTAAATTAAAAATTTAGAAAAATGTATACTCAATAAAAATAATTGCTGTCTTTGTAAAATAAATAAATAATTCCTGTCTTTGAAACTTGTTTATTTTTTACACGTGTTAAAAAAGTTACCTACAGTTTAATCCTCGTCTCCTCGTATCTAATACCAAATTGACATCGACATTCTTATATCAACTATATTCAGTAGAAACAAGACATATACATGTACCGATGTATCTGTATGTAGTGTAGATACTCTTAGTTTTTTTTTTTTTTTTAATTTTGATTTTGAACCGATTATCAATAGTGGCATTTATTTCGTATAGTTTTTATATATTGTTTGTGATCACCTAACCTACTGGTTCCCGTGGTCGCAGCGCTGGTCAACTATTTATCGATATTTTATTACCACTAACACACAAAGAATTTAAAAAAAAATCCAATGTTTACGAACGTCCTAAATAATTGTATTTACTAGTGGTTTGAACGTTTTGGACATCTTCTTCAGTACGAGACGTATGTTACAGAACAATGTTTTTTTTTTTTTGTTTTAGTACAAACCATTTGATTACATACATAGGTTTATTATACCGGCGTGTTTAAAACATGTTTTAAACGTACGTTCGGAAACCCTGCGACACGAACGGGTCAAGTGAATGCGATAAAAATGCGTGGGCTACACGCCGGGCAATATAATCAATTTTTAGGGTAATGGGAAACTTATTTATACGACACGATTTGAGGGTACGCGTTGTCAGTACCGTAATACGCGTATTATACGAGTGTGGGCGACGTACACAGGACCTAAACGGAAATGGTTTAAAACCATTTCAGAAGAACCTTTTATATATAATAAAATACAGGGTGACCAACGAAGAACATACCCGTTGTAATATCTCCTGAGATAATGGAGATAATCGAATTCCCTGGCGTTTTTATATATATATATATATATATATATATATATATATATATATATATATATGAATCACAGGGATAAGGTCTACAAATACGTTTGTTAAAAACGTAAAACAAATACAAATTTATACGTTTTTGGTCAATTTAAAAAATAAAAAAAATCATTTTTAATTGTATTTTTGTCAAAAAATGTTGAAGATTTTATAGAGTTTAGATATCCTTTTGGAAATGTTGACATTTGCGACATTATGACCTCGTGATTTTTAATATTTTTGTTCGATTTTCAGAAAAATAACCGTGTATTGAACAAAACGTATCAGAAAAACGAGATGACACGTTGAATCAAAACATTAAATGGTACGCTATTTTGCTATAAATTAAAAAGAAAAATAATAATAAATAAAATATATTAAAAACGAAAGTAAAACGTCGAGACGTCAAAACATTTTCAGGAGAATAAAGTCGAAAAAAATTGCCATCTTCAAATTTGTCGAAAATAATAATAAAAAAAGATACTTTTTAAAATGTTTTTTTTTGTAGTTAGGTTAGTTAATTTGTAGTCCTTATCCCCGTGAGTCGTATAAAACAAATAAAAAAAAAAAAAACAAAATTTGTTTTATTACATCTGGATCTATCGCATTTTCGCGGGACATCCTGTATACAATATACAGAATGACAAAAGACAATATCTCTTGCAGGCAGGGCGTGACCGTGATGTTTAGGTTTTAATTTATGCTGATGGGAGTAGATGTCCAAAGCCTTTTTTATGTTTTTATTTTATACGTATACGTATATATTATTCCTATTGAAGTGGTGTGGCGGTTTGAAAAGAACTAAAAATACAAAATTCACCGCAATGAAGTCAAATAAATTGAATAACAAAATAACGAATTTAAACAAAACCGATATTAAAGTTATTTAAAAAAAAAAAAGGAAATGTATTTTGTAACACTCTAGACATTGTTTCCTTAATGTATAAGGTAGTTTGAATGGATTTATCCGGATGTTTTCACGTGCAAAAAATACAAAAACAAAAACAAAAACAAAAACGTATTGAATTAAATTTTCCGAAAAACTCTCGTGATTCCGAGTTTACAGCGGTATTGTTCCATGAAATGTCAATTGGCAATCCACATAAAAGCAAATTAAAACACTACTTGGATATGCCGTATAGCTATACGAATAACTCGAAAAAAAACGGTAGAGTATTTTGAAACTTCGGCCAAGTATTCGGTGCAAATTTCTGGTCTCCACGATTATTTTTTAACAGAAGTATATCGAGAATAAAAAAAAAAAAATCGATATTAATGAAAACCGTCACCTTCGCGTATGTCCCATTATAAAGGAAAATCGAAAAAAAAAAAAAAATGACCTCCCCGATTGTACCAAAATCCGTTACCTGACGAAACCACACGCTCCAAGCCAACAGTGATCGGAATACGATTTCTGGTGAAAAAAAAAAACAAACAAATTATTCAGGGAAAAAAATACAAAACACACTCCGTAGTTTAAACGCAACCACGGGAATAAAAAAAAAAAAATAATAATATTTTGTTGAAGGTACGCAATACGGTGCATTACGACAATATTGTTCCTGTACTGGGCAAATTTCTAAAAAGTGACGTATACCTTATATTGGATATTAACGCAATGACGCACACGCATATACGTCAACAGCAGCTATAATAATTCAGTATAATATAGGGTTCTCGACAACTCGGAATGGATAACAAATCCCCTTAGATATTACCGCATAACACTCGATTTATTTATATATTTCATTATTCGTCTACGATCAATTTATTGACGAATATTTTTGTTGGACAAAAAACAACCGGCTTTACTTTAATTTTTACTTGAATATATATATATAATAAGATGGGCCATTACGAAATCCAACACATGACACCTACGCGAGTCTTGTATGGTAAAGTCAACAAAAGTCTAAATATTAAAATGCACAATACGTTTGCAAGTGTTGTTAATGGCAATTGTAAACGAGTTACTTTTAACTTAACTTCGGTTATTATTATCTTCTAGAAAATGGAAGAAAATGAAATGAAAAATTGGTTTAACTTAGTCACTAAAATTCAATTTATATATATCGAAATTAACTTTGACATAGTCAAATTAGTTTTTTTTTTCTTTTTGTTACATCACTTAAACTAAATAAATCAAAGAGTTTTGTTAACTCGCCCAGTTTTACAAACCGTATGGACAAGATAATATTTTATGATATTTTTGCTCCGATCCGGTTCCATCGAAATCGGAATAGTATTGGACCAGTGACGTAGTCGTACATTTTTCAGCGAGTATGAAGAAGCTTTAGAAAACATGAAATGTAACGTGAGGCCACTCACAGCTCATGTCTGTGCTATTAAGCAATGCATTATGTGTATCTTAATAGTTGCGCAATGATAGTTTTATCCTGATATTTTCAATTTTAACTTCCTATAACTTCATAAATTACCGAAATATATATATATATATATATTTTTTTTTTTGTTAGTTAAAATACTACTTTATTATAAAAGATGCCGATATATTTCCCGGCGGTACTTTATTCCAACATTTGTAATATGTATTTCCCGCGGATTTTTTTCCTTCTTAAAAACCACGACTATCACAGTGGTTTAATGTTATCGATTGTACCTTTAAACATCGATTATCTGACCGAGCTTCCGTACAAAATCGTCTTTTCGATTGTAATCTAAATTGGGTGCGTTATTAATTTTCCGGGGTATATTTTACAGTTTGTACGCGAACGCGTACCCGCGTATAGAAAATTCAAAAAAAAAAAAAAAATTCGAATTTGCCGAACAACCGCCCCAGCACGTTCGCCACTACACACCCGGTGCACTGTTTATGGGATCGAGCAACGCGGAAACTCAAATTACTATCGTACAATACGTGTGTGTAATATTTTTCGTCTCGGTTCAGTCTCAGTCGCACTCAGTCAGGTGTACTTTAAAACTGTCCAGACTCACATTTTACGCAATTGGTTTAGTAACGATCTACGCGCTGTTCGAAATGTTGGCTCGTTAAGTTATACCCCAGTTCCGTCAATTTAAACTCAACGTAAATGTTAAACTCGCACTATACGCCGGGTACGTTTTATTATTTTTCGTGCGATACGCTATAAAACAAGTGTTGCGGCACGATAAAATTTCCGTTACCGTCTACCGAATACGGAGAACAATACAAAGGGTACACTTTGTGTCAGGGACTGAAACCGTAATGGTAAACGACGGTCGAGTAATACCGCAACACTTCCGTTCCAAAAAAAAACCCCTCAAAAAATATTGCGAAAGACGACGACGACGACGTAGTTTTACGTGCAAACGATTATTGCTAATCGCGTTTAAAGAATACGATAATCGTAATCGCGGCATCGTCCCGTCACAGTGGGTACACACCTTAAGGTTAACGTTGCAAGCGTTGAGGGTTTCCATGTCCTACAGGACGGTCTCCCATGACGCGGCGTTGTTGATCGCGGGTCTCCCTCCGATCGACCTGCTCGCGATAGAGAGACGTAAAGCTTACTGGAGCCGGCGCGGTGGCGACGGCGGCGACATTCGCGTCGAAACCGCTGCACAGAGAAGGTCCGCGACCCTCGTGCAGTGGCAGGAGCGGCATAGCATGGGTACCAGGGGTGAGTGGACCCGTAGAGTGATCGGTCCCGTTGCGCCTTGGGCCACCAGGTCACGGGGCGAGCTGGACTATCACCTTACCCAGCTCCTCACCGGACACGGGTGCTTTGCTAGCTTCCTGCATAGGATCGGCAAGCGCGACGCCCCCCACTGCGCCCATTGCACATCGGAGGTGGACGATGCGGCCCACACCCTTCTAGACTGCCCGGCTTGGAATACCGAACGTGCAGCGCTAGTCGCGGTGTTGGGCAGCATTTCTCCGGAAGGGCTTGGACCGGCCATGCTCTGCAGTACCGAGGCATGGTCAGCCGTCAGGGCCTTTGCAATCTCCGTCATGGGGGCAAAGGGGGAGGAGGAGCGTCGGTGGGAGGCGGCCAGAGCGGCGGCGGCAGCAGCAGCAGCAGCAGCAGCGGCAGCAGCAGCAGCAGAGGCAGCAGCAGGAGCACCGCCGGAGCGTCGGCGACAGCGTCGGCGGCAGTAGTCATTTTATTTTTATTTTATAGAAGAATGTATATATATTTTTTAGTAGTTTAAGGTTAATAGCTTGTTTTTTATTTAAATTTAAATTTAAATTTTAAAAAAAAAAGAATGTATATTTTTAGTTTATAAGGTGTATTGTAAATACTTAGCTTAATAAGTTATATTATGTGAGCCCGCCCCGCGAAGGGGAAAAGGGGATTTTATGTTGTGTATATAATTGTCATGTGTTTTTGCGTTTTAATAAACGATGGTGGCGGGCCGGTAGTATTTCCGCAAGGCTAGTCCCCGGCCCGTCATCGATGCCACAAAAAAAAAAAAAAAAAAAAAAAAGGTTAACGTTGCAAACCCGTTCATTTAAATAAATGTCGATTGGCCATAAATGAATGAGACGATTGAAAATCGTAATAAATTCCATTGGTGCAATACACTGCATTTAATCATCTTGTGCCTACTGAATTTGATCTAACCGATAAACAAAAAAAAAAAAAAAATGTGTACTTTTTAAACGGTTAAAAATAAGTTGTTGTTTAAATCTCCTAACCCCACACGTTTCCACACTTTTTATTTGTATCTTTAACACAGTGTTTCCCAACCTTTTTACCACCACGGACCACTTCGACAATATTTTATTAACCACCTCAATTTTACGAAAACTAGGAATACCTTTTGTTTGCTCGTTAACAAGAATACACAAAATTTATCGAAAAATGTTAATTTTTATTATTTTACTTTACATTACTATTACTATACTTCACTAATATATAATTATACTTAACCATACTAAATAATTTATTTAGTGTGATTTTTGCGACTGATACCTACACACATATAAAAGTGGAAAATACTTATCGGTCTACAGCAGCAACAACGATAAGATAACCGTATAATATTATACGGTTCCTCAATAAGTCGTAATATTTTTCGCTATTTAAAAAAAAAAAATAATAATTAATTTGTTATAGAAATCGAAGGAAAAATCTATGGGACCGCGGACCACCGGTTGGGAAACACTGCTTTAACACGAGCTGAAAAAAAAATAATGTCGACTTGACATTCGCCGTGAGGTTTGTTAAAATATTTTATGCAATCCGCACATCCGTGTTTGAATATTTAATTGTATTCAAGACCGACGAATCCTAAGTATGTATAGAGCAGTTTGTCCGCTCGTTGGATAATAATTTAAATAGGTGTTTTGTATATACTGTAATGGTCGAAAATGTGTTCGCCTCTATATATATATATATTTTATTCAGTACACGTATACGCGTACGATTTTTCGAGATAATTCCGTTTATTCTTCTGGACATTGTTTATATATGTATTAATTATACACGCGAGGCACAACCGAATAATTTATCGTTTTCGGACGGTCGTATCCGTTTCAGAGACGTCTCTAACGGCCGCGTTAACATCCGCGCCCGGGCCTTTCGGTAAAGGGATTTTATTATTTCGTAGGTCCCGGGTGCGCCCAAACGTCGCGTTACGATAGTTTCGTTTCCATATGCAATTCGCCGTGCCGCGATTGTCGCCTATTACCAAACCAAATATATAAAATGTATTGTATCGATATAATAAATAATATGTAATGTATTCGATGTACACGGGCCGCCAATAGAACGACAATTATGCGATTGATAACAATGAGATGGCCGCTCATAGTTTGAATAGCTCTAGCTAAACTTAGAGACACTATGAGATAGATAATAATAATCTAATCTAGTAGTTTCCGATATTTTTTGTTCTATGCCTCTTTAGTAGATTTTTAAACCCCTCTCTCTCTCTCTCTCTCTCTCTCACCGTAAATCGAAAAAATTTACTGACTTTTTTTCTTTTTAGTACACTTTGCGTGTTTTTTTTATTGATAATATTCAGTGCTCGGAACTTAAGTGCGCTAAAAACAATGAAATATGTGCATACATATGCACTAAACCATTTTTTGTTTTTAAATACGAGTATGCAGTATAATATGCAATTATTATTTTTTATTTTATTTTTTTTATAATATATATATATTTATAACGGAATAAACTTCAAAAAGAAAAAAAAAATTGTCGTTTTTTGATTTTATTAAAATTGAAATGTTAAGGTAACAAGCATTTATTTAATAATTTTTTAATATTTTTCGTTCGCAGACCATTATTCGCCGAGTATCAAATACAAAAATTTTAATGTTTGTAAATACAGCGAACATTAAAACGTCCTATATACACGTATTTACCCGAATTACATTGATTTCTAAACACAATATGCATTAACATGTTTAAAATCATTACGTATGCGAAATCACGAACACTTAGCAAAATACGCAACATTAATTCTTGTATTTCGATTGTGTGTACTACGGAACGAATCTGTGTTGTATGGGATTTTCAATATGCAGAAATACCTAAGAAATACGGAGTTACCAGCGCTGATAATACGCAAATACTCTAATGAAATTATTTTTCTTTCCCCCCACCCGTTTGTGTAAAAATAATCGTAATTTTATAAATACAAATTGACTATTCGCGTCTCCTGTCCCTCACCCAGTAATGTGTTCGCGCCCCTCAAGTTAAAAAACACTCATCTAGGCGAACTCGTCACGATGCCGTTTTTGTATGCCCAATATTTTACGAGGACTGCAGCGGAAAAACCGACGGGGGTGCCGACTCGGGTTTGGAGCGTCTTTTTATGGCACATTATATAGCACATTTAATAAACGATATTATGGTATTTAGGTATTTAGAACAGTCAATACACATCTGAATTTATTTTTGTATTTACAATTTACCGCTGATAAAATAGTTTAATTTTCGCTCGTGCACAATATGTAAATAATTTACATTTCCTATGTTTTGCTGACGACACAAAACATTATATGCAAATTATTTCTATTGGCGACTACAATTGGATTACAATGCGATTTAGACGGTTTTGCTGTGTATATCGAACGATTGGATCTATTTCTGAATTTATTCCGAACAGGATTCGCTCCCCACTATTGTTCTCTTATTATCTCCATAAGTCTATAATTGCACGTGGCGATGGATCTTGGGTTTCAAGCTATCCAGTAATCTTGACCCGGGGTCTCCACATTGAAATGGTTTGTCGTTAAGCCCTAAGAACGTTGGGCACTGAGGCTGTCTAAGGCCCTCAAGCTTTTTTCCTCATTTTTAATTCCTCCTACACTGTACTTTAGTACGACCAACACTGGAATATGGTGCCATTTTATGGGGTCCTCGTACCACCGACAATGCTTGCTAGGTCGATAGGGTAGGTTCTTGCGAATCACCAGCTACTTTTTGGGTATCAACTGTGCGCCACACGACTACATACCCGTTGCCAATCAGCTTGGTTTAGCCTCTTTAGCTGGGCGCAAACGAAATCCAAACTTCTTGAAACGATTGTTAGCTAATAGAGTAGAGTGCCCGGCCTTACTCTCTTGTGTAAAGTTCAAAGTACCACAACGCACCTCTGGCTCCACTTCGACTTTTCTTGTCTCATTGTGTACCACCAATTACATGGCTAACGAGCCTATACGACGGATGATGTCTAATGCCAATACTGACTCATCTTTCCTTATGTAACCTTTCATTATTTTTGCCAGCTTCTCGTAACCTTTGTTTAGTTTATTTTTAATCTTTAATATTTTTATTTTTTCCAATTTGTAAACAATTTACCATTGTGTTGTGTATTATACTATCTTTCTTTATTCATATCCTAATATCTACCGGGTTTTATTGTGTAATTCATTGTACCTGTTAGTGTTTTTACTCGCAATTGTACACAGGAGCTCAGCCCATATATTCATAAAATAAAATATTCACTTGTAAATCATAATAATCGGTTTTTTTTACTTATACAGTAGTATAAGAACAAACGACGTGTAATTCACATTCAAAGTCAGTAATACGAAATGTACAGAAAAATATCGATTGGTCTTCGCTGTATATAAGTTATAAAATATTTTTCATATGCACGGTAACAATAGTTTTATAGTATTGTTCACGATAAATCCCGGTTGCGTCTGGGACGAAGGACCGGAAGGCAGAAATACATAATACAAATAATAATAAAATATGAGAACGCGAAAAGGCATAAGACGCAATGGTTTTATTGTTACGGACAATACATTTTTACTATTATTAAATTTTCCTATGTGTATGTGTGTTTCCCCCCCCCCTCGTCCGTAGACAACTTTTCCGACAGGCATCCTACTCCATTTTCAAGTGTACATCTTTTCTGAAATCATTTTGGGTCTAGTCGTAGTTTTCTTAACAGGATGTGCAATTTATGTTGGGTCGAGTTCAATAACTGCAATGGACACAATTGTTTTTAAGTGTCACACAGTTCCTTTTATTTTGTTTTTCCAATTCGAGCTTTGCAAAAGTTCATCAATATTTACCGCCCCCGAATACCACCAGGATTTGTTTTTTTTCCGAGCTTGCCGATCAACCAGTAGTTTGAAGATTTATTGCCAATGATATCTGTAAATACATTAATTATTTAGTATCTCTTTCTACTCCTGCTCTCCAAAATCCTTACATGTAAAACTGTAATAGTAAACCCGCTCTCGTAGTCTCTTATTCCTATAATTACCTAGAAGTTCTTTCACTCGTCGATCTGGCGATCTGCACCTTTTCCATATAATATGCCTTACTCTCCGACAAACTTCCTTAATAATTTTCTAACCATTCGGCTCGTGAGCGTTGCCAATCGTGATCCTTTTTGCCCATTAAAATTCAGCACTCCTATTCCGTCCTCTCAACACCAGGTCTTTACTTTAATTATTCTAATTGTATTATTGTAAATTCCCCCCCCCCCCCCCCCGAACGGTTGAATGACATATCTACACTTTGTTGATCTGCCATGATGTAATAACTAATAAAGTAGAAATATTAATATTGTGGTCAGATTTTTTTTTATAGTACACCAGTTTAAGTGTGCTGTATATTTTACACGTTTCCGGAACGTGCTTGAAAGATTGGCCACCATCTAGACGAGTGCGATTAGTCATTACACTACCATTTACCTAGTTCAGTTTGGATTTTTGGTTAATATAGATTCCATACATTCTTTACAGAAGAACTATTTTCTTCTTTGATGTGTGTGTTTTATCATTTTGTATTTATTCATAAATATTATGAATATGCTAATACAACACAAAATACAAAAACCAATAGCACAACCTTTTCGTTTATTAGAATAAAAATGTGATGTTAAGTTTGTTAAGCACAAAAAAAAAAAAAAACAATGTTTTCTTCAGTAAAAATCTAAAAAAATAAATTTAAAAAAAATAATTTTAAAAAAAAAAAAAACAATAAAAAGGTACAATATTCTTTGGTAGAAATGTATACATATACATTTCTAAAATTAAATATCAAAATCAGTTTGGCTAATAATAATCATAGTTAGAATAATGAAAACAATAAAATTCATTATATGGGAGGTATTCTAAATGAAAAATTGAACACATTTCTTATCAGACTCCGATTTGTATAAATTCGAATTGTAACAAATAAAAGTAAAATAAATGTTACAGGAAATTTTTTTTTTAAAAATAACAAACATACAGACTAATTCGGGCGTAACCCTACTAATATTGGCAGTCAGTTATTTATGGCCGCGTAGTACCTCTTCAAGACAATATAATTCATTTTATATATTTTATTAATTCTTTTTTTTTATTTTTTAACAATATTAATTAGATTTAGTACAATATCTTGGTAACAATAGTGTTCAGGCTAAATATACACAATATTATAACACCTAAAGTTACTAGTTTTTTTTTTTTTTTTTTACGTCGGTGCGTTATTCAACGAGTACCTATTCACTATTAAGTAAAAATTAACGGGCTTTAATGGCCAGACAATATTAAAACACTATAAAAGAAAAAGAAAAAGGAAAGAAATATTATTTTATTATATTAAAAATAAATTAAAACCATAACATAAATAATGAAATAACGCACTTCACTATATATATAATTATTATTTATATTGTATGGCCGAAGTGCGAGCACAACGATAATATTGTGGCACAATTATTAAATCACATATTGTATAGCCATTTATTGTCATGAATCGATGCGCTTCTTTATTTGCGAATCGTTTCTATGCAACTGATGGTCGGGTGTTGCTTTCAAAATATCTGGCTGTATGTTACGACTTAAGGAACTACCCAACGACACACTGTTCTGGGCTAACGCATTCATGTAATCAGCAATCAACAACGTTATTTCAAGAATCTGTCAAAAATTAAATAGACAACTGATATAAGAATACTGATACTATTACTCTTTAAGATTTTCAAATTTACCTTTGGTTTGCTTAGTGAGAATAAAAGTTTATGGGACTCTATGATTGCAGAATCCGACGCTATAACTAACATAAAATCGTCTTGACAACCACCGAATGTCAATACTTGTCCAAACATGTAAGTTTCAATTAGTTGCATTGAACGCAATTCCAACAAACTGATACTGTCCTCGGACACGGCCAACCACACAATAGTGCCGGGCAGTACTGTATTTTCTCCGTGCTTCATCTAGTCAACAAACATTATTATTATTATCTAATAAGGAGTCAATGGTGTATTTATAATATTCACTTTGGCTTGGAATAGGGTGCATCCGAAATATGGCCATTTTCTGGTACAAGTCAAGTATATACGAACGCAATCGACTAAATTTCGCCCCTTTAAAGACATCCATTTTTCTTGAAGACCGGTTTGGAGATGTCTGCAAATATATTAACACAAAATAATAAAAATAACAGAACAAAATCAAATTTGATTAAAAACCACAATATGTATTTATAAAACATTGTTAAACTAATATTTTTAAAACAGTAGTTATTTTGCATACTTTATCGCTTCTTGAGAGGCCCCATCACGGTAACGCAGTGGATAGAATTTATCAAGCGCTTGGAGCACTTGTAATTCCTTAGTAGTACCACCACTACCACGGTTTTTATCACAATAAAACTCGCCAAAATCAATCTGAAAACAATTAATAAAGAAGCCGATAAATATGGATAATACAGTTAATATATTACAATGTAAAACCAAAAATTATCGATAGGTTGAAATTATTATGCTGTACCTGTGCCATTAGTGCGGCTAATTCTAACGCGAGTTCTTTGGTAAGGGGAAATCTACCCTGGACAACCTGTTGATTAATTTGATAGCACAGCAACAACCTTTCACGTTCGGTCTCTTTCTTGACGAACGACTTGAAGTAAAGTCTGTTCTTAAAAATCAGTCGTATGACCCGTGTATTTTCAAATTTGCCAGAACCCTTCTCACGCAACGCTGTTTCCCATTTAGAAATTACATCGCACAACTAACACAGAATCAAGTGAAATAATATTTATCAATTAATATTCAATTGAACAAAACTCAATTTGATTTTTTACCTTGGCTTGAGACTCTATATAATGTTCCAAGTCTTTTTCGATGGGATCGTCACTGAACAAAGTGAAACCAGAATGTTGACTATCTCGACATCCCGTCTCTTGATTGAGCGTGCATAGAAATTCTTCAATAGTGGTTGAACCATCGAAACCAACGACCTACAAGACAATACAAACGTAATATATTCGCCGAAACGAGTAAAGCAGGAAATGTGCATTCAATATTCCATATAAATGGCCCATATATACTTGGTAGGTCCCATTGAGCATGTGGACAGGTATGGAGTGAGGCAATGAATGATGATATGGATTTTTCAATAAAATCGACAGTACTTCCATTCTGGACGGTTTCACTTCGCGCACACCATTCAATATGGTACGTTCCAATGCACGTTCGCAGTACGCAGCGTACTTTCCACATTCAGTCCTGGACAATGGAATAAAACGTCAAATAGTAAAATCGCACTAATGAATCACACATATGTCCTGCAATAATGTCAATCACTCACTTGGTATCTATATTGCGTTTTAGGTGTAGCTTGAGGAACCAAAGTAGTTTGGTGTTTTTAGGTACGTAGAGAGACACAGCCAGTGCCAATAATTGCCAACCCTGAACAAATACATATGTGGGAGGATTGGCTTTGCAGTGGTCGAGTAATGACGAGGTGGCCGGGCTCGATGGGGCGGTCATGCTATGGTTCGGCGATCCGGGTACTACGGACTGGGTCGTGCTGATGGTGGGCGACGAAGCCAAAGCCGCATCGCACGTGAACAGCGACTGTGTGGCGCACAATAAAAGTTGCTGAAAAAACAGTGGAAACGCGGTGCCTAAATGCCTAAACCTCTTGACTAATGTATGTTTGCAATAATAACAATAATAATTGTACGCCTCCCTTTCACCAATTTAGGAAAACGACCCGCAAACTGCAGCTATCGTTTAAGATCACATTATCATGGGTCAGTTCAAGTATTAAACACACGGATATTGTGTTTTCGAAATCATGCAACGACATGCACAAAATTAATAAAATAGGGGATTGCAAATAAACGGTTAAAACTGAGCAAAATAAAATAATATAAAATACAAAATACATTTTTTTTTTTTTTTACATAAATCAAATATTAATATAAAACTTTATGATATTAGAAATGCTAAAAGCTTTGAAACAGGTTATAAAACGTCTAAATATTTTTATTATATATGCACCAAATTGTCTATCATTTGAGTCTTGTTACAACACTCTATTTTTAATTATTTAATTTAATAATAGAACTTAAAGTTGACCGGTTTCAAAACCATATGGTTAAAATAACAGAACGAGAACGAGAACAATATTTCTATACAAGGACACCGCGTATGCAATGTTTTGTTTCATTTTATTAAACAGAATGATGGTTAACTGTAGAATTTCATACAAATTATTATTGTATTGTAGACAAAAAAAAAAAAAAAAACAAAAAAAAACAAAAAAAACAACCATTTAGTTATAGATTTCAGACAATCTACCAGAAGCAAATTTAAAAATTAATCAAAAATTATTGAGAATAAATAATTGTTTAAACAAATATTTACCTTCAAAGCAAAAAATATTATCTACAGAAACCATCGTTAAACGTATACAGAAAAATACATACACATAGTAATTCAAAATTAAATAATAATTTTAATAATAAAAGCTAGGTATTAAAAAGAACAGTCTATGGGATAGTTATTCGTATTATTTATTGTCACGTTTCAAGATCTTAAAAATGCAAAATAAAAATGTACTCCCAACAAATTGTCCAATTGAAATACTCAAATTTTAATAATCGCAAGACTGTTTTTTTCAATTCCAAAAAAAAGCGATGGGAAGGGGAACTTACACGATGCCGCAGTTTGGAGAATACCTGGACGCCGTGTTTGTGAGATGCGTGCTTAGACGTTTGTTTGACCAGGGCACATAATAACTCGGCTTGAAGTTCCCAATTGTCTAAGCACAATTGTAATGCGTTCTGCGCCAACACGACGTGATAATCAATACCGGCGTTTTCAATGGCCACGGACATAAATAACTGACAACTCTGAAAGGAAGGGGGTATAAAAATGAAACAATGCACTCAAATACAATGTCATAATTATTATGCCGGTATCGTTGTTTTACACATACTTTGAACAATTTAATGGCTTCGTATTGTAACGCTTCAACAGATAGAGTTGTCAAAGACGTGCTGATCGCTTCTTTGGAGTGCAAAAGGATTGGATGTTTCCATAGTACACAATCTAAAATAATAATCGGCCACAACGAATTAAACACCCGGTTCAGTAACAGTAATCAGTGATTTCTATTTACTTGGATCGCCAGACGCTTCCATAAGTTTTTGTATGAGTTGTTCGAACTGCGACCCCGATTGGGAACCACTGCCCGAAACTACAGTAAGATGGTATAGCCACGAATCCTGTAATCGTACGAATATTCGAGTGTTAATAACGGACAACAATAATTAATAACTGGCAAATTATTATCGGCGTGACCTTTTCTTGTTTGGAAGACATCAGTAAATAAGTCGGCGGGCCTTGATGTGACGGGTGCAAAGCGATCGTTGGCGGTTGATTGGAATCTCTTTCTTCGCTGTCCGAATCGGATACATGATCGACAGTTTCCACGCGGCAATCGCGCATATTTATTTGTCCGAAGGCACTCTGAATTACAATTAAATAATATATTTAAAAGAAATTTATAAAATTATATTAATTAAGGGGGGGAAAAAAAATAAAAAAATAATAATAATATAAAATTACCGTATCCGTCGAAGATTTGAAATACAAAAACGTCTTGCCCACCAGTACACACCAGCATCGTTTGGCGTGTCCGTTTCTCACTTTGGTGAGCCATCCTTGAATGGTCGGCTTATTGTTTTCGTTGTTCAACAGCAACTTGGTAGCGTTGTGTCTCTGGACGTTCTATATTAATACGTGATAAATAAATAATTATGATAACAGCAATAACTCGTCGACAATAAATCGTCAAACACGAAACGGAAATATTGTATTACTTGTAAAACTTTCACCCAGTCTTCCATGGCGGCGATCGAATCGGCCGTAAGGTAAAATGTCTTTTTGCTGGTCGATATTTCGAACGTAGCGGCACCGTCGGCCCGGGTTATCCGGCACAGGTCGTCGATCGTGATTTCTCGTTGTGGTTTACGTGCAATATCGTTCTAAAAAATAATTTTAAAAAAAAAATGTTTTATATAAAGGCAACAACGTCATAAGTTATTAGCGACGGGTACACCAGTATTCAGTGGCGTAACACGCAAATTTGCCACCCCACCCCCCTGAAAAACAAAAAAAAAAAATGTGCACCTAAAACATAGACTGGGTGTAAGATGCTCAACTTATTTCATCAATGTAAAATACGTATCGTAATAGATGATTCTCTGTGGATCAGGATTTCAAAAAAAAAAAAAAGTGCAGCCAAACAACTTCAAGGATCGCATTAAAATAATTGCATATTTTCAAATTTCTCATTACTAAACGTATTTAATTCGTCTAATGACTGTTCTATGTGAAAATTAATAAATTGACACAGTGGGGGGGGGCGATAAGCAGTGGCGAGAGGTCAAAAGATACGTGAAAGGAGAAAAAAAATGCTGAGAAACGCTTTATCGTTTAATCATTACCGTGAGTTTTTCTACACGGTAAGATTATTATTATTATTAACCATATTAAGACAATATATATTAAAACTAAATTAATTTGAAAAAGCGAATTCTTCAATATTATATTTCTCAGAGTTCGATATGCTCTAGGGAGTATAACACGAGGGCCCGCCGTTACGCCACTGGCAAGGGCAGTATTAATATTTTGTTCACTTGAGTCTTCCAATAACGGAGTTTGCCGTTGCTCAGCATGAAGAATCGCCGTCTCCACGTCTTCAATTTCCCACCGAGCTTCGCCAAATGTCCGGATTTGTCGAGTACGCCGGTTTTGGCGCAGCGACTCGGACTGTCCGCGATAACGGCCGCGCCGTTCAGGTTCAACCTCAGCACCAACGACGACCATTCCGTCGAGTCTTCGCCGCACGACATGGCATCCGGCGGTATCGCGTAGTCGTCCGATATACCGGACTCCATCGATGTATCTGCGCCAGACGCGAAGAAAACAAATATATAATAAACATAGTCACAGTGTCATCTAATGAACAATTTCAAATTGCGCGTCGTACTTTTGGACGGCGACCCGGACGAATTGTGTTTGACCGGCGAAAAGGTGGACGCGGTCTTGTGGCTCTTGCTCGGGCTGGAGCTGGACAGCGAGGTGTCTGTGTTGTCCGTGCTACTGCTGTTAGTGATCCTGGTCGCGGCGCTGTTGTGGGTGTTGGCCGTGTTGGCGTGTTCCGCTTCGCCGTCACTGGAATCGTCCGACGAATCGCCGGTGAACGGACTGGATCGAATTTGACTGGCTCTCTATAGAAACGCCAACAGGAAAGCCGATTAAAATCAACATAATAAATTGATGGTGCAAAACGAGAAATACGCGTGCTTTTACCCCTTTGACCGTGGCGTACACCGGTACGCTAATGTCGCAATACCCTTGCGACGTTACCACTCTGCCGGTCGGATGCGCCGCGGTGCCGGGAGGACCGGCGGCCGGTTCGATTTGGCTGGTCGGGGCCGTCGACAGGCCTTCGTTGGCCACCTGGTATATACGCGATTCCCAGGAGGGGAACCTGTGCAGAGGCGGCGTCGGCGGTTTGTTGTTGACGGACTTGTCCCACGGCAGTTTCTCGCGGTTGGGCGTGTAGATTTCCGCATAGTCGTGCGCGATGTCCGATTCGATGCACACGGACTTCGCTGTAAAACGCCAACATTTATTTAATTTTTTTTTTTTTTTTTTAACTTTTCCTGCGAACCGATGTTAGGTGGGCTCTATGCAAAGGGGCGCCGGAACAATAACAAAGGCAATCAGGGCTGTCGCATTTGCGGGAAATATTCCCCGGGGGCCCCCACTGATAAATTATATAGGTTTATGTAATCCATAATGATTTTTTATGTTAAATATTGAAGCAAAACTTGAAACAATCGAATAGAGGCTATTAGTACATATAGAATCGTTGACAATGCAATGAATATGGACAAATTGTCGAGGGCAGCTGCAAACGGGGTTTCCGAAGTTTCTCCAATTTTGAATAAAATTGTAAATTATTTTTTACCTTTGAACGATAAGACTTTTCCACTAATCAATCGCCCGGTTTTACGTTATTTTCGATGGAAATCGCATGGAGTTTACTGGGGCCCGTTAACCAAAAATATGATTAAAATATACTTTTTACAAAAGACCGACAAATAAAATCGAAACAGTAATAAAAGAAAAGTTGTATTATTTTTATTAGAGCCGTTGTTTTCAAGATATTTAGTTTAAATATTTATGTCAGTTAGTATCGACTAAAAAAAAGGAAAACAAAAAAGTATTTCTGAAATAATCTTTTAAACGAAACAAAAGTTCCCAGCCCTTGGCCCCCGGGGTTTAACCAATTGTTCCGACGCCAATGGATCTACGTTATATATATATATCGAACGACGGGTCACGTACGTCTGATGACCGCGGTCAGGTTAAGCGAATCCGTGGTAGTGGTCAAATCGTTGACCAGCTGTTCGTGGACAGGAATGTCTGTATGACCGTCGACGGCGGACCCGGCAGCGGGCGGCACCTGCACGCATGCGGACATGTGCCGGCGGTGCGTGCGCTGGGACCGCTCGGGCGTCCTGGTCTTGTGGTGTCTGTCGACTTGGGCGTAAACCGGTTCGTTGTCGGATAGAGCGCTACAAGAAACATAACGGATATACGGGGTGTTATGCATTCGTGACCGTTAATCCGTATTATATTCCGATATACTCACTGCGTGGAACCGGTGCTGTTGGCCCTGTGCAACGACGACGTGCTGGTGCGCGGCGACGACGTGCCCGCGCAAGCGCTCACGGCCATTTTGTCGGCGCTCAGTTGGGCCATGTGCCGTCTCAGCAACTCCAGCTGTTGGTTGCACTTGTGGTTCTGCTCCCGCAGGTGCTGGTTCTGCGCTTCCAGGTCCCTCAGTTTGTTGGTCACCCATTCCTTGATGCGCGCCGCTTTGGCCTCGACCATTTTGGCGTCCTGGAGCCTCAGCTGCCGCTGTAACGGTGTCGTCGTTACGTTAATAGCGATAACGCATGCGATAACGCGCCGTGCGCGCCGGCCTTACCTGTTCCTCCACCTGGGTCGCCAGTTTGCTAATCGCCTGTTCCTTTTCTGCTTGGTCAGGTAGATGATGCGTAGTCCATTCGGCTTGTAGCCGCTCCTCCATAACACGCACCTGCGAACGAGCAAAAAAAAAAATTAAAACGATTCGCGAATAGATATATTTATATTTTTTTTTACAAACAACGTATTAATATATATATTGAATATTATTTCTATAATTGATACCTTCGGGGCCGGGCGAGACGGAGGAGACGCAGCAGTGTACGCGACTAGAGGTCAGTGCTAATAATGACGAATATATTATTTTAAAAACCGTCTATCGCGCGCTGACTCACGGGACTAGACTACAAAATAATAATAATAATAATAATAATAATAATAGTCGTAGTCGTCTGGCGAACGTAACCCTCGCCCCACCGCCCCAAGTCGTGCACGCACTCCACCGCGAACACCCTATGACCGGGTCAATGCGATAATATATTTTATAGGGGGTGCAAGCGCACAATGGATCATCGGGGGTCGGGCGCCCCTCTGTTCGCGCTCATCGATTTTCGTTGGCTGATTTGCGAACCCACGAACGAAAATCACATACGGAACAGTACTCCTACTATTTCCTACTCCTCTAACCATATTCGCTTTTTTTTTTTTTTTTTTTTTCCCACAGCCGATATTTACGTAATGACGTATAGAAACAAAAAATATCATTGTCCGGTCTGCGGACGAGTTACATACACGATTGGTCGTACACGACTCGGCGCCCAGAGAAATCGAAGAGAAATCGAGATAAACCCCGTAAATCCCGGCACTATGTCCGGACGTGTGCCAGCGTTTTTACTCGGCGGGCTGACCACGCGAATTTTTTGTTGTTTTTTGCTCGTATTTTACGGTTTCTCGGTCGGGCGTACATGTAATTGCCTAATTGCCTATAATTATCTGTACCGCGTCGTAAACACTAAATACCAATACGGGTGTACGCCTAACCCGAATCGCGAAAATGCACGTACCTTATCCTTTATGCGCGGCGGAGGCGGTGGCGTATCGTGGCTGTTGGCGACCCGACGTCGGACATGGGAAAGCGGCCGGCGCGACACGGACAACGCGGGGGAAAAAATACAAGAACAGAGAGTGAGAAAACAGAAAGAAAGAAAGAAGAAGAAGAAGGAAAACGAAAAAAAAAAAGGTAGTGATAAAAAGAAAACAACAAAAATCAGAACGATAAGAAGACCCGTTGATAGTACGGCGTGTGTGCGGTGATATCGCGCGTGCGGAATACGCAGGCGGCGACGGCGGCCGTACGGAACATGTGATCGGGCGCGCGGAAAGGGGTGTGCGCGCGACGGGCAAATGGGGTGCGGGAAGTATTAAAAAATCAATGTTCCCCGGTCGTCGACGGGGTACGCCACGCGTTGCCAGCGGCAACACGCGCGCGGTCTGCGATGCCGAAATAAAAAAAAAATACTCTTGCCGGACTATACGCGGCCACGGTTACGTACGAAGGTTGTTGTTGTTGTTGTTGTTGTTGTCCGCACGTAACCCGTATTTTATACGTATGCGCCGTCCACGTGCGGCCCGTCGGCGTTCCCGTTTACCGCGGTACGTAACGCACACACCGAAAAACGACCGTCGTGACCGGTGACCGTTTCCCCGCTGTCGTCCACATGTCGTCGCTTTTTTTTTTTTCTCTCACTGCGTTCCGGTCCCGTTCGATATCGCGTTCGCGGCGGACGGAAGTATACGCGCGCTTCCCCAAAGTTGCCGCGCTCCGCGTGTAGAGGTCGCCCGCTGTGTCGTCGCGGACCAACAACAACAATGAGTACGCTGTTGCGGAAGGCCGGACACCCGGACACTGTCCGTGATAATCGCCACCAGCCACGCGCTGTTTGACGTAGAAACGAATGATTAAAAAAAACCACACGGAAATGCGAATTTTAGTACTCGAACGCTCAACGTTCAGAGTCGGACGGAAAAAGAAAAAAAAAAAAAAAGAGTATAACACGACAACATATACATATATATATATATATATACTATTATAGATGAGTAAAGAACGACGGTGGAAATTGTTAAACAAAGAGGCGGCCGACCGGTAAAAAAACGATCGACAGAGTTAACGGAGGGTGCGAGAATTTTAACGAGATTTAATGGGGATAAAACGAAGGAAAAAAAAAACGGCCGGCGCGAAAAATGTACCGAAAAACGCCACGCTGCCCCGCCGAATCGCGACAACGAGGCGATAAAACGTCGTCGTCAAAACACGGAATCGATAAAAAGATATTACGTGCGGCCGGTATTGTAAAATCTCGTGGAGGGAGAGGGAGAGAAATGAATGAGAAATAAACCCGACGAATTCTTTTCACGGTGTATTCGTGTCTCTGCAGATATCGCTATCCGCGAGATTAACCGTCACGAAGAGAGAGAGAGAGAGAGAGAGAGAGAGAGAAAGAGAGAGAGTGAGAGAGATGGTTCTTCTTTTGAATGTTGGAAACGCGGTATTAGAATTTTTTTTTTCTTTTTCCATTTAAAGCCGTTAAAAAACACACCTCGGCACGATATTATGATAAAACGCAGAATACAAACGGATTCTTTATATCACGAACCAGCGATTTTATATATATATATGATGATCCGTACACAAGCGGACATTTATGAGCACACATCGGAGATAAATTTAAGCGGCCCCGTAATGGTTTTGGTTAATATTTTGAGCGGGCAATACGATGCCCGTACGTTTACTAAAACCTCGGTTCGGTTTCATTGCCCGACCCTTAAACCAGTAGTACCAGAGTTCAGTACCAAAACGAGTGCGAAACTGGGTAGCGTACACCTAATAATAAATAAGGGAATTTCCCTTTAAGCATTCTTCGTCAAACACGCGGAGATCGATTTTCTGTCGATCAGTCGACGACCGAACGCGTAACTAGAATAAGCGATAAGAATTCTGGAAACAGAATTGAACGGACGGTACGAATAGAGAAATATTTTCTACGTGAGATCGTCGGCAGCGTCGCGAATTTATACATTTCGAAATTTTCAAATCGAATTTGTGAAAATTAATAACGGAAAATCGAAAAAGTGCCGTGACTTCGCGCAGAATTCAATTATGCTTACGGAACTCTAATCGCTGCACCGTACGTTGTGTGTCGTGATAAAGAATGGTAAAGGAAACCTCCCCCCGTTCCGTTTCGAAGCCACTGGACGATTTTTTTATTTTTTATTTTTTTTTTGTCAATACCATTTACGAAATTTCGGTCTTATCGTATAAAATGGCGATACAAACCGTAAGTCGTGTATGCCGTCATAATAATATCGCTAATACGCCATGGCAACGGTTTTTTTTTTGTTTTTGTTTTTAATCGATCCGACAGGTGTTTATTAATGAAATTCAATTTGCGTAATAATATTTTCACTGTGCAGCACTTGTAATGACTAAAAAGATGTCAAACGTTATTTTCTCGTCGTATAAGTACACGACGGACAATTTATATCGACAAATCTTATTATCGAAAATCGTATGCCCCGGGGCAACATATTTTAGACACCTCCCCCTCCCCCCCAAAAAAAACACTATTTCAAAATGTAAGACTGTTTGAGAAATTTATTTTGTTTATTAAGTTTTTTCAATTATTTCGGATAAGATATTTAATATTTGTCACGGATATATCTTGGAATTGAGTATAATTTATTAAGAATAAATCCGGAGTATCAATTAAATATTAGCATTTGTAAGCAATACGATTAATATTGTACATGTACTAATCAACAATAATCACCACTGTAAAAAGTCCGAGTAACATTAAAATAAGTGTCCTCGCCCCCCCCCCCCTCCAACTGATTTTTTTTTTGTCAGGCCATGCCACTGATAATAACCTTACATAACTTTACATTAACATACTTAATTTGTTACGCACAACTCCCTAGGGACACTGGTGGCATAATACTCACACACAAACGTATATTGCATTTTCCACCAAAACAACAAATACACGGCGTATTATATAATATTTTTTTTATTTTTATTTTTTTATCAATATACAGTAAAAATTCGATATAACGAAGTCTCACGGGGAACAAAAAAAATTCGTAATACGAGGTCTGTTCAAAAAGTATCAGGATTAATTTCTTCTGTACCTTGAAATCGTTGCACTTTAAGCGCAGATTTTAGTCATGGAAATAGAAAAGAATCACATGGCGCCTGATCAGGAGAATAGTGAGAGTCCGCGGGACTACAGCAATTTTTTTTTATCAGCCAAAAATGCACGAATCAACTGCGCTAAATGTGCCGGTGCGATGACTTGGTGAACAATCGCGGAACGAAATGCAGGTCGGCATCATCTGTACATTTTCCTGTAAAATTGCACGACATGACTCAATTGAGATTCACTTTGTTAAAAAAAATGAACGGTAAATCGGCGGCCATTTCGCATTTTCTTCGCAAATTGTGCGAAAAAAACACAATTCGTTGTTGGATGACGTCGACGGACTTCCAGAACGTGGATCGTCTTCAGTTGACCGCCGACTGTCCTTGGAACGTTTAAAACACTCGAAAGTCACGGGACCACTTAATGAATCATCGCCAAAAAGCGGTTTTAATCATTTCCGTACGTTTCCTTTGTACCAAGTTTCAAGCAAAACTTGATGCACACGCGTTTTTCGTTAATTTCGGACATGTCGAAAACGGCGAACGAAAAAAACCGACTGGAGTTAACCACGTGTAATATTAAACTGTGATAAGACAGCGACTTCTGGTTTTGTTTAAAATATTCACTAATTCAAGGGGCGTACATCTATTTACAATTTGAAACGTTATCGTGTGAAGATTAGCCGTAATAACATTTGTCCTGGTACTTTTTGAACAGACATCGTACAGAGAATTAGATGTTCTTTTTTTTCCATATGTATCAATTTTATTAATTTCACATTCTATATTTTATATTACAAATAAACATAAAATATCATATAAAACCTACATATGTATTATTATTTTTTTATCTTAATTAATTTTTTAATTAAATTACATATTATGTATTTTTTAATGTTAATTTAAAAGAAATGATCCGTGAGTTTCGTTTGTTTATTATTTTTATAAATTGTACTGTTTTCGTAAAATGTTTCGATTTCATTGAGTTTAAAAAAAATTTCATCCGAAACATTTGCTCGCTCGTTGTCTAAAAACAATTTCTCACAACAGAAAAAGGCGTTTAGTAACACTTTTTCTGTGAGCTTAGGTAATTCTTTTCTGCACGATCTCCTTCGATTTCATCACATTTTGTACGATTACGTTTACATGTCAGTGTTGGAACTGCGGTCAAATTAACCGGCTTGCCTACCATCAATGTCTTATATTCATTGGAAACAATAAAATCGTCGGTATTTTAGAACAATATTTACCGTTCGATAGTGACAAAGTTTACGAAAAACCAGGTTTGTCATCGAATTCGTTAATTCGTTATACAGAAACATCAGATTCGTTATACAGAGATACATTTACGCACGATTAGGTTTAATTGTTATTGAACGTCACGGTTCTCAAAAATAATTCGTTAAATAGGAAATGCCGTTAAAATGAAAGTTCGTTATATAAAAGTTTTACTGTATAAACCGGCTCCTCGATGGACTAAAAAATATTTACTCTTGTGCCACCCCCAGATAAGGGTCCGGATAAAACGCATCGCCTGTGCGTTTATATGGCATCGATACCTTCGACCGCGGAAATCCTTTGCAAATTTTCGTCGGTCGAGGGGACTAAGAGTTTTTATTTTCCCCGTCCCGCCGCGGTCTCGATTTAATCTCGTGATTAATAACCTTTTTATCGTCGGTATTTTCAATAAAACGCGACAATATATATATATATATATTTTTTTTTTTATATATATATATTTTTATACATTATAATGTCTTCCGGTAAAATGTTAAGAGGACTCGGCAAGCTTTACGGCGGCACCCATAGACTGGTACACCGGATTTTAATAAATAACCGTGTACGATAAATTTTAAAACAAAAATATGCGTTCCCGTGACGATTACCTCGACGCACCGTCTACACGTTTAAGTATCGCGCCATAAAATAATAACCGTACAGTGTACGTATATAATAAAATAACTCTCGTGTTTCAGTCGTATAATACTCGTATTATTATAATGAATGCGGTTTTATGTATTGAATTTAAAAAATAAAAAATAAAAAAAATTTAAAATTAAATGTATAGAGGACGAGTATTTTCATATTCTTTTTTTTCATTACTTTATGATTCCGCGGAAATTATAATATTTTATTGATTTTTTTATTTTTTATTTTTATTTTAATGAGTTATATTGCAATCGTCATTACTGTGGTTTACCAATAAAACCGCATGTAAAACACGAAAGTAAAAAAAAAAAAAAAAAATATTTATTAAAATGAGGCTATCGGTATGTATAATAGGGGGGGGGGTTGTTGTATAAAGGAAATTTTAACGAAATAATCGAATACAATGGAAATTGATCGACTAAAAACTATTCGAATTCGTTTTCGTGTGAAGTCTATTCGTAAAATGGGTAAAAAAAAAAAAAGTACTCGGCGCAGCGATTTTAGAACTTTTACTCTATTTGATGGATAACGAAATATTCAAATGATCATATTGTGACCTTTTTTTTTTTTTTTTCATAAAACCGGTAGATTTCTTCTAGGTAAAGCGATTTTCAGCATGAGATTTTTTTTTTTTTTTTTTATGTTCAAAAACGCCGCTCATCCCCCGACGCCTACCTGTCGTTGAAAACTTATCGCTATCTATACACATTTCGACCAAGTACGAATATTTATTAGTTTTCGTGTAGGACGTTCGAAAAATACCGTTTACGCCGACCGGTTGGACTGACGACTATTCGTATAATATTATTATTATTTTATTTATTTTTTTTTTTTTTTTGAAGGGGCAGGGGAAAAAAACCATCAAGTTGCACCGCGTGTGTGTTTAGAGAATTCGTTATTAAAAACGTTTCCGGGGCCGGAGCGACACAGTTAAACCAGGATTGGAATTTTAAAGGGGGTATAATATTCGCGCGGGTCAACCGTGTGTATAAATCGGAAAGAATTTGAATTTAATACCCTTTCCCGGGTATTTTCAGCTAATTTACAATTCCCCTTGAGCATTTTATACGCCGTATATATAATATAATACACACACATATATAAGTTTACTCGGTATATATAATTTAACAACCCTTCGCGAACGCAATAAAAGCTTCTTAAACCAGTTTAATTAACAATTAAATCTTTAGCGAATTAATTTCGCCCCGACGCCGTGTACAAATAAAAGAAAAACCGAATGTTTAAAATATAAACGAATATTAATTCGAATAATATTCATTTACTCGGCGCGGGTCATTTTTATTATTATTAATATTATTTATTTATTAGGCGTACGAATTCCGATTTTTAACGAACCGTGTTCGGTTGTATATATATATAAAAAAAAAATTGCTTGGACCGTTTCGAAAAACCGTGGAAAAAAAAAAGAAAAAAAGAAATAAAACCACGGGAACAGTTCTATACGGGAAAATACGAAAATATGACACCGAATTCCGACCGCCGCGAAAATAATTCCGCCCTTATTTGGTTTTGGGTTTCGCTCTGTATTATTATTATAATAATATAGGAATTGTATACGGCACAATATACACTTACGTGCAGTTATTTTCTGTATAATAAATATTTACTACGCTGCGGAACGAGAGGAATTGCATAAAACATATATATATATATATATATTTTTTAAATAAAAATGAAAATTTATTAAGATCGAATTGGTAGGGAGGAGGGGGCGGAAAAAATAACTATCGCATAATATATAGGAGAAATATAACCGGGAACCGAGAATATTTTCGCATAAAACAAAAAACGCATTCAAATTAAATATCAAATTATAATCCGAATACGAATAAATCTCACGACTTATCCTATTTTCGTACGAAATAATCACGAGGCACGTGTATTCGAATCTCTCCGTCGGGTCGTAAAACGTATACGCATATAAAAACGAATAGGAAAAAAAAATCCCATAAAAACATAAAAATCTATTCGAAATAAAATATGTATACATATATCACTTATTAGATCGATGGTTGTGGGGGGGACGAATCGTAAAATATATGGCGAAAATACCTATGCTAGGCAGTCGTAAAAGACGGTGTTTAGAAACAAACGAGGACGAAAATCGTTTTTCGAATCCTCACTTATTTCGGTGAGAATGTGGCGAATCCGTGACGGTTTAAAAACGCAGTTGATATCCGGGCAGCAAATGTTTTTAATGAATTAATGATAAGGCTAGATGTACTTTCGGAAATTGGAAAATAAAATTATCTAAATACATTTTTTTTTTTTTTTTGACTTACATAACTGGGGAAGCGACAAACCGTCCCAATTACAAACCATTCAAGCATTCCGATCCATATCCCTCCGTCTCATAGCCTCTGCTCCATGGTATGTCACGAATAACGCACTCCACAAGGACTTAAAAATCCAAACTGTTGAGCATCTTACCAAATAGTATTACATTATATTTCGCAAAAAATTACAACGACATCAAAATCCTCTTATATCCCACCTATCCTCACTTACACTACCTGAAAACCCTCCTCGTCGCCTTAAAAAGCGACACCAGTGTCGGGATCTTTTGTAATAAATAATAATAAAAAAAATCTATAAATTACGTTTAATTTAAAATCTGAAGTGTTTTATCACTGAATGGTCTCCCTTATCATGTCTTTCTGTTTGTCTTCATTATTGTTTTTACATTTTACCACATTTGCTTATTGTGTTTTGATAATACAGATTGTAGATTTTTCTAATAAAAAAAAAAAAAAAAATAACATATTTCCAACATTTATCTCGTCTAAACATAACTTTTAAAAGATTCGTCAATTATCTTGTGTAGGCAATACAAAATGCCGTCTTTAATTATCTCGGTAATTCGTTCTGTATTGTCTATAATAGTTGCACACGCTTCGCCGTTATAAAACTGATAACGTGAACTGTGATTTCCGAAAAAAAAAAACCCACAGATAATATTGATCCTAGTAAATAAAAAATCGACTTATTTATTTCAACTATATATATATATATATATATATATATATATATTTTTTTTATATACACAAACTTTCAATACCATTAACGGTGACCGCTGGTTTTGGAATGCTGTTCAAAAAATTGTTCGAAAATAAAATTGTATTATAATTTTTCAAAGTACAAACGACGTGACAAAATTCAAAATGAAAACAATTAATGCATACTCGTTTTATTATTAATTTTTTTTTTTTTTTTGTATAATAAATTATCGAAATGTATTTTATTAAACATATAACATTTATCACTTATCTCATTTGTACGATTGTATTGAAAAATATCTATTATCTTATCTAGATCACTATATGATTATATATGATTATTTATGCCGAACACTGAGCGTAATATACCGTTACTTTAAAAAAAAAAAAAAAAATATATATAAAATGTGCAACTATTCCATACGTTAATATACACGGAAATTAGCGAAAATACCGGAATACCGGCAGTCGTCGAATATCGAATACCGGTAACGACAATTCGAATACCGCCGGCCACGTTATGAATAATGTATGTCTCGAGGATTATCCCATTTATACCCGGGTGACGAAAACGTACGATTTTTATTTTCTATATTTTCAATTCGAAACAATAACCGGTAGGCCGAGTATTGATTTTGTTTTGTAATTAAAAATATGTCTCTACTAAATATATACCGTCCGAAACCACGAGCGACGAGTTCACGTTTTATAATTAACATTTGCGACGAATTTTTTAAAAAAAAAAATTGTTTGTATCGCGGTCGAAAATAATAATAAAATCTAAAAAAAAAAAATATATATATAAAAACGTGTTTCCGAGGCACATTTAATCCTCCTCTTGCCCCGTTGTCAAAAAAACATCAAATTACCTACCAGCCGAAACGCGAGTCCGTAATTGAATTTTTTTGTTTATCAATTTAAAAAAAAAAAAAAAAAAACCCTACTATAATCTATATCGAGACGAGACTTTTTAACGTGGATTAGTTATATTAAAAAAAAAAAAAAAAAGGAGGGAAGAAAAAACAAAAAACACCAAAGTAAACAACGCTAAAAATATATACATATATATTAAATAATATAGTTAGAGTAGGCGGCGGCGGCGGCCACGACGTCCCAGTTTTTTCATGTACATAAAAAAAAAAAAAAATAAATAAATAAATAAAAAGAAGAAAAAAGTGATGTGCGGAAACTCCATTATCAAACTACTTAAAACAAGTTCGCGCATACCGTAGCGGACGGGCAAAAAAGAGGGGAAAAAAAGGGGGAAAAAGATCATATATACGCACACACTTTATAATTTATATACGTTTTGAAAGTTTAATAACCGTTATTGAATATTTTAACTATAGCAACGAATTGACCAAGCAGAATATATATATACTGTAATAGTATTATGCGCGTAATTTGAATTTTATAATATGTACAGGGTGATTTTTGATTTTTTTTTTTTTTTTTTTATCACGATCCGACGGCGATTAAGAAAGATATACGAAGATTTTGTGTAAAATTTGATTTCGGTTTCAGTGGCTAACTTAACCGATACGGAATCCGTCTGACGATCGTATTATTTGCAATATTATCATCAAAACCTAAACCATATGTATATATATATATATATATGTAAAACACGTATTAACTTTTGATTTTCGATTCGAAAAAATAATATTCTCCTAAATATTTCGATACGCACAACGCTAATATCGTAAAGGTTTCCACGTGTGTGGGATCAACATCGAGTCGGGATAAGGGGTGTCGACTAAACAAATTGACGTGCAATTTGATTGCGTTACACGGATATTATTGAAACGTTGAGAAAAATATTCTTGGACGTTTAAAGAATTCGGTGTTGAAAATGATGTTGGGGAGAGGGTGATGGATGGTAGAGTTATTATAGTTTCATAACCATAAGCCAATCTCACTCGTATTATTCGAGACGTTTAAAGAGTGGACGTATTAGAAATAATGGCGAAAATAATGTTAAAACAATATCATTTGGCTTAAAATACCGGGCCACCAGTTCTGGGGCCATTGGCTAATTCTTCACCGACTATTACCCCTATACGAAACAGGAGATCACTCCTAATTACGCGTGTCTGCCAATCTTTTGCTCCAGGTGGCCCGTTTCCATTGGGGGGTGAGGGGTTTCCAATATTGTGTCATTTCTCGAATTGTCTTCGGTCTTGTGCTTGCCGTATAATCATGCCCTGACCGACTGATGCGTTATGCGCTCTTCATCGTCGCGACTTCATTTCCCCCCGGGACCCGCAAGTCGAACGATTTTTTTTGCCGTCGGGCCCGAATACCCTCCGTTAGGGCATACTGAACATTATAATACAGGGGTAGTGGCCACTAACCTTAACTTCGGGAGCCGAAAATTTATACAGCTCATTCGAGACGAGCCACATTGTAAAGCGATGTTTATACAATTAAGACACAGTTTTCATTTTACATCAAACGACATACTATTATTAACATTATTCTTGTTTTACTTTCATAGGTACTTTTTTTGTAAGTTTTTTGAAATCTGGCTGATAATTTGTAAGCGCGGTTCGCACAAGTCCACTTAAATGTTCAACAGTTAGTTCAGACCGATTTAATGAATTTAAGCGTTGATTACAATGATTCGCATACATAAGTAGTACCAAAGATTGAAATAAGTCTCATAGCCCTCTATTTTGTTAGTGCGTGTTTTTATTCTGGAACATTTTCCCAAAATGCTATAGTAGAAACACCACTTCGTTTGAGTCCATTTAGTCCTTCGTCCTAGTTCTTGCAGTTCTAGTAGCTCCAACCACACCGGGACTATTTTTGGCCACACATACTAAAATCACCGACACCGTGCCAATCTGTACCTAATAACGACTGTAATGATAACGAAACCGACGGCAATAAATCACTATCTAACGTTTTTAACGGTTATGACAGAATTTTAGTCTAGATTTGGTTGAAGAGCCGCACGAAACTGATTTAAGAGCCACATGCGGCTCGCGAGCCTCGTTGTGGCCACCCCCGTTATAATGATTAGAGGAGCAAAAAAAAAAAAAAAAAACAAAAGAGAAATGTAATTTATTTAAAATCCTACGAGAAAACCGTAGGAACGTGAACGAAAAAAAAAAATTACCTCGTATATAATAAAACTACGAAGCGTCGTCATAACGTGTGCCTAAAATAATAAATACCGATGGTCCCGCGAGCGCGCGCGTGTTAATGGCAATAATAATAAAATTACACGACGGCGAATAAAATGGCGGACGGAAAATTGCCCGTTTATATGGCCTGATTATAAAATATACACGTGTGGAGTGAAATCGTATTAAAATTATTATATATATATATATATATATATATATTTTTAAAATCCGATTACGGACGTATGCGTACGACAACATCGAGGCAGCGGAGCAACGGTCTCTTGTACGTAACGAGCCAATCAATGAAATGTCATCAAACCGTAATTACAGAATTGTATACGCCAGCCGTGTACGCTATATATTCGTTATTATATGTTTTAATGGCCTCCGGGATGCGAGGGGTTTATACGTTCAGAACCGTATAGTTTATTTGAAAAAAAAAAAAAAAAAAAAAAATGTTAAACAAAAACACACCGTATTTGTAATTGCGGGGCTGCGTGGCCCGTGGGCGTGAAACAAAACGAAACGATCGTTCTCTCTCGGTATAAATAAAAACAAGTCTGTTTTTTTTCCCGCGTTTTATAAGTACAAATGTGTTTTTTCCCTCGCCCTGGCACCGAGTATCGTTTACTCGTCGTGTTTTTTTTTTTCGCTTATTTCATATTTCGGGACAACCGCGAGGGCTGCAAGGTACACTTTTGATACAAAAAAAAAATATTTTTATAGACACGGGGGAGGAGATACATTATTATGTTTACCTCTATATATACGATTCGACATTTTCGAAAAGGTATTAGATACATTTTTTTTTTTTTGTCAACCTTTAGATATAATATATAAGTGTTATTCATTCCGGACGAATTATATAAATATATTGCGATTATATAAATGTCGTCAATTTTATTTTTATTTTTTTTATTAAAAAAAAAAAAAAAAAAAAAAAAAAAAAAAAAAAAAAAAAAAAAAAAAAAAAAAAAAAAAAAAAAAAAACAGTTTACAATTATTATTATATGCAAAAATGTAAGCATGTTAACCGATTTTGTTAATTATAGTTTAATTTTAAAATATAAATTAATTTGAGTAACTTAGTCAAGTTACAAATGCTCAGGTTAATAATAACTTAAAAGATATATTTTTTTTTTAATAATCCTTAACCAGTTAGGCACACAGCGTTGAGAGTATAACAAATATTTAATTTATCTCAGATAAGATAATAGATATGTGGAATTCATTTAGGTATAAAAATAGATATATTTTGTTTTAATGTCAATTATTGAGTAAATTAGTATATAGCAAGGAGATAAAATTGTTAACGGATAAAATAGTTCAGTAAACGTAAGGGTAAATCACTACACAGTAACTTCGAACTTTTAACTAAAAGTAAAACAATGCAGTTAAGAGGTATTTAATATTTACTGCTATTGGGAAAACATTTAATTTTTAATATGTATATTTTATCTTGGATACATTTTAGATAGATTTCAAAATTTGAATCTAGATAAGATAACAATTATAAAAACAAAATATTACCTAGATAGATTTGCCTAAGTTAAGTTGAAATTATTTATTAAAATATAAATAACTAAGGTATATTCCAACATTTGTTTTAAATTTTTTTTTTTTTTTTGCTACTTAAGTTAAACAATATCAAACAAAAATAACTAATTTATAACTTTTTAACTAGTTACTTCCCCACCCCTGCCCAGCATTGCTTATAATAATATATACACTGTACTGCGCAATCATGGTAATTATAATGACGACATACGTTGTTTTTTTATGGATTTGTCGTTGATGTTGCGGGTTATACAATCTAAAAACCGCAGCCTTTATGGGAATTTCGCGGTGAGCGAATGCGTAATCAGGTTAGGTAAGGAAAATGTATAATTCATAATATTATACCGTACGGTGGAGCTTAAGACGTTTCGTAATAATTTGTTTGTAACACAATACAAACATAAAAAAAAAATATTAAAAAAAAAAAACAGTATCTAAAGACATACTTTTCGCCATTACATTGGTAGGCGGGATAGTCCGGAAGGTATAGGATATTATAAAGGGTTGTTCAATTTTTTTAACTAATATACACTACGATAAATCAATGCAAACGAAAAACAATTCTGAGTGGAAACGTGTTTTTCCCCCTTGTTGTCCCGGTAACCCAAATATAAACAAAAGTAAAACCGATGTATCGATTTTCTCGATTTTTTTTTTAAAATAATGTACAACAAAAACCATACGCTAAATAAATAATAATGAAATAGGACAAACAAATAATAATAAAGGCCACGGAAAGGAAACTCCTCATAAATTGTGGCCATTATTTTGTTCGCGTTTAACAAACGTAGAATGCAAACCTTTAAACGTTATCGTCATTACGATAATATCGGCTTGAAAAGGCGTTAAAAAGAATGACAACCATAAATATAGTCGTTAAAAAAGGGGAGGTGATCACACTGTCAATATTAAAGGGGTTGTCTATAATCGATTTTACTGAATTTTTGGAGAAAAAAAAATTCTTATTCACTTTCGTATCCATTTAAAAATGGTTCCGGGTCGTTAACACACAAAGTATTCATTAAAGTGTTATCGGTAAAATGGGAAATAGTAAAAATAAGGGTACACTAAAAAGTGATTTTAAAAAAACGTTAGCTCATTGTAAAAATTATAAAGACTACAACATTGTCTAGAGGTTCGCAAAATGTTCACATTTTATTCCTATTTCGGAAAATGTTTAAATTTTGGCGACTCATCATCACATATCACCACTATAATGAACTGTTTTTTCTTTTTCTCTCCCGAATACGAATTTTTATTAACAATAATCATTTTTAAGACAATCATATCAAAACGAAAAACGTTGTGTTATCGTATATATAAGTGTATTTAAACATATAGTATAACAAGAAATCACCGTCTCCCAGTAACTCTAGTTTTTATTTTTCATTTTGTTTTTATTAATTACGACGCACCAGTTTGGAAACCTTACTGATCTAAGACTAAATTGATTTTTTACTAATTTACTGGAGTGGTGATTTTTTTTTTTTAACTATAAACTACTTTGTTGATAAAACCTAGATAAAATCGCTTTTTTTTAAAAAAAAATATTCATCGCGTGCCCTGTTTTACGCTTTACTCACGTCTGTCGAGATAAAAATAAGAAGGATTTTTCCACACAAGGTTATTTGACGCGTTAAAAAAATGCTCGCGTTGACGTTCTTCTTTTTAGTCGATAAATATATATTTTATTTAAGTCCCGTTACGGTTATAACACACACACATATATATATATATAATATTATTATAGAGTATTTATTATTTTATTAATGCCAGAGGCGGTTTTAAGTGGTTATTCTCGCCGAGAAGCAGTCTCGCAAAAATTTTTTACGCTATTCGATAAAAAACAAACGACTTATAGTATTATTATGACCATATTTTGTCGCGCTATATACATCGTAATTTAACATAAACTACGCGATTATATTACATATATATATATATATATACACATTAATACGCGAGAATTATACAAGTATAGTAATATAATATCCCAGAAAAAAACGAGTGCGTTTTTATCTCTATACGGAAACCGGACCGAGATCGACGCAAACGACGTGCCGGAGGCACGTGGTCGTTACGAAATCGGTGTCGGCATATCGCGAAAAAAAAATACAATCGCACGTGCTAACGCGACGACCCGGTTTTTACATCTCCCGCCCTAAATTCGGGGTTTGCCGTGAGTTTGAATTTTTAATGCCACGCGACTTTTCCACGTTTCCCAGACGATTTTATGTGTAAAAAAAAAAAAAAAAAAACGACCAGTACCCAGGCCATGATAAGAAAATAATAAAGTCGCGGATACTGTGCCACTGTTGTAGGTGTAAAGTTGAGAAGGCATGACGATACATGGAGCAATTTCATTTATATCTGTACCAAATAATAACATAAAACGTCTAGTAAAACGCCTAATATTAATTTACTATGTACAAATTTCAAGTCTCTACGGATTATAATTCACTAAGGTACAACAACAACACACACAAAAAAAAAAAAAACCATAAAATCATTGTATTGCCGAATAATTTCATGCGTTTCCTACGATTTTCCCATTTATTTAGAAAACTACAACGAAAATGACCTCGCTCCAATACAACAACCAAATCCAAAATTATATTAGGAAATGTGTTACACTTTTAAATGGTATAATAACCAGTTACCAACTAAAATGTTAGTTTGGTCGATAGTTTGCGATTTCCTAAAATTTGTCATATCAACTGGTGATTGTGCATAATAACCGAGTCACTCGGTGAAAGTGATAAATTTATCATATTTTTTTTTTTATATATACAATTTATCATTCCAACCAACCATAATGTATATAATTGTCAGTACTCGTTGGTTAATATGATAAATCTCTCAAGGATGTTCCCTATGTGACCGTGTCACTTCGTGATTATGTCAGGAAATCGTCCGTTATACTGGCGGCCGGGGGTTCAACAAGAGGTGCAGCAACTGCGAAGGAAAATGCCTTTCAACAACTATACAGGGTGCGACGGAGCCGACTGCTGAATTTTGAGAAGCCATAAATAACGAACATTAAAACTTAGAGAAAATCGGTTTGTTTTATTAAAATGATTAGGAAATTCAATTTTTTAAATTATGTTTTGACATTTATATCTTCAAGATGGCGGCCGTCAGCAACAATACATTGCTGTAGGCGATCTCTGAAGTTTTGATATGATTTTCTGCACATTTCGATTGGTACGGCTGCGATTTCTACAGTGATTCACTCCTTCAGGTCATCTGTGGTATGGGGGGGCAATGTTTGAAAACCTTATCCTTAAGGAATCCCCAGAGGAAAAATAACATGCTTAAATCGGGGAAGCGTACCGACCAGTCTACGTCACCCTTTAGAGAGACCAACTGCCCAGAAAACGTTTGTGGCAAAACCACCAGCGAAATTCGAGCTGTGTGCGCTCTAGCCCAGTATTATTAAAACCATACGTCGCCCAAGTCATGTTCTTCAGCCATTTCCTCCAACCTGTGCTGGAGATAAGTTTCCAGCATCACAACACTCCCAAAGCAACCACGTGTTTCCGGGCAGAGCGTCTTGGTGACAGCTCATCAATTGCCTCTCTAACCAACTGCACGTTATCGGTGGTTCTTATCGTTCTAGGTGCTCGATGTCCACGTCCATTTAAGGTACTTCTAGTATTTTCCATTTGTGGAATCCAAAATTGAATAGTGTTGACATAAGGGACAGATTCGGTGCGTGGAATGCCAAGATATAGACGAAAACCCATTGTGTGGCAAACACGGAATGTTTATTTTCGAAATACGCGCGCACGATGAAACCTCGATGTACGCCTGTCCAGACCACGATTACGACTAAAAACTGTGTAAATCAAAACAGACCACAAATATAGGCCTGCGCTTATATTATCTTAGACCAATGACCTCGATAAACTACGTCGGTCGGCCCCGCCGCACCCTGTATAAGTGCCGTTGCGAGAAAAATGAAATCCTACGCAATTGCAAATGCACGAATGTTGCATTTGGTCATCTGGCGCGAACAAATATTTCCACACCGTATCAAAACGATAAACACGAATAAATCAACAAAACGCCAGGGAACGCGCACAAACTATAAAATACATTCGTTGTTTTATTCGGCATTATTATATCATGTAATTATCGATGAAATACAACTCGTACAATTTTCCCCCGAGAATAGAGTTACTACCGTACGTCCCGATTTGAGAAAAAGTCTGGATTTTACAAAGGGTAAACGTTTTACATGGCTATATATATAGGATGTTCACTACTGTATAAATGTACAATATGCAATTTCAATTTTTGTTCATATTTTTTCCCGAAACGTCAAGTTATTATCGTTGTGGCCACTAAGTAAAAGATTAACGTATATAACCTAATCGTTATTATGTAGGCATTTTATTCGTAGATCTAAGTAAAATAGTATTAACGAACTAACAATATTGTTTATCTTCAATTTACCCCAACCCCCCTGAAACGGGACTTTGATGTCCGGATTTGGTCTAAAAACATTCCAGTAACCCTACCCAAGAACCGCACGATATTTCATTTAGGACTGGACATTTAGCGGTAGTAACCGCACGTTATCGCAGACGGATCACCGCCCCAGTACAGCAAATTATCGTTGCGAGTTCAAGGGAATATATTTTATTTCGTTGTAATATTCGGCTATCACGGTGAATAATTGCCGATCTCATCGCGTTCGCCATATTATTATTCCGGAATCTCAAATCGCGATTAACCATCCGGAATGATCACCGGAGTTGTTCGTCGAAATCCCCCCCGTGGCCGAAGAGTCGTCGAAAACGAAAATTTCGCCAAAACGAAAATATTGTGTACTATTATATCGAATTGTCGTGTGACAATGCGCTGCGTGGGTGTGTGCAGACGGTAATATAATAGCGGCCATCCATCGATTTTATAATAAACTCGTCGCGACCAATCCGGACGGATAACGTTTCCGAGAGTGTACCACCGAATAGTCGTGAATCGTTGTCGTTATTATCAATATTGTTATTGTAAGTGGTATGTTTATGTACATATATATATATATATATATATATATATTTAAGTTTTATTTCTATGTTTGGAAAATGTTCTCTATATTCCAAGGAAAAAAAAGAAAAAAATTAATTCATTTTTGAGCCATCCCAAGCCAATTGAATAATATTTACGCTATTCAATGGTTAACACAAATAATAATAATAAAAATGGACAAAAAATATTATTATTATTTTTAAGTTTTATTTCTATGTTTGGAAAATGTTCTCTATATTCCGAGAAAAAAAAAAAAAAATGTTTAATTCATTTTTGAGCCATCCCAAGCCAATTGAATAATATAATTTACGCTATTCAATGGTTAACACAAATAATAATAACAATAATAAATGTGGTTCATATAATATAAAATCTTTTGTTTTATTTTTTAGTTATACGTTAATAAATCATCAATACCTATATTGCTATGTCTACTTACGAATATCAATTACTTTATTACATTTTTGACAAAATTTATTTACTTAATTTATTGAAAAATAAACATATTTAAACAAACTTAAAGTTGCTTGGATGACCCAAAAATAATTACATTTTATAAATATATAATAGTTATAAAGAAAAAGGCGTACATGGGTTGTAGGTGGGAAATTGGGAAAGTAGTATCTAGATAGGAATTTAATTTATATCTGTATGCAACAATAAATTGCAAACGATAAACGATTCTAAACGAAGAAGTATTGGTTGTGTTTTTCTTTTCATTGTGGCCATGGTAACCCAGATATCAATATAATTTAAAAAAAGAAATAATAAAACTGGAGTTTGAAGAAATCGTGTTTTACCGTTATTTCCGTCATTTCGGTAGTTTTATCTACCGCGTTAAAAAACTAATAGATAAATCGAAAAATTACCTTTCCAAAGTGTCAACTAAACAAAATTTGCTACCAGAAACAGTACAGGAGTGTATATATTGAATTAAGTTTTCCGGTAGAAAGTGTTTCCAGAAAAGAAAAAATAAATAAATAAACATCAACATGTAAAACTACATGACCCCTCGTTCCGCTCAAAATCTAAAATAAATATATATAAACGCGATTATAAATAAGTATAATAGATAATAAAAATTAGAGCCGTGAAGAATATAGCAAACGTATTATTTTTTAAATATTTTATAGTTTTCTAACAGTAGGTATACAATGTTCTGATTGTGCGACGACGAACTTTGAAACTTTTAATAGGTATTTTTGTTGTTGTTGTTGACATTTTCGTTTTTTTTCCATCTTCACTCCCCCCCCTTTTTAATTTTTTTTATCAGTTTCTGGTATTTTTGCCCTCAGAAAACACTTTTTGTGTCAGTTCAAATGCTCCGTTTTTTTTTTCAAATACTTTAAAATATACGGATTTTTTGCGCGGTCATAATTCATTTGATCAATTTTTCTAGAGCCCCGACAGTTTTTCTCTCGAAAATTAAAAAAAAGAAAAAACGATAATAAATGACGGTGTTGTTTTTTTTAGTGTTGGGTTACTTTGGTTAAAAGGGAAATCAACACGACTATAACTAATATCTCGGAACTCGGAATCGTTTTTTTTTTTTTTCATGGCAATGAATTATCGTTTCTTACGGTATATAAAAATTAACAAAAAATATTAATAAACACGTTTTCTTAATAAAATTCTCACGGCGTAATATTGATCAATGCTATCATTACATGAATGGCCCAAAGTAGAAATGGTTTCTAAACGACCGAAAACATAAATATTTACCGTTCAGTAATGCTGAAGCGAATAGTATTCACACGTTCATTACTTGCCCCATACCGTGTTGAAGGAGCAGGCTAAATTAATAGTTTTACTGACACAACATAATCAACATTTAAAAAAAAAAAAAAACACATTACTATGCTAATTAATTATAAATGTTCAATATTCGGCATTTCGGCGCCGTTTTACTAATGGAATTTTTAACTGTATATTTGTTTAGCGCACTAAATTCACAACAGCCCCGATAATAGTTTTCTCGACTTGTTCGCGGTATATTTAATGTAGGAAAAACATTTTCGTTGTTATGCTCGCACACCGAACAAACACGATCGAACAATATTCGATTTGTACGTATATATTCCGCAAGGGAATATTTCGGGCCGCGAATTATATTCGGAAATACCGTCCGAAAAATAAATATTATTCGAAAACAACTCCTCGATTCGAACGTAATACGAGTACACACAATACAATTATTATTACTGCGATGGTTATATTATTATTATTTTTTTTTAATCTGAACGAAGCGAAAAATGTATCGATTTCACCATGATATACCATGATATGTATGTGTTGTTTTTTTTTTTGTCCCTAGAAAACTTTTCTACCAGACATCTTGTTCCGATTTTAAAGCGTAACCCTTTTTTTCTGAAAGCACGTGGGATCAAGTTGGTGCATTTGAGGGAAGATAATTTTTTTTTTTTTAATGTTGTTGAGTTTTCTTGATAATTGGCGAAAATGTACGGCACCAATGGTTTCATTATTTCCATTATGTTTGTAATTCGGTTAAAAATAATTGTAATAAAATGTTCACAGAATAATAACATCGGCCTTTTCCATGGGCGGATAAATTTTCAAAAATATTATGGCCATTTTTTTTTTTTTTTTTTTTTTTTTTTTTTTTTTAAACTGTTTGTAGGTATTTTAAGTTATCGAGTTTTTTTTTGTATTGGTTTTATGCGGATAAAAAAATTGGCCCGGCCGGCCAAAAATGCTTAACATTTTTACACGAGGTGTTATACATATAGTAGTAGTAGTAGTAGTAGTAAAAAAAAAATAAAAAAGTCGAGCGTAATATAATAAGTTTTTTATTTTTATTTACGCGTTTTTAGTGCTAATTTTGATGAAAATCGTATGTACGACGGCGTTTCAAAAACACGATTTTAACTGAACTTTGAGATTTCGGAATCGTTGTTCTTTAGCAACAATTTATCGTTGCTTACAGATATAAATTAAATATCCCTTTATTTAATAGAGATATTTAATTTAATTTATAAATATTTAAATTTAATTTAATTTAATACACTTCCCAACTTCCCGCCTACATCAGTGGCTCACCCGTGGTACGAAATATATATGTGTCTCGGACTTTTTTCTTTTTTTTTGTTGCAAAATACGACATTTGGCGGCCGCACCGTCAACTTAATATTACTTATACTTATAATATACCTATACTCGGACGTGGCCCGGAAAATGTAATAAAAACACTAGCGATGAATTTTCTATAATCCTAACGTTTTTGTCTATGCTCTGTTCAGGTTAAGAGTGCCCAGTCGCTCGGACGAAAACGCGTTCTGTTCGCGCATGTGGCTTGGTTATTTATCTTGCTACGGGGAGCGCTGTGGTATGCTGTGGACGCGCGCATATACGTAGTGAAGATAATGTCACGTTTTCACGACGCACCGCGATTTTACTAATTTGAACCTAACCGGGTGTATACACGGCGGCGCGCCGACGACTCCGATAGATAACGGCGGCGGTCACACAATGCCGACCAATCACGGAGCGTTCGATCTCGCCCGGGGGGGTCCTACAGTTGTCGGCGGCTCAGTATGCATGCGCGAGTTTGGGCACTCTTAAGTTGAACAGAGTTTACTGAAACGTCCAATAACGCAATTATACCACCGTTACCTACTTTTAAATCGAACTGGTATCGTTTGTGGAGAGATTATTACTTCCCATCCACCGATAAATTATTGAATTGATCTTATAATAATAATAATAATATTATAATACTTACTTTTCCTTCGGCTTCCACGGCCCTCGTTTCCGCTTCCAGCACGCGTTTTTCCAGCTCTGACAACTGGAAAATAAAAATAATAATAATTTATTATAACAATAATCAAAAAAATCGAACCGAAATGGATTAAATATAAAAATAAAAATATACATATAATATAGTCCTACGCGCATCATATAATAAAAAAAAACACAAAACGGTTTTTTTATTTTTTATAATTTTTTTTTTCTTTTCGTTTATTATTTTAATAAACGGTATTTATTAAACTGTTTTAATTTCAAGGGATATTCGAAAATCGAATACCAGGAGAGACAAGATTTGCGTTCGGGAGGACACCTGTGCGGTCGGCCGGTGGAACGGGCAAATCATAACCCCAGAATAATTATAGCCCCCCAATACGATAATGCTAGTATAGACCCCCTAAATTCATATGCCGGGGGTATAATTTTACTAGGATTATCGTACTTTTATTTAAATTTAATGGGACATCATCGGGTTTCGCACAAAAAAAAAAAAAAAAATCCATCAGTATTCCGCCGGATTCACAGAAACCATTATTTTTTTACACCCGGGATAGGTTATAAAACTAAAGATATATACATAAAAATGATAAATCACTGTTAACGAAAAACGATCCTGAGCAAAGTTCGGTTAAAAATGGTTCAAACAATCAAAATTAACTTTCAAATAAATTACGATTGCGTGTTCGTATTTGTTTGTTCTCAAACTGTTGAGCATTTAAACGGTGCCAAACAAACTTTATCCGCACAAATAGAAAAATAGTGTGTGCGAGTAAAAAAAAAAAAATTACTGCGTTACCTACAACTTTTTTCTTCTATTTAACCGTTATAAACTAGTGTTATATTTTTCAGCATTTTTGGGTTGCCAAAAAAAAAAAAAAAACGCTACGATATTATGAACATTTTATTACGTTTATAAAGGGTTAACATAAATATTCATTGAGATTTTCAGGTCTCGAAACGAAAACGAACATAACAGACACCGTTATTGCGTAAATATTTTACCCGGTTTTTTCCACAATTATTATTGTACTAATTAAGGGAATATCAAAAAATGACCACCCCAATGCACCTAACAGAACACAATTTGCTAACAGAAACCCGCAACCAAGTCGACGACCAGTGCAATATTTCCAATAGAAAAATGTGGTTCAAAGACAGAAAAAATTTAAAAAAAAAATCGGAATCTAAATGAATAGAAATAAAGACGACCGATATTAATTTGATCGAAAACCGTATAGTGGAAATCGGAACTTTATATTACGAGTGTATATATATATATATTTTTTAATTATTGTCGGTGCAAAGGGGACGTTATTTTATAAACGTGTCTCTGCGGAAAGCTGATCGTCATCGCGGCGCAGGACCGGATGAGCACAACAGGAATAACACTCCACTCTTATTGATATCGTTTTTTTTTTTTTCTATTCGAGACACCACCGGCACGATAATATTACGAACCAAAACGTGTGACGAGTTTATATGAAATTCCCGCAGCAAAAAACGGGAGCGGCAATAACCGTCACGGGGGAGGTAAAGGGTACGTCAAACGATCGTTAAGCATAACCGCGTGTCAAAGGAACCTGCGCGGGTTCCTATAGGGCAAAAAATGATAGGGGGGGAAATCTAAGAAGAGTTTATGGTATCGATTAAATACAAATAATAATTATTATAAAAATATAAACGAAACGATTTAAAACCGCGTTCGAACAGCCGAGGTACAACGACGAGTCGCAACGATCCGGGACGTTTTTCCAATATGGTTTTTATTTTTTCAGGAGAACGTCACGGTCAAATTTGCCGTCTTTGATTTTCTAACGGGCGACGAAAAACGCATTTTCCGAGTCCCGACGGTGCTAATTCCAAGGGTACTAATAATAATAAAAAACAAAAATTATTTTATCGAATTAAGACCCAAACGTTTAAAAAAAAATGTTCAAAATAGGAATTGTTGATATCTATTATCATATTCGTACTTGAAAATTAGCAACAAAAAAAATGTTTTTTTTTTTTTTTTTACATCATTATAGATATCGTTGTTGTCTTTAATTTGATGATGAAACAAAAAATGTTAAAAATGTTTCTTGTAGAGCCGCAAACTTGATGCGTTAGAATTTTTAGTTTTGTTCAAAATGGAAATTTGTTTCTCGAAACATATAAGCTAATAATGGTACGATGTTTTACTTTGCATTATTTATGGAATTGTGTGCCATATACGGAAATTTTATTTGATATTATTCAGTATTTAATACATTTTGTATAATTTCTAAGGGAATATATTTCAGAAAATTCCGTACGTAAAACACGTGTATTTAATTTAAAGGTGTTCCGCTTCAAATATTTATCGTTTTCAATATTGCACTATCTCTTAAATTTAATTTCTACTAGAAAAAAAAAATAAACAATGACAATTGTTTGTAGAATCTAATAAAAATTTGATTTTTTACTTCATACTCGTATTGTTTGATCGTATTTATTTTGTCGAAATGAGAAAGACAAACCGCGTCGCAATTGGATTTTGAAAATTATATTACTAAACGCCCTATGGTTTACACATTGAACCCGGACCGATTTATACGGACTCGTATTTTTTTAGGTACCATAATCTAAAATTCGAGTACAATGCGCTACGTAAAAAGTTATTTTACTTCAAACAGGGGAAAAAAAAAAAAAATGATCGAAAATCGAATAATTCTACGGTGACACGATAAAGTCGATGACAAGAGTTTTTCCTGTAAAGCGTGTTTTGAGCAAACAAAAAAAAAAGACAACGGATCCTTATAAATATAAAACCGAATATTGCTATTATCGTCGAGACTTGTTGTTTTTTAAACGTTAACAATTATTCGTTATTAAATAACGGTATTGTTTACAATGTGTATATAAAAAAAGAAAAAAACACGAGCGGGACCCCAACGACAGTATATAACACGACATACGATACGAAAAACGGAAACGAAGACTTTCCATATTTCCATATAAAATAACCGGTGAAAATTAACGTCCGGCACTTAAATTAAAACGTTTCCGTAAGTTATGTGTTAACGGACATTGAGTAGAAAATCCGGAGTAGAAAATAATAATAGTAGCAGTAATAGTAATAACAATAATAATAGTAATAATAGTAATAATAGTAAAAAATAATAATAATTATACGTCCGTTCGTTGAAACGTTACACGAGCATAACGGTTATTTTATTAATCGGACGGTTTCGTTTAAATGGGCCGGTGGTAAATCGTTCGCGATATAATTATACGAATATTCCCGACGGCCCGTAATAATAATCATTGCATAAATTAAAATATTCTATGGTGTGAAAATGAATTATATAAATATAAGCATTTTTAAACTCTTAATGGTTCGACATTTAAAAAAAAAAGAACTATTTTTAGCGAAATTATAACACGCCCGGTGGTCGTCACGGCAGTATACGCAAAGCGAGAACGTTGGAAATTGTAATATTTTATAATATCGAAACGATATTTTCCCCTTGCGAGTAAAACATTCGATTTGTAATTTTTTTTTTTTTTTTTTGTTTACAATACATTTTATCTGGATATAGTTACAAAAAAAAAAAATAATAATAATATATAATAATTTTTTTTGATATCTTAGAAAAACATCGGTTAGTTATCGACATTTCCATCTCGATGCAATAAAAAATACGTTGTCTATCAAAGATGGATAATTGTCTAATGAAAATCAAAGTCATCATAATACGACAAATAGCAGTGGTGTTTTCCGGCGGAAATATCGAAAATATAGGTCGGAAAAATTGACTGAAATGATCTAAAATAGTAACTTTTAAGTATGATTTATGGGTGGGTGTACGTACACCCGTCCGTATATTCTTAGCGAGCCACTATTTTATATATATATATATATATATATATATATATATATATATATATATTTATTTTTTTTATTTTTTTAGGTAATTTAAAATGGGTTAAAAATAAAAACAATATATTAATAGTATACAAATCGTCAACGGATTATATAACTATAATTAACTCGCAGAAATTCAGAAACGAGTACAAACTACTCGTCAAACCAAATATATATTAACAATAAACGAAATATATAATGGATCTATTTCCAGTAAGCTGATACTTGGTGACATTCCGAAATGGCCTCTTACTGGATCTATTCTAGTTTGTCGTCACCGCGGTTTCAAAAAAAAATAAAAAAATATTTTATTACGCAGATACCACACCAGAAATCACGATGAACTTTCACAAACAGTTTTCGATACCAACGAATAATAAGTGACTCGTACGAAAATATAGTAACGAAAAAATTACCGACCAGTAACACTGATTTAGTATATTTTATCCCGAACAAAGATATCTGTATGCAAATGCTTTTCTTTTTCAGTGTTTTACGTAAATATATATATAATAAAAATAATAAATAACCTAGTAGTAAAAAAAAAGAAATTTACTGTCCGGATAAATAAAACTATGCTAATACGTATATGTACATATATATATATATATAGAAAGGTAATAAAACGCGATAAAAGAGAATCTCGGCCGACCTTTTAGAATTTGCAGACGTTTGTTACGGTACCGGATAAAAAAAAAAAAAAAAAGCATATAATATATTTTTAAAACAATATAAAAGAACGTTTAGATACAAAAAAAAAAATATAAAAAAAAAAAGGATAGAAAAAATCTCGACTACTGTAAATATATAATAAAATGTCCACTGTACACGCTATACACTGATTTTCCAATTACATAATTCCTATTGTGTTCTATCGAGTGAGTTATTTGTCGAATTTCCGGTGTTTGGAGTTTTTTATTTTTTTTTTTTTTTTTTTTTTTTTTACTCCCTACAGCCACCGCCGAAAAACGTACGGCATCGATCAGCGACTCGCGTACACGCGTTTTGGGCACCACTGGCGGCCACACTTCGCGACCGCCTCGCCCGACCGGAGAGGCAGCCGGCATCCCCGGAGAACCGTTTGACCGGAAGATGGGGTTGGCGTATTCGAGCGTATTACAACATCGCGTCTGCGTTACGATTATAATATTATTGCTGTTAATATATTGCGACGCGACGTTAATACGCCGGTGGCGACGCAGTCGATATTCTATGGCCTTTGACGGCCCCGTCGTAATCGCGTAACTTTTACGGACCGTATATTGAAACAATGTAATTAAGATAATATTTTTAGAAATATTTTCCGGACAAATGCGGTTTTTGATTTTTAGTTCTCGCAGCGTATACGGTAATAAGGGGGGGGGGGTGTCACGTATTTTACGGGAAAACAAACGAACGGAAAGTATACACACCTAAGTAAGATAATAAAAAAATTCGTAACAAAAAAAAAAAAATCCGTGTTTAACCGAGAATTATTTGCCCGAAATCTGAAAACCGTATTTGTTATGATCTTTATTGTATTCCGGCGGTATACGATCCGAACAAATATGGTTTTTAGTCTCCGGAGAAATACTTTCTTTTTTTTTTTTTTTTTTTTTTTTTTTTTTCCCCACTATATTTCGAACAAGTGCTCGACGCGTATATATATAAAAGAATAAATAAATAGATATTATTAAAACAAAGTTAAAATAACCGCTAATTGAGGACCGCCGTAAATAAAATATCGCCCCACGCACTGTGTGTGTGTTTTTTTTTAAATTTAATCGTCTGTTTTTTCGTCCCTTTTCTTGTCGGTGCGACGGAATTATTACAAATAACCGTACCGAATTTCCGGCAAAAAAAAAAAAAACCAACACGACATACACGCGCGCCGAGTGGCGTTATAACATCAGCGTATAGTTTTAAATATAATTTTTTTTTTTACATTTTAACGGTAAAAAAATCACTCCTACCACTAGTGCCGCGTGTCGTTTGGCCGGCGCGTATTATAAAAACCTTACACGTGTAAGGCTGACCCGCCGCCGGACGGGCGTGTCAAAAGAGAGAAATTACGAGACGACGACGGATTCGTGGGCGGGCGGCGGGTGGGGACGGGCAGTTTATACGCGTTAGAGAGAAAAGATAGAACGTGGAAAAAAAAAAACCGCATACGCGTTCAATGATAAATTACAAGGCGATTTCGGGCTATCTGCCAGAGTTTTTCAACTGTCGTATGGCAGAGAGAGAACGAGAGAGAGAGAGAGAGAGAGAAAGAGACAGAGAGAAACTGCCGTCCCGCGATAATCGGCATTGTTATTTTTAGTTCACCTGGCGTGTACGAAAAAAAAGAAGAAAAAAAGATAAGGCGACGAGTGTCCCGCCGAAAAGAAAGTAAAAAATTATACATATTTCAGTTTAAACCTAATCCCGAAATGAGTTAATCGGTGATTTTTTCTTTCTTCTTCAAAATCGTTTATATAATTTTTGCGTCTAAAACGGTTTTATTCGATAAAAATCGCCAGTATTTAACCACTGACCCGAGTCTCGACATAAATACAATTAATAATATTTTTGTGTTTATTTATATTATATTTATATTTATTTAATATTTTTTTTTTTACAAATTACGATATATCATACAGATAAATGTTTAAATAGGTGTAAATAAAAATACAAGTACAATTTACCACCAGGAGAAAATATTGTTTTTTGTGGTTCTTGTTTAAATTATGTCGTTCGCGTTCGCGATGACCGATCGATACGATCGGTTTATAACCGTCTAGATACGTTATAATAATCAGAGCCCATTGCAAACCCATTCTGGGGGCGTAATTTCACTTAATTTAATTGTTTAGTAGTTTTTTTTTTTTTTTTTTTTTTTTTTTTTTATATAAATATTGTAAGTCCGAATTCAGAAATTATACCAATCCCCTTGTTAAAAATCTTCTTTCCATCTCCATTCCTGGAAACCCCCTCCCCAGAAGATTGAAACGATAATGGCCCAGAGATCTAATAAACTAGTCGTATAATAATAGTTTAAGTATACAGTAATTTCACGTCGAAGTGCCTTCGCTGGATGGTTCTTCCCTCACGTCACTCAAGCCATTACACCATACCATACCTAAAACACCCCTTATGCTTATTATACTGTATTAATTGTAAAGACTGTATAATTTTCTAAATAAAAAAAAAAAAAAAAAAAAAAACAATAGTTTCTATATTTTTCCGGGAGAGGGGGGCATCCTTTTTTACAGTCCTCTTGGCCTTCCTCCACTCGCAATCCGGCTCCGGATATAATATTATTTATTATTAATAGTATACGATTTTCTTATCGCCAAAAACCCTTATTTTCTCATCGTCCCGTCGTCGGCGCCGTTTAATTTATTAATACACGCGCGCACTTCCTGTGCTCGACGTTTTAATTTCCCCCGGTTACTTCCGGCGCGGAGAAGGCGATTGATTTCCACGGTGCGCCGCCACTGGCGTGCGTGGCGCGAGTGTGACGTGCGTAATATTATAATATTATTATTATTATTATTGCACGACGGTATTCAGAGTCGTGTCGAAACTCGGCTCGTAACATTCTACACCGGTGCGTATGAGCCGAGCGGGAGGGACGGTTGGGACGGGCTGGCGGATATATAGCCGGGGAGGGGCTGGCACGGACGGTTTTTGTTTGACGGGAACGGGCACGCGGGAAAAAGACACACCGCCAATAACAATAACAATAACCATAATAATAATAATAATAATAATAATAATAATAATGATGCATAATATATTATAAAAATAATATTGTTCCGTATCGATCGTATTTGTTAATACGCGTGTTTAATCGGCCGGATCGGTCGCACGGTTATTATCATCGTCATCGTCATCGTCATTATTAACGACCTCGGGGCCTACACGGCCGTTGATAACGTGTAAATAGTGCGCGACGACCACGGGACGTGATATTATTAATACGCCCGAGCCATTGTCGACGTCGTGTCGTAGCGCCATGGACAACGTCAACGTTCTGTTCGTCGGCATGACCGTCGCGTTCGTCGCTGTCCCGTTGCTGTTGAAGTCGATCGACGCGTCGACGGTACCGGACGCGCTGGTCCGGTTGTACGCGTACGGCAAGATCACTGGCGGCCACCGACCGTCCGGCGTACTGAGCGTGCCCAAACGGTGGTACAAACACTTTTACGCGTTCTCCGCGGCTCTGGTCACGCTGGCCGCCGCGCTGCTCGTCGACGCGTACGCGGGCGTCACGCCGTGGTCGGCTGGCACGGCGTGGTGCCGCCGGTGGCTGTGGGACACGATCCGGCATCCCACGCCGTCGTACAGCCCGGCCACCGCGGTCACGGCCATAGCCATGCTCATGTTGCAGTGCTACCGGCGCGCGTACGAGACGCACCGCGTCAACGTGTACTCCGACACGGCCGTCGGCTTATGGTATTACGCGTCGGGTTACCTGCACTACGCTGGGGCCGTGGCCACCGTCATGGCCGAGGCGCCGGCCATCCCGGGATGGGTGTTCTGCCGGGGCTGGACCGAAGTGGCCCGGCTCACCGTCGGCGTGCTCCTGTTCGCCTGGGCGTACTACGAACAGTTCAAGGCCAACACGGCACTGGCCGAGGCCCGGAAGCGGGACGGCCACGTGGTCACGTACGACCACCGCGTGATCTTCGGCGGCCTATTCGATCTGGTGTCCAGCCCGCAAATGCTCACTGAGGTGGTCATGTACGGGGCCTGGTACGTGGTGCTGTTCGGCGGCACCGGTTGGAAGTACGTGCTGATCTTCGTCTGGGGCAATCAGTTCGAACTGGCCGTCATCAACCATTACTGGTACCGCAGCAAATTCCCGGATTACCCGCGGCACAGGAAAGCCATCATACCGTATTTGTTGTAAGCGGCCGAAGGTATTATTATTAAATGTTGACGTTACGATAACCGATCGAAACTTGAACTGAAAATTACCAATAATGATTCAAACCGATCTAATCACCCAAACGCAGTCCGGTTCGAAATTTGAGCGGATGAAAATCATTTTTGGTATAATTTCAAAGCTAAACAATAACCGGTTAGAGTGTCAAAAGTCAAGTTATAATAACTTAAGTAAGTTAAGTTACTTATTTTGATAACGTAACTAATTAAAAAAAAATTGAATCCCAGGAAACGACTTGGTTTTAATTTTTACTTCATTGTCGTTAAATAAGATAATAGTAAGTCTATAAATGTCTAAATATTCAAGTAAAAATACGTTTATTAGTGTAGTTTAAAAATGTTTTTAGTTTTTTTCTAAGGACATTATAACAGTTATGGTATAACTTAAACTAGTTTAAAAAAAAAAAAAAATGTGTCAATTCGCACAGCTTTGATATAGAGTTAACGCAACGATTTATATTTTCAACTGTTAAACCTTTAATTTTGCTTTTTATAGTTCGGGTTCGTTAAACTGAAGAAATGTTCGGTCCCGGTTTAACGATCAGGATTCGTAACGTCACTGTTACTAATTTTTATAAATATGTCTAAGAACAAATTTATTTACTCCGGCACAGGATAGTCTGTTTTGTTCGTTATTAACAATAAAATATTTGTGTTGTGTGTTGTTATTACAAAGTGTATGTGTGTGTTTAGTCGTTTTTTTTTTTCCTTTTCTTCTGTTTACCTTTGATTTTCTTAAACCCTATACTGTAACGCCTCGACTGCAGCTGCATATCGTCGCGGCACGTCAATTTGCGTGTTTCTGGCGACGTGCACGCATGCGGCAAGAGAATATATAATAATACATATTTATTTATTTATTTATTTATTTATTTATTTATGTATATACAGGCCAATTAACCGGTATTATACACGTCTGGTAAAATAAGCGGGAAAAAATCATACGCAGACGCGTGCGTTACAACCTGGGGCTGGGAAATTCTAAATAACACGCAAAATTAAAAAAAAAAAAAAAAAATTCGGTACAAACTATCGATACGATCGATTAAATTGAAAAAAAGCGTCCGCCGGTGTATTACTACTCCCCGGGGGCACGTGAGGTCATGTTCGAATTTAACCGAAATTAATTTCTTACAAAAATTGAGAAGGTCCAAAATTGAAAGTTTCAATATTTCTTTTTCTTTCTTCTATAAATAAGGACCGCTTTAATACATATACATACGAGTATATTAGATTCAACAGTATTTTCTCGACAATGGATTTCCGGTCACCTGTGTACCCGCGACTCTAAAAAAAGTATAACATAAAGACGTACTTTTGTGACGGGAAAACGACAAACGGAAGGACACATTGCTGCTGTTTGGCGAAGAAAAAAAAAATGTTCCGGAAATAAAACAATAACGTTCTACTCGCAGCGGGTGTGTATTTTATTTTTATGTTGTATTAAAATAATACAACTGTTACTGTAGCACCGAAACGAATAAAAAACGTGCGAATACCGCGGAATACAAACGATTTTTGTCTGCAGCCTTGTAGGAATAGGGGGAAAAAAACGGCGTCGGGAAATATTTAAATACGTTAAGTTTGCATACGAATCGCCTTAAAAAGTATTCCGAATTAAATCGGAATAAATTCTAAACAAACAAAAAAAACTCACTTATTTCGCATTGTTGTAGGTGGGAAGTCGGGAGAAGGTGTGGGTTATAGAGGGGAAATTAATTTACGCCCGTACGCAACGAAAAATCATTGCAAACGAAAAACGATTCCGAGTTAAACGTGGTAAATAAAATTAAATTGAAAATAGTATATTTTTTTTTTTTTTTTTTAAATATATAAAATAAATTATAACATTTGTATCATACCTTCGTAAAATTGGCGTCGAAATGTTCCGGATAGCGGCGTACCACACGAGTAGAGTAATGTCACTCTTTTTAAATTTCCCAACGAGATAATGGCGCAAAACAATCGCACGTCGGTTCACGTAAACCTAACGACAACCGAATAGTAACCAGTCGTTATAAGTGGCGAATTGTTACGTCTTTTTGTCCTATTGTCGTCCGTTGATAAGTGCATGACTAACGAACCCCGCAAAAACGTACGATATGTCTTGACAATGTGCTAATCGATTTACGTATCGTTCAATCAGCAACGTATTGTTTCGTGTAAAACGCGGTGCCCCGAGTTATAATTATTTAAAGATTTTTTTCTGATTTTTTATTATTATTTTTACTTAGACTTCGGTTGTGCGAATTCTTTTTTTGTTGTTTTAATAACCATAAATCATTTGAAATGCGGAGGCTGGGTTTTTTGCTAAATTGACAAATAACTTACAGACGATAAATGTCGACGAATTACGACGAACAAACAAAATACCTGCCAAATCGATTGATACACGAAAATCGATACCTTAGATCCAGGGGACGGGCATCGGGTTTTAATCAAAAATGTATTAGAATATATAACGTATAATGTGTAGTTATAGACGCGGCTATTACATTTTCGAATATTAATTATCGTCATCGTGAAGATTCAGAGATATTATATAATGTGAGTATCGGCATAAAACGATAATTTTGGAGAAATATGGTTTCTGAAATACGAGGTCTGTTCAAAAAGTACCAGGACAAATGTTATTGCAAATGTTATTGTTAGTGCGTAAAATGATCTCAATTGTTAATCGTGCGTAAATGTATCTCTGTATAACGAATCTGATGTTTCTGTATAACGAATTAACTATTCGATGAAAAATCTGGTTTTTCGTAAACTTTGTCACTATCGAACATTAAATATTGACGATTTTATTGTTTCCAGTGAAGATAAGACATTGATGATAGGCAAGCCGGTCAATTTGATCGCAGTTCCAACACTGACGTAAACGTAATCGTACAAAATGAGATGAAATCGAAGATCATGCAAAAAAGAATTACCTAAGCTCACAAAAAAAGTGTTACTAAACGCCTTTTTCTGTTGTGAGAAATTGTTTTTAGACAACGAGCGAGCAAATGTTTCGAATGAAATTTTTTTTTAACTCAATGAAATCGAAACATTTTACAATACATAATATGTAATTTAATTAAAAAATTAATTAAGATAAAAAAAAAATAATACATATGTAGGTATTATATGATATTTTATGTTTATTTGTAATATAAAATATAGAATGTGAAATTAAAAAAATTGATACATATGGAAAAAAAAGAACATCTAATTCTCTGTACGATGTCTGTTCAAAAAGTACCAGGACAAATGTTATTACGGCTAATCTTCACACGATAACGTTTCAAATTGTAAATAGATGTACGCCCCTTGAATTAATGAATATTTTAAACAAAACCAGAAGTCGCTGTCTTATCACAGTTTAATATTACACGTTGTTAAATCCAGTCGGTTTTTTTCGTTCGCCGTTTTCGACATGTCCGAAATTAACGAAAAACGCGTGCGCATCAAGTTTTGCTTGAAACTTGGTAAAAATGATACAAAGGAAACGTACGGAAATGATTAAAACCACTTTTTTGCGATGATTCATTAAATGGTTCCGTGACTTCGAGTGTTTTAAACGTTCCAAGGACAGTCGGCGGTCAACTGAAGACGATCCACATTCTGGAAGACCGTCGACGTCATTCAGAAACAATGGTGTGGCGACAATTTGCAAAAAAAAAAAAAAATGCGAAATGGCTGCCGATTCACCGTTCGTGAGTTAACAAAGCGAATCTCAATTGAGTCATGTCGTGCAATTTTACAGGAAAGTGTACAGACGAGAATAGTTGCGCAGCCAAATTCATTCTGCGATTGTTCACCACGACAATGCACCTATGGCACATTTAACGCTGTCGATTCGTAAACTTTTGGCTAATGAAAAAACTGCCGTTGTCCCGCTGACTCTCCCTATTCTCCAGATCAGGCTCCGTGTGATTTTTTTTTTCTATTCCCAAGACTAAAATCTGCGCTTAAAAGCAACGATTTCTAAGTGTAGAAAGAATTAAAGCGAACGCGGCAACACAACTCATAGCTTTAACTTTGGAACAGTTCCAAAGAACATTTGAAAAATAACAAGATCGCCGGGATATCACTGCATATCGTCCGGAGGTGAGTATTTTGAAGGTGATATTTTTAAATAATATGTAACTTCATTTTTGTAATTATTAAATATAAAATCCTGGTACTTTTTGAACAGACCTCGTATGATAAAATCGTTCAAAATAAATACAAATATTAGGTATTCAACCCGATATATTATATAGTTAATTTCAATATCGGTTTTCTCTATCAAGTATCGGATATCGGGAAAAAGTCACATCGGTCCAATGAATCGATAATAATTTTATTAAGAGACATAAATTTGTATAGGATGTAATCGCTGGAACCGCCGATTAGATTCTGAAGATTCTTTCACCGATTGAACGCCATACGTACTTCCCAAATGGCATTGTAGGATATGTTTTATTGTGATAAAATTAATTTCGGTTTGTTCCTACACGGTGGGTTTTATGGGAATTTTTGATACGAAAATTTAATTTTTTTTTTTTCTCTTTCCAGATTTTCGGGTTACCTCGATGATACGGATGATAATAAACAAAAAAAAAAATAATATTTGACGCGATATTTTTAGGAGAAAAAACGTCGATAATGCCTATGGAATATGATAAAAGCATTAAAAAAAATAATAATAATTAGTTAATTTCAATACCAACACGTGGTTCTCATTCAAATATCCGATTTCAGGAAAAAGTCATATCGGCTCACTCACCACAGTATCAAATACTTATTAAGTTATCTTCTTTTCGGTATTTGTCGATACTAAAAATTGAATTTTTTTTCTTTTTCTAGATTTTCGTGTTACCTCGGCGACACGGACGAAAAAAAAACCACAGTTATTAGTTATAGTTGATTCGCTTGTCCCGGGGAGGAAGGAAAACACATTTTTATTTTGTTTTATTTTTCCGTTCAATAATGTGGGCAAAGCCGGTACAGAACGACTCGTAGTATTATAATAGTATTATATATAGTTAAAATCATATTCAGTAGAGAGAATTACGCGGCTTTCGGGCTTAAAATAAAAAAAATAACGAATAAATACCCGACAATCGGGATGAACAAGACTACTATTCTTCTTCTTCTACATTATATTATAATACTGCAATATAATTTTAATTAATTTTCCCCCTCCGAGCGTGTATGTATATACATATACACATCCCCTATACATCAATCTAATCGATAAAAATCGTCGATAAAACATATTATTTTACCTCGTGTTCCGCCGCAGTCGAGATAGGTAAACACTGTATCGTTAATTAAATCCGTCCAAAACAAACAAGATTGGTCATAAAAAAAAAAAAAAAATTTAAAAAACGACGACACGGGAGGGCGCTTGAGTAAATAAATGGAAGTTGCTCAAAGCGCCACCGTCGTCGCTTACCCCCCCCCCCATAACTGTTTTTCGAATTCCATTTACGAGGTTTACATTAAAACGAATCGTTTCCGCCGTATACGTAAAACACAATGTGTGCCCCCTTTTTTTTGTCATTTAAATAAATTACGTTTTAATCATTTTCTCCGTTTTATTTACATTATTATGCTCTCGGCGCCCAAAACCGAACTATATAACACACGATGTGAGTACGCGCGTCGACGACTTTTGTTACAGGTTTTTTTATTTTTTTATTTTCCCGGTCCTTTTCGATCTTGTTATAATATAATAATCGCGCGTATACCGATTGGTATATGTAAATCCGGATATGTAAAGTCCGACGAGAAAACCCGCGGGGAATTACAATAAAATGCGAATGTCGAAACTGTGATAATGCTCTTTTTATTCGTTTTTTCTTTTTTTTTTATAATCAAATCACCGATATGTTACAATAACTCCTGTATCGGCCAGTACCCGGAATCAGAACAAATAAAATAAAAGGGACTATGAGACTTGGAGAAAAATTATTATGTTTTAGTATATCGTTCTCGGTTCATAGTATACGTGTCCAAACCATTGCCATCTTCTCTGTTCTTAGATATTTGGTTTACCCTATAGCAACTTGTACAGATCTTCCTTATTAAAAATATCGTTGTATAGTTTTTTGTCGTCGCCTTCTGCGGTCCATATTGGTCTCGAATAGCTCGTGTATAGTTGAGTTTTTGACTTTCTTGACAATAATATTTAGCAGTGACATATTGATCGCTTGTTCCCGCTTGCCGTTCTTTCGCTTATTTCTCGACGCGTGCATTTTATTTTTATTTTTATTTTTTTTACTATTTATGTTCCTACCCGGACACTCGAAAGTTTTCCACTTTTCCGATCGTAAAATCTACGTGTAAGTTATCGTCTCGTCCGGAGATAACCGTAAATTTAGTTTTTCCATTGTCGACACGCACAAAGCCCGTTTTCCGCCAACCGCCAAGAGTTTAGACGTGGTTCGGGCCGCGTATCTCGCGTCTGGTAATACCTAAAATGACTTTACCTACCGTCTGCATAATATACAAGCCGATATAGATTATTATTATTATTTTATTTTTTTTTTGTTACCCGACTACACCTCCCCGCACGTTCTACAGCGAATTTACGATATTGTATATTATCACGTCAGATTCGGGCGGTCGTCAGCCGGGCATAAACATATAATATTATATACTCGTATGCATGTATATATTTATATATATAAATTATAATATATAAATTCAAAATCGATTTCCTATCGAAAAACGGTTAAGAAATCGGAAAGACGGTGTGTCGTTGGACACACGCGAACTGACATAATGGCGACGTGTCGTCAAATAATATCGCGAATCCGGCGGGGGCCCCTGTCACAGTGACGTGCCGTTGTATAAACCCAGACGTTTTTCCTAGTCGGGACCACTATCTGTTTTTAAATTGTTTTATATTTTTTTTTTTTTTTTTAGTCGTTCATATATTGTATATATCTTTAATAGTTGCATTTGTCGGCAGGAGGAGGTAAATAATACCCCAGGGGCGAGACAAACGAACTATTAAATAATTTCTGATCCGAATGTTTTGTAAAGAGTTATTGATTAATTTCTTCTTTTTCTTTTTCTATCACTTTATCATCCGTATATAATTCTAGGAGTAATAGTAAAGGCGTAATTGTTTTGGTAGAGAATTTCTCCGACCGTTACGTCGAATCTAATTTTAACGGCGACCATTTCTAGCATTTTTTTTTAATTTGATTTTCGAAGAGTACGTCGTATTATTTTGACGACTAAAAACCAGGATTGGTACCAGGAACAGTATGACCGTCGCCATTATATTTATACGTTAATAAAGACAAAATCGTCCGAATAGATCGTTCGGTAAGAGAAAGAAGAGAAAAAGATAAAGAAAAAAAGCGATACACTAAAGTTACGAGTTTCCCAATAACGCACGACCGACGAAAAAAATATATATATATAGCTGCAGAGATTTCGCTTATAGTAATATTTAAACCGTATTGTAATGCTATCTATACCAGCAACAATGGACGTAAAAAAAAATTCTATACAAACGAAAGAAAAAAAAAACCCCAAACAAATAAACGCCAGTATGATATAATATAAAATACGAACGTTATTTTATTCTCATCGATCCTGCCTGAGAATGGCAGTGCATAGACTCCCGTCGTATATATAATAATCGAATACAACTCTGATTTGTCGAGGATACGGTTCTTATCCTATGTATGTATATATATAAGTATTAAGTATATAAGAGATTGTCACCCGTCGTCGTCGTAACTGTTAGGATAAAAATAAGAAGAAAAAAACGATTTATATTACACCTGCACTAAATTCGCGTGCTTTTACGATGAATAATAAAAATATAAAAAAAACCAGGACTACCACGGTAGTGCAGTTATGGGTGAACGGGGTTTTTTTATTATTATTATTATTATTTTTTTTTTTTTTTTTTTTACGTTTAGGCCGTATACGTCCCGAGAGACCCGTTGGTATTTACGAGAACGACGCGCGGGGGTGGATTTGAATACGCATTCCGGAAAGCATAACTTATTATTATTATTATTATTACTATTGCTGCGAGGGGTAAAGGAGTGGAAAAAAATCGGTTATGTGCCGAGAAAAACTACGACGATGATTCTGTCACCGCAAATCTTTTGACTATAAACGAGTGTAGTACATATACAATGTAAATTCGATGTCCTGTGAGCAATCGTATTACAATAGTAGTAGTAGTAATAATAATAATAATAATAATAATAATAATAAACGAGGGACAATAAAATTAACACCAAAGATATCTGGTAATATTTTCTCCATATACGCGATAATATATAGGAGACTTATCTAGATAAATCTATCTGGATAATATTGTTTTATCTTTTATCTAGACGAACATTTTGGAATCTATCTGATGATTTTTATCTAAAATAAAAAATTATTACTTTTTTAGTAATCGTTGTCTAGATAAAATATACCTAAAAAAAAAATGTAAAAGGTAGGTTAGGTACATCACCCATGTAGTAAGAAATATTAAAATAGTATTAACTCTAAAGAGTGGGCAACCCCGCGTACTGCGCGTTGATATCTATACCGCACGGACCGAGTTTTTCTTTTAAAATACCTACTATCAATGTCTACGTTTCCGTTATCTATGGATACAATACATATTTTTGACATATAACGATACAGACTGTGCTTAACGAGAGAAATAAATAGTAGTTCTTGAGTAAAAGTTACCGACAAATGTCTGAGGATATCATGGAAATATAAATAATAACACTACTAAATAGCGCATAATCATAATATTTATTGATAAAATCTTTGATAAATTAATACAGTTTACTCTGTGATGTCACCAAATATCTATCTGTCTCTCATTCAATCCTAACTTTCAAAGACTACGATGAGTGGGAGTGGAAAGCACATGTCCGTATCATTGTACGTCTATGATAATATTATTATGAATTTAGTATTACAGAATAATAATATTATCAGCACTGATAAGAAAGTCTCTATGAGACGTGCACTGTCCGTGGAGACAAAATGGCGGTCCATTTAAACAGTGATAATACCGATAATCTATATCCCCGTCAGTGATAACATTAGTACGCATATTGGCGGACAGGGCGCGCGTTTTTTTTTCGGGTGACTGGACAGTCTCTATAGCAGGTGGATGTGATAATACACGAATAATTATTCGAAAAAAAAAACGATTGTCAATACACTCGCGAAACCTCAATTTATATATTATTATAGATTTAACAGGCTATATATTTTTTCGGTCAGTTCGTACACGAAAACGGTCTACGCCCCGGTCGTATCTACAAAAAAAACCAGATAACGACAACAGATGTGCGACTGACGACGATAGTAATATTATTATTGTTAAAACATTTATCTCATATATTTTCCGTACCGGATAGCGGGTATAATATTTATTTATTTACGGTCGGTTAACTTTATAAAAAAATAAATGAATAAATACAGGCATAATAATAATTTACAATCGTATGGCGTACCAATCGCACCGCGTTAACAAAACGAATGGGTTTGCGATTAAAAATTATGTTTTTTTTTTTTCAAGTTTTCTTATTGGGAGACTCTTGGGGGGGGTAAAACTTGTCCGCGAAAAATAACTTTCGCGAAAGTTTTTCTTTTTTGTATAAATTGAAAGTTTATAATATACGATACAAAACGCTCGAGTTTACGTTTCCAATCTATTTAATACATTGATTGCGTTTTAATCAGCCGCACGCCGTCGGGATTAAAAAAGTTCCTAAACCTAAAATTGAACAATCGCGAGCGTTTTATATGTGTAAAAAAAAAGCGCGACTAACGAAATATACTCGTTTATTGTCGTACAATGTGTTTCAATCAAAGTTACTAAACTGAAAATATTTCAACTTCCGTTAAACGGAAACACCATTTTCTTTACGCCTGCAGCAGATTCGAAAAAGTCCAAATAATTTTTTTTTTATTTTTTTAAAACCTAATAAGTTTAATAGTTATGTATTTTATATATACAATAATAATTAATTATTATATTTGTATAATCGCACATGTATAAATGTAAACGGTAATAAATAATTATAATACATATACAACACGTACGATTATAAATACCGTAAGATAAATTGTAAGTTTTTTAAATTATAACACTGTAGTAGTTATGTACAAACCGTAGTCGTACGATAAACCTTATTTATTGTTATTATTACAGCAATGGTATATACAAGAATTAAACGTTTTAATTTGGGCGTAAGTCTGTAATTTTATAGTCTCTCTGGTTTTTTTTTTTTTTTGCTCGACAACAGGCTTTTAGTCATTTAGGGAGGTGTGGAGAAGTGTTTTACGTTTACTGCAATGCCGTCATAATAATACAATTGAATACATACGGCAAATATTAAGCAGCACACACATGCGACACATTTACGACGAAATTACGTGTTGTGCATGTTCCAAATTAATACAAATTAATAAAATGTAAAAAAAAAAATCGTTTATCATGATTTTCGAAAAAAAAAAAAAAAAAAAAAGTAATGCGTGTTATACCCATTCCTTCTTATGAATTATTTAAATTTGACTAATTCGAGTAATAAAAAATGGGGGGAAAACCAAACAAAATCGTGTATAAAAGCCAATATATGTATATATATATATATTTAAAACACTGTTGGAGGATAAAACTGCATCTATACTATACTGCGTTTATTTTAAAAGGGGTATTATTATTATTATTATATAATCAAAACTTTTAAATTTATGTTTAGTTGAAAAAAAAAAGTTATAAAATAAGATAAAACGATTTAAAAGTAAGTATAAACAAGAAAATAAACTTTAAAAAAAAAAAAAAAAACATTTTTAAAATGTATTATTTTACACCAATAGAATAGATACTGCGTACAATAATAAAGTTAGACCCGTACGATTTTCGTGAAACGAACGTTAAAAAATCATTGATTTGTGCACATACGAAGATAATAAATTACTGTTAATACCCTACTTAATCATTAGAACTTTAAGGTAATTTCCTTATATTTCTTTGTTTTAACACATTCGTAGCAATTTAGAGCAATTGTTTGTCCATCAAAAAGCTAGACGAGTCGCGAAAACAGATTCGAATTCAGCGTGTAACGGTGTGGCCATGGCCATGGTCACGTTGCTCGATATTCAACGGTTCATGTAGAAATACGTAAAATAAAATTGACAACAAATCTGCCCGGCCGATCTGGTGTGCGCTTCACGGCGTATTCAATTTGGAACTAATCGCTTCCCTACGTCTAAAGGACAAAAAAAAAGTCTGTCTAAATTGCTATGCTGCCGTGTGTGTTGGACGAAAAACGACAAGATGTTCCGTTCCGTGTCGAATCTCCTCAAACGAATATCGTTGAATTTTGACCGAAGATTAAACATAATTTTAATTTTAAAAGGCAACGCGCGTTAGAGTTAATCACAGTAAATCTGCCCATACAACTTTTACCCTTAGACACGGTCTTTGTCCAAATGTTTCGGTCAATGATATACCTATCTCACCCATCGATGCCCTTAAATATTTAGGTTTAATTCTTGACCAAAAATTAACCGGGAACAAACATATTAAAACTAAAATATTGATCCTTAACGCTCGATCTAGATCACTAAAAACGTTATTATCAAAAAATAAATATACTAGTTTAAAAACCAAACTATTAATAAACAAAACTCTCCTAAAGCCTATATGGACATATGGAATATATCTCTGGGGATCGGCAAAAAAATCTAATTTAAATAAAATTCAAGTCTTTCGGAATATTACTTTAAGAAAAATCACTAACGCTCCCTTCTTTGTTTCTAATTTAACTCTCAACGAAGCCGGTTATAGCGGAAGCGGAATTATTTTACAATCGGTTTTTTTGTCAAACTAGAAAATCACCCCAACCCACTAATTAGGGAATTACATACCTTCACACTTCCTGAAAATCCACAACGCAGACTCAAAAGGAAATGGTGTCGTGACCATTTAAAATAAAAATATCACAATATATAATATTTATGCCTAGCTAAGTGTCATTAATGGGTGGCTTCTTGTTCAAACGAATTCTCGTTATATAGTCTATTATCTTATACACTTATTGTGTATTTATTTGTATAGATTGTGTATTTAATTGTGAGGGGGGAAAAAAAAAGAAAAAAGACAACGCGTTCAGTGTAACCCGTCAAATGATAACGAACCGTCGTCCGATTGCATTACTCAAACCGATCACTCATAAAGAACCGTTATCGTAATCTTCAGATATCGTTTACGCGATCCTGTGCGCAATTATCCTATACCTATATCAACGACGAGATACCAAACGTACGAATGCGCACAACATGTTTTTTTTTTTTTTTTTTTTTTTAAATTTTTAAATTAATTTTTCTCCAACTGGTTACCACCATGATTAATCATTAGCCCCTTAAAATCACTTTAATTTCACTGCACATTATAACGGGGCCCCCGGTCTATATATCATTTTTGCTCTATAGTGGCAGTTGACGTGTATACAATTACACGGGAATACCGCACCCAGCGTCGGTTTTTGGTTAAAAAAAAAAAAAAAAAAAATGTTTTAGGTACATTTAAATAATGATAAAAAGACACCGCTACGGGGCGGCGGCATCTGGTCGGCTACATAATAATAATAATAATATTATTCTGCGTCCCAGACAATTTTCGTTCTACAGAACTGAGCTTAAACGAACCGTGAATTTACTGCATACTAGATTACTACTATTATATACATATATTATAAATCATTAAACACACCGAAATGGTTTTGTAGAATTTTCGTAATAAACATTTTCACTTCTTGCCCACCGAAAACGGTAAAAAGAAAGAAAGAAAAAAAAGGGGGAGGAAAAATGCTTCATTATTATAATATGTATAATATATTATCGTAACGATTATTTTATTTACTAATATTATAGGATTTTAAATAATCTTCGTAAAATTATTGTTATTATTATACCTACAGATATGTGGCTTTTTTTTTTGTGTGTGTGTTTCACCGCACACTTTTTAACGTTGGGTATAAAAATACATTTCCGACCGGCGGCTGTACTTTATCGTGAAACAATTTTTCTAAATTTTTTCCAGCAGTTTTTCTGTAAACAAAAAAAACTCCGATAACACATCGGTTTCGGATAAAATCTAACAACTTTTTAAGCGAAATTTGAAAACCGCATTTCTAAATTCCTATCTTAACGTGCCACCTGGTGTTTGTTTTCAATTTTCGAGTTATAATATTGTAACGCGGATATATTATATTTTTCAAATATTGCTATAGTACAAGGACGAAAAAAGTTCCGCGTTACGAAACGCCGCGCGGTCACTGCGATCGTATACTACCGGGCAATATTATCTCAGGTGATGTTTTATTTTTAAAGGACCGACAGATGATAAAAAAATAAAAATTAAAAAAAAAAACACGACGATGACGTGGTAGTGGTAGTGGTGGTGATATAGCGGCGGCGGCAGGACACTGTCGCGCCCAAACATTGTCGCACACGAGGCGGCGGTGGCGAAGTCCGTTGACGCCATTCCGGTATTTATAGATCCGGGCACGTATATATCAACTTCCGGAGCGAAATCCCAAGGACCGAACACACCGAACGCGACGGATCCGGTGCATCGTATTGCCATTAAATCCACGGGCGCTAATGTACGAACAACGGTTACTATAGTGGTTACCGTCCGTTTTGATAATTCTAATGTCCAATTACCATATAAGTATTATTAGTTATTAAATCGTATGCGATATAATATGGATCAAATATGTTATTCATTAATTTATTTAATTTGAGCGGTATGGCTTTTTTATTTTTTTTTTTTAATTTTTTTTCACGAGTCGGCTTCGCGTGGAACTCTCTATGGCACACGGGTGTCCAATGGTAGTTTTATCGAAACGGGAAAATTGGCGATACCCGCGATATTAACGCCGAGTGGAAAATCGACCGTTGGTGTGGAGGGAGAAAATTTAAATAAGAAGAGAAAAAAATCCATTAAGGACATACTACGAATACATATTGAAACGGGATATGGCGGGATCGAATTTGCCCGAGCTCGTTATTATATTTACTAGGTCTTAACAAAAATTTAACCGAGCTGAAAACGGACCCGGTGTGCTCGCCCCTTAAAGCGTACACGCTAGCTAACGTCGCCGCCGCATTTATTATAATAATATTCAGTGCACTACACCGCCACCGAATACAGAACGACACACGCGTGCTCGGATTTTCTCACGCGTTCAATATAATATTGTTTGTATTTCGTATACAACTCGTCGTCGTATTATAATAATAATGTACACGCTACTAGGTGGGTACGTTTTTCGGCAAAAACTTTGTCTATTTTTTTTTTATTATTATTATTATTTTTATTATTCTCCGAGATTTTCGTACAGACTTCCCTAACCCGTCCCCGAAAACACTCCGCCAGTTTTGAATTTCATATCGCGCCGGAAATATATTTCATGTGAAAAATAGCGATACATACGCAAATATCAAATAACGTATAAATCGATATAGCTCGCGATTTATTTTATAAATATTTAAAGCTCTTATGGAAGCGCATATATACGAGTATGTATATTACCATATACAGGTTTTTTTTATTATTATTATTATTTTTTTTTTTTTTTTGAAAGGGGTTGCTGTTAAAGGTGCCTACAATTTTCGCCTATGTAATATTACTCTTCTATCGTATACGAGTGCCTATAAATAATAAACCACCGCGTAATGTCCGTCGGATATAATGCATAAAAAATAATACTCGAGATTATAAATATTTTATATTATAGTCTGTATAGATAATATGAAATAAAAAATAATAATAATTAAATATAGAAAACGAAAACGAGTACGAACCATTTCGTTTTGAGCGAATCGTCCGGTATATATAATAATATAATGGAACATAAAATTCACAGACACTGGACGCCGCGATATAAATGTCATCGCACGAACGGTTAAAAACCAGTAAAAAAAATAATAATATATATATACTCGTTTATACATATATAAATTTAATATGTAAATACTGTTTTAAAACATAATTTTTTTCGTTCCGAATTACTTGATCGCGAAAGCGATTATTTCAAACGGATTGCAAAATGATATGCTACGACGGTGTGCTGACCCGGATAGATACAAATTATGTCTTCTCATCGTTATTATTTATATCATAGTTTGCCGATATATTCAAATTGTACAAATGTACACGAATCGGGTAAACTTTTACTCGGTAATTTTTTTTTTTTTTTTTTTTTTTGGCAGAACACTACGACCGTAATTTTACACGCAGACGTTAATTTTTTTATATATATTTAAAAACACCCGAAACACTGTAATCTTGTTGTTAAACTAACTAGCTGTCTTTGATGTTACTTAATTGTTCGTCGCTTGAAAGACAAAAAAAAAATAATAATAATAATAATAATTCTGCTGGTAGAATTTATGTATACGGAACGATGTCTGTTAGTCTGTTAATACTAAGACAGTGAAGTTGTTGCATTGATTAATGTACTTATAATTTTGAAAATTGCCTTGGAGATATTTAAGTTTTTTTTATAAAACAACTGATTTACACGGCTTGATTTTCTACATTTTTACGGACGAAATAGACGCAAAAGAGTAACAACGAATCACTAAATGACATCGATTACAAATTACAGCGATATCGCTTTTTAACCATAACTGATTAACGCTGGTCGATTATGATATTATGTGTTGAAGGACAAGTTGTTATCTAAATAGCATAAATGCGATATAGAAATATTTATATATTTATAAATACGGTAATTTGATTTTTATTTTATATTATATTATCAAGGTAGATATTTTTAAAATTATACGACAATTATGAAAAATAGTTAAAATTGCATATATCTAATATTCAAGCGAAACATATTTAAATCTCATTTAGCGATGAATATAAACTGAAAAGATGCAAATGACTTTACTGCCCTAGTTTGAAACTATTATAGAAAGGCGTTAAAAACAAGTTATTTTTTTTTTTTTTTTTTTTTTTTTTTATGTTTCTACATTTGATATAGGTGCGGTATTAACGTAATTATATATTATTTACAATATAATAAATGAAAACTTAATATATTATTTAAATGATAATTATACACTATGCCCGCCTTATTGTTCACGAAGCGAAATATTGATCGCAAAAAAAAAAATATATACATATATCAAAATGAAGAGAGAGTGTGTGTGAGAGAGAGAGAGAGAGAGAGAGAGATATATATGAAAATGTTTTACTAAAAATATTGTTTTTACCTACCTATCGGGGCGTGTAAATACAATCGGAAAAATCGACACGCGCGGTTTTTTATTTTTTTTTTTTTCAAACGAGAAACCTATATATATATGTGTGTCTATCGGATTTCAACGGAGAGATGTCGGTCGTTTTGAAACGAATTTAAGTAAAATAAATGTTATATCTCTATTGCGACGATCCTGCTCTGTGTAGAGCGGGATTAGAGTTTGGTTATTTCGCTAATGGCGTATTATATGTATTTATATAGCACGGTGGTATAAATCCCGCAAACAGCATCGGCCCCGGGCTCGCGGTACACGCTATTGAAATCCGCATTATAACGTGTAGACACAAGAGGCACAGAGTGAGAGGGAGCGAGAAAAAAGGAAAAAAACAACAAAAAAAAAAAAAAAAAAAAAATGGGGAAAAAAATGAGAGAAAAAAACGGTGCGGTTGCTATGGAAATAACGGACAAAGGACCGCGGAGAAAGGACGGATCAACGGATAAAAATAGAGAGAGAAAGAGAGTTTGAGGGGCGGAAAGGATAACTAACCGGTGTGGTATACTACGCTGATGACGGACTCGGACTATAGAGACCCGCGGCGTCCGCGGCAACAGGTGAGTTATTTCCAGAATGTCAAAACGCGTGGCCGCTTGTATAATACGTAATATGTCATTTCGGAGGACGTTGCCAAAAATAAAAAAAAAACTATGGAAAAACTGTTGTTGTAGAAAAAATATAATAATAATAATAAGATAAAAATTAGGTACAGACTCGGCGCCACAAACTCGAGTGGACAAAAAAAAAAAAAAAGCATTATATTTTTCGTGCATTTTTAATTTGGCTAGATTTCAAGTGTACAATAACGAATTGTAAACCTTCTTAAGGAAGCGCCGTGCATTATTTGTAAAATAATATTATGATTACAGAACCGCTAATATTTTTTAACGTTTTTACCGTATAAACGACCGTAAATCGTATAGCCCAATTTATTTATATATATATACATATATATGTTACGGTGAAAACACAAAATCCATCGAAACTAGTTTCCACAGACCCTTAACGTTGGAACTAGTTTTAACCTAGTTTTTTTTTTTTTTTTTTAATTAATTATAACTAGTTGTGTCCGAAATATATTGACGAAAACTAAAACTATTTAGGAAAAATTTAATTTCCGGAAGTATTTATATATCGTCAGTTTAAACTAGGGAAAAGTAAGAATTAACAACATATATTATTAGAATAAGTCCGTTAAGTATATAGGCATTTACAAATGTTCGGGACAGGACATTTTTACATTGTTATTTGTTTCGGCAAGGTAAACTATCGTGGCATTTAGAATTGAAAAATCTAATTTTTAAATCAGTTTGCACTGACTCGTCGTTTAAATTCTAGTCTTAACATATATATTTACATGCAACTACAGGACTACACGGAAAATATAATATAAATGACGATATAAACCAATATATTATAATATTACGAAAATAATCGTTAAAATTTAAGTGAGAAAATTGTGATTGGAAAAATAATAAAAATCAATGTATAAAATATAATTTAAAACGAATAAATTAGTAAAATTACGTTAAATTACGTTATAGAATATTTAACGTGGAAAAAGCCCAAAGATAAATAATTTTAAAATCTTGTACAGGAGATAATTAAAAAAAAAACTTTGTGTTTTCATGTTCCGCTGCGACACGCAAAGCATGGAAAACGGTGTTTTCTTTTGTCTATATATATATATATTTTTTTTATTTCATTAATTTTTGTCGCCAAGCATAAAAGCTTTTGCAAAACACCCATGAGGCGAGCAGGGTGTTGTCCCCCCGGCTCACTACTATTGATTCCGGGGACTTTTGTATAAAAACGGGCGACACTCCGATAGGGGAGTGTTTTTTACAAAACAAAAAAACACACACACCACCTGTTAAGTAACTAAAGTATATACCGTCGAGGACAATCTTTTTTTAATCAAGTTTTCGCCCGAATACGAGGAGCTTTCTGCGCAGTTCTCGAACGCGAATTTATAACAAACTATAAAACGTGCTTCTGTATATATACAGCGTGTTTCAATCAAACAGTACCGCGTATTAAATATCAGCTGGTTAAACTCTGATCAAAAAGGGGTTTTTTTTAAAAAAAATATCGAGTATACATTTCGAGCGAATTTTTAACATTTTAACACTCGTGGTGGCGTTTTATAAAATTTAAATCACCTCACACGGAAACAAGTATTTTTGGCACTAGACTGGAATATAGCCTTATTATTTTTTCAAACCACCTTTTGATCTATATAGCTTTTCTATCTCAAAAATTACCGGAGTCATAATACCGCCATCTAAAGTTGATAAAAAAAAATATATAACGCCTGTTATATACATTTTTAATGTGTGTATTTTGGTATGCCTGATGTTCATAAATAAAAAAAAAATTAAAAAAACCAAAGTCCGTCAGCTCGAAATATTTCTGTTTTATACCGTTCAAGCGAAACACACTGTATACAAACGAAGCGAGGGAAAAAACTGTATAACGCGTTTTTCCATCGTTCGGTTCGCGTGGAGAGGACGCAGCTGTTCGCGACGTCGTCGGTCGCCTCATATTTTATCATTTTGTATCAACAAAAAAAAGAACAGAAAAAAAAACATCATTAATTTGTCAAAAGACTCGAGTCTAATTATTATTATTACAAGCGATGTTGTTGCAGTAAACGCGGGGGACGACCAACCACAGCAACAAGAACTACACGTTAGAACTCACGACTCCGACTGTTGTTATCTCATAAATCGCAGCGAACGTCAGCTGCATAGGAAACAGTGTCGTCGACTTGAGATAAAACGTTTGTAAAAAAAATTAATTTAATATTAATAAAACAAAAATTCGGAAGTGATATATACGGCGCGAGAATGGTATTTTTTATTATTATTATTATTAACGAGACACTCGTAAGACGTAAAAAAAAGATTAATACACTATTTATATGGATAAGTAGGTGGTTACGATAAATGTATGCATATGTTAAGAAAAAAAAAAAAAAAAAATTGTATTCAAGTCGCATTATCGTTAATAAAACATCCGCAGTAGTAAAAAAAACAAAAACAGTATTAAATACGTAATTCGATATATTATTTAATGTACAGGGCGCTGTCTGTCCCTACAGGCTGGAATTGTTGGGTTTTTTTCTTCAAATTTTTGAGTTAAATATTTGGTTTATTTATATAATGTTAAAATTAACTTCATTGGACGACCTAATAATTTCAATTTATTTTCTCTACTGCTAAATTCTTTTTTTTTTTTTTTTCATTCCTATCGAGACACAAAAACATCAGTAACTCCCACCGGATCGAAAGAGATTGGCATTAATGGTCAGTCGGTGCAGAGAATACCGACTCGATCGCGTAAAGTATAATATTTTATATTGGTACCACTCTGTGTGGATATCCCGTCCAAATATAATAAATAAATAATTGCATTTTTGCGACGAAAACACTAAGGAACGCAAGGAAAATGAAATATTCGTGTACATCATCACGCTTTTTGGTGCGCGAAACGATCGATTATTAAATTTGCAAGAAAAGTACAATAAAAAAAGTGCAATAATTATTCAACACACAAAACCATAACGTTAACTATAATTATTGTATATTGTTCATGAGCGTAAAAAAATGTATATGTACAAGTATAAGTCCACATCCAACTTAAAAATTAGTCGCACTAACGAAATCTTTGAAAAAAAAAAATGAAAGTTTTATAGACATCGAAGTGTTCAAATTTTGACTTTGACATATTGATTTTCGATTTACTCGAACGAGATGGTAATGATATTTGAGATTAGCCGTGAACTTTCTTATAAATTATAATAGAATGTCGATTTAATGGATATGCCGTTGCTTATTAGACAAAGTCGTGTTTTTTTCAATTTCCGTCGTAAATTCATCAGTTGTTTGGACAAAAACCACCTATTATCATTAATATTTTCCTTGTCAAATAAATAAGAATTACCAAATAGAATAAAGTGATTGCATTTTTCTATCTAGATTTATACAATTACAAGTACTGATATGGTTTCAATATTACACAACTACATCACAACAATATTTTGTTTACCTCATCATATGTAAACTTCTCAATATAAAAATAAATGTGCAAATTTACACGTTTTACACTAAAGTTAATTTTTTTTACAATAATAATAAAACAATACAATTTAACTAACATTTCTTGTTCTCTTTTAAAACCTAATTGATTTATAATTATTTAGTAATTCTTACAATTTTTAATCATTATTATGCCAGTTCTAATCTATTATAATTATGTATTTATTTATTTATAACTATTAATGGTAGTATTGCTTCGATACGACGATTACGTTAAAACGCCAGAGTGACAAACGACTCGTACAAATCGTTAATAATATTGCGGTTTATATACAACCGGTAAATTATTTCCAAAACGCATAGGCAAATATGTTTAAATTGCACATCGATCATCCTGTAATCGTTCTGTAATTATTAACGGCAATTTAATCGCACCCGCGTCATCGTGGAATCAACCGAAACAAAACGTTATATCACCGGATCGTACGCGTGCAGCAGCAGCAGCAGCATCACTCCCCCCTAGAGTGCGTTTTTGAGGGACGGCGCTGGTTTTGGGACCGGGAAGAACAACACTAGGGAATATAATGTACACGTGTGCAAAGCCGTCCGTATATATCCGTCCCCCGGGGACTGTCGGTCAAAACGACCACACAGCGAACAATGCATACATATATATCGCGAATCGAACGATATTTCCCAAAGCGTTATAATATTTCGTATAAATATACCCTTTACCATCGGGGCGAAAACAACAAAAACATTGAAACAATAATATACGTATTATATATGTTTTATACCTATCGAAAGTAATAATTCAACGCGTTGCAAAAAAAAAAAATAAAATAAGAAGAAGAAGAAGAAGAAGAAGAAAACCTAGAGAGTCAGACCAACAGAACTAACGACAATCACGGTGTAACCAATAGAATTATTATGATATCGCGCGGGCGAAACGAGCAGTAACACCCAGCACGACAAATTGTCAAGTATTTCAAAAACATTTTAGTTTTTATTTTTGGTAAAAGAGAGAGACCAATTTTGAAAATAAAAAATGATAAAACTGGAATTGACTGGCATTTGTTTACCAAAGTTGGCAACACTGTTAGTAGTTATTCGTACAACCGAGTCGAATAGAAACAAATTAATACAAAGTCAAAAAACTCTACACTCTATTTCCAAAATATATTATGTAAAAACAAACCAAAAAAGCCACAATAAATAAAGAATAATAATCAATACAAAAGCTTTAAAATTAGGTATAACAACATACAACATTATAATTTACTATATAAAAAAAAAAAAATAAGCTTCAGTCTTACAAATTATATAATATGAAATAATTTTCAAGAACTAATTTGCTTGTTACAAAAACTAATAAAATTGGAAGACATCTTTTGAAAAAATTGACTTGTACCGAAAAAATCAAATAGACCATAAATGTGGGAGCACTGCCCTACTCTTATTGTACTATATAGTTGGTTAGGTTGCGAACCCCGGACCATTGGATCGGTTGAAAAACGAAAAATCGAAGGCCGGTTTCGGTGTTTCACTAAAAACGCTAAAAATTATTAAAAAAAAAAAAAAACGCGCGGACTCGAAAAGAGATTTTAAACCGCAGAATAAAAGGAACAACGACAACAATACAGAAATGTATTCGATCCGGAAGACATAATAAAACAATTGTATAGGGTCAAAGGCTGTAGAATACGTATAATACGACCCGAATCGCGGAGGACACGAATGTGGGGGAGAAAATACGAGTACCTCCCTTATAGGAAACAAGCTACACAAAATGGGAATTATGGAGAACTACGCACAATAGTGATTAAATGATATTGGGATTATTAACGAGAAGAACGCGCATAATTGTATTATAATATCGTCACGAACGTCGAGTTAGAAAAGAAAAAGAAAAACATATCGTTCCGTTAAATCGACAACATATTAAAAACAAATATCGTCAGTTATCGTTTATCAATACTCGTAAATAAACGTTAAACGGCGCGGACGAGAAATATGGAATACCACCCGGTGTACATTTTCGACAAACCTATACACGGGAAACGCGCAAAGTTATTTCATCGAGTGTGTACAAACGCCTATGGCGCGTACGTACGTGTAGAGCTCGAGTAGGAGTAGGAGGAGGAGGAGGGCTCGGCGATAATTAAATTTTATTTAATTTGCGCGCATCATCGAAAACGAATTGTTACCGTGGCGACGCGGAGGCTACCGACGCATAACGACTTTACGAAATTATATACGACGCCTTTTTGTTTACCGCCCTTCATCGCCCCCCGGAAAATAGAAAAGAAGATAGGTTTTCGCGTTTATATATTTTATATATAGATAGATAGACGGACGTGTAACACGAAAAATCCGAAATTCACTAGGCACAAATATATATATATATATATATATATATATATATATATATATATATATATATATATATATATATATATATATATATATATATATCAATATCAGTTTTTCTCTATACCTCATCTACTCTCTCCCTTATTCTCGTCCACGTGATAAAGCTCTACGCGTTTATCGTGCGTGCGTGTCGCCGCAGTATAGAAAACAAAAGCTATCGTTATACACGCCACTACACCCACCAGCCTTTGTCAATACTGTATACATATATATATATATATATATATATATATACGGGCAATGCGACGGGGATATAATTTATACCCCGTGTAAAACACGACTTTCCTTCTAAGGGATTATTGTTATTGTGGCGAACGAGAATTCGACGACGAACATAGCCGAGGAAAAAAAAATCATATTTATATATATTTGTGTGCGTGCCATAAATATATATATATATATAAAGTGACGATCTCGGTGTGTGTATGTGTGTGTAAATCAAGTGGCGTGCAATTATAGTTAAGGGTACCCTATCCCAGTCCCGCTATCGTGCGGGATATTATATATATATGATATACTCTGAAAAGAAATAACGCGATTGCCTGCAGAAAACTACACCAGAAACGATTTCTTGAAATGCGTCCACGCCCCGCAGCCACTCATCTCTTTTATATATATATATATATAAAGAGAGAGAGAGAGAGAGAGAGAGAGAGAGAGAGAGAGAGAGAGAGAGAGAGAAAAAGAAAGAGAGAGATAGGAGTAAAAGAAATGTATATTCACGCAAAATGTACTCAGAAAAATGTGAGCTTGACGATAATTTTCGTTCGAGCGTTTTCATCGCGAAGCGAAGAGAAATGTGTCGATTTTCCCGTACACGTTTTATAAATTTTATATAAATGGTATAAAGATACTGTACGAATTAAGATGAGCTCTGGAAATCTTTTTTTTATTTTCCTTCAAATATTTTTTTTTACGTGAAATACGAAAATACGAAAATATCAAGTGTCCACTCTGTTCGTACTTTATTGACTCTGTAGCTGTAATTACTCGTGGAGACCCGTCGTTTCAGAACTCTGCGCGTATTACACACGGGATTTTATGTCCAAAATCTATTATTAATTATACAAAAAAAAACTTATTCCAATTAAAACACTAGAATATTTTAATTTTAAACTCTGTTTTGGAAGACTAGAAATTAAAAGGTAAAAGCCACTCGTGTTCGAAATTTTAGAACTCTACGTTCACGAGGAAGTTACTTACTATAGACAGACGACTCTTTATTTATAAGTATATACATTAACTAGATGAAGATAATAAAGTCAATAAGATCAACGATGCAGTATGAATCTGACGTTTATAGGTATCGTGCGAAACCGACGATTTTGTTCCAAGAGGCAGAGTCTGCCAACGATTATTGTAAAATACAATTTTAATAAAATTAAAATTGCGAAAATAGATTTTTATGATTCGTATCAGCCCCATAAAAACATGGTTAGCTATGATAAACGTTGTAAAACGTTTATACACTCCAGGGGGCGGTTCTCGACAAGCCTCCCCAACTCACTCTGTTGGGGGGGGGCGAACATATATTTTGTATATTGTACACGCACATGCGTACAAAGTGATACAATTGCATAAAGTATATTTTATTATAACGAAATTATAGTGAAAGTCGTAAAAAAAAAAAAATGTAAGTAATATAATGTATGCACTTATTTTATTATATACGACAGACACGGTTGTAATCCCCACAAATAAAAATGATTATTTGATACCTATATGCATTATATTATATCAGCTGGTGTTTTGTATAAACATATTATTCGAGATTTTTTTTTTTGTTTTGTTTTTTATGAACGCGAAATACCGGATAATTCTTCTATACGCGACATAAACTTTAATATGAAAAAAAAAAAATTATACATATATATCTCCAGTACGTCGTTATTCCCCACGCCTAGATTTTAATGATAAATACGCAACGATAAATTAACGAGCTTTCGTGTGTTCCTTCGTAAGCACCAACCAGGGCTATTGTTTGCGTTTACTTTTCGAGCAATTGTATCGTACTGCAAAGAAAACAAAGCGAACGTATAATAGCTGGGCGACACGAAATATAAGTGAAACTTTCTATAGAGAATATAATAAATAGCAGTGTTGTGTTCTCTAATTTTTGGATTGTACACTGCGAGAATATAATATACTATGTAATATAGGTCACTTGCCTACATTTTAATTTAATTATTAAAGTTTGAAATGTCAAAAATGCCGACGCTAGGATATAATATTCATAATTGTATATATACACATCAGAGAAACTTACGGTTATGTAATAAGTTTAGGGCTGTAATGCCCTAAATTAAAAATGTTTTTACATCATAATGAAATGTACCAAAATTTATTTCATTACTATAATAAATCGGAAACGATAAATATTATTATTATTCTTATTATTTTTTTTTTAAATTTGCATTTTCGAACAAACAACAATTACGAATTGTATTTTTTATTATATTTGTTTTTTTGTTAATTTTAACGAGTTACCCGATTTCGCCTCTTCACCATCGTCTAGATGACTAATCGTAATTATATTATCGTCGTAGTCGTATCGGTATTGAGATATCCCAACACTATACGCGCCCTCGGTCTAAGGCTTTTTATTATTATTATTATTTATATTTTCCTGGTCTTTTATCAAAAACTTTTTTTTTTCTTCTAAACTTTATCATTCGAAAAGTTTTACAATTGCGCACCTTTATACCGTGCAAATTAACCGGGCCGCCGCTGACAGGAATCGCGTACATATATATTTATGTATAGCTTTCGAGTTTTTATAATTTAATATCATAAATATTATTATTACGCCGCCGAATGGTTTTCAAAATCGTCGACGGGGTGCGGAACGAAACGACGACACATTTTATATTATATCAAGCGGACGAGGAACGATTCGCGCGAGAACAGAAACGTTAAAAAAAAAAAAAATTTTAAAAAAAAAAGAGGGCGGAAATCGTCGTCGTCGTCGTGTTGAAAGAAGAACTTTCTGAGTTTTCGATTTGTATACTCTTTCCGGATATATATATATATATATATATATCTATATAAACGCACTGCTCTCACGGAGCCGTGCCAAACCGCGAACACTACAATACAACAATACGCTTACGTGTATATATACGTTTAATACAAAAACTACGACGAGTCAACGACGAGGCGTTTTTGTTTTCTCCCTCGGGGATGGGAATAAAACACAAAAGAGTGGCAGCGGCAAACACGCCAAAGTCAACAAGGTCGTCGTCGACTCTCGTCGTCGTCGTCGAGTATCTCGTCTTACCTTAAGAAACAGCGGACGCTCGTCTCCCGCGTCCTCGGTCCCGGCGTCGTCGGCCGCCGCAGCTGCCCCTGCTGCTGCTGCCGATACCGGCGGCGCTTCGTCGGGGGCGGGCGGTACACCACTTTCGTTCATGTTTGCGCTTTCGACTCCCTCGTCCGTCACCGCCGAAACCGACCGCGCGGCACCCCGCGCTCCGCCGGCGTTTCAGTGGCGGTGCAGGGATTCTTTAATACAAACAAGTTTACAAATCAACGCGATACCACGGCGGTGTATTATATTTCGGTTTCCCGGGTACGAATAAACGCGACGCGAACATAAAACCTCGGCCAAGATGCTTCGTCGTATATCGATTTATTAAATACATTACATCGTCGTTTTTTTATAATATTATTTTGTATTGGGCAAATTATATATCTGTACGCAACGATAAATCGTCGCTAATGGAAAACGATTCTAAGCGATGTTCCGGTCGAATATTGTCGATTTGATAAATTTAAAACGAAAATTGTGAACCGCGTGTCAAATTTTCAATTTTTATAGTGGGGATGCTAATAAAATTGTATCCGCGTAAAACAAATTTCAAAAAACCCTAAATATGCCTAAGTATTTTGAAAATCCTACTGCGTCTGGAATGTGCTAATTTATGTATACGGCGATCGTTTCAAGTATCAACATTTATTTTAAACGGAATCACAACAGATTATTGCGTAAATATTTTCGTTATTCCCTGTTATGTTATGGAAACCGCAAGAACACTCGAAAAATGTCTTTCTAAATGTACAAACTTCAACTTTCAACCACAAAATTCTAAAAGAAAGTTCCAAAACATTTGTTGATAAATGCAAAATTGCTGGCCCAAAACCATACATAAGCGTAGTTAACGTAAAGTATTTAAAATTTTTGCACAAAAATATTTTTAATTATTCATATGATATTGCCCATTTGAAATTCAGCTGGCCGAGGAGTTTGTTTCTATTATTCCGAAACGCAAATATTATAATATATAGCAGAACAATGATTAAAACACGAGCGTATAAACAAATTTTCTACGATTTTTTAAATCAACACAGAATATAGTTAATACGACTCCAAATCATAATCAAAATTTAAAACATACAATAAAAATATCCCGGTCCGATTTGTCAAAAGATGTTTTTTCGGGTCACGGAATGTTTACAACGGTTATATTTGTACAATAAATATAACATTATTATATAAACGTAATTTCTATAACTGTACACAACGGCTATACCAATATTTATTATTTATTCAGTCCCCATAAAACAATATTATATACACCTTAAACACACTACAACAAATTCAATAAAAAATGAGTCCAAAAAAAAGTGGTTTTTCCTGCTCGTGTAGGTAGGAAAAACTATTCTGAGTGATGTTCGGTAAAAATGTTTGTTTAGAGCCAAACAAATATTGTATCCCTATAAATCGGGAAATAGTACGCGAAACGTACTAGACAAGTAATTTACAGAATGATAAAAAAAATCACACAGCATAGTAAAACCAATACGTTCAGAATCTAAATAAAAAAATAACAGTGGATAAATACATTTCCAAGTTAAAAAAAAATTCATACAATATTTACTTATTTCAGAGTCAATTGCGTCCACTGGTTGAAAAAAAAATAATTAAAAAACCTCTCGTGTTTATATCAATATAATTACTGGTAAAAACATTAAAATAAAAAAAAAAAAAAGTTGTACTATGACACGAACGAAAAATAATGTAACTCGAAAACTACACTCTGGAAATAAATATATTTGATAATATATTTTATAGAAATAAATTAACAAAAACAAATTTGGAGCATGATTAATTTCAAAAATTATTCACTAGAGGATTATTGTTACAGTAGTGACATATAACGAAACGTATCTTTTGATAATACTACCCTGACGTGACGTGACATGTATAAATCGATAGGTACGCTAATATTTTAATATATTATATCGATATGTCTGCTACGCGATTTCCATATTGAATTATTGCCAAATTCCTGACGGACGCGTTAACCTTATAATACATAACATACCCGGTAAATTAATAATCAATTAAAAATCCTTCAAACAATAAAAAAAAAAAAAAATCTTATTGTAATTATTGTACGGCATTTGTTTAGTATAAAGTTTAAATGTTTGATATACGATGGGATTCTATAATATGGAGATAAAAAAATATACGTCTTATAGTTTATAAAACATTTTCAAAATATTGAAATCTTTAATGAACTTCCAGTGCTTGAAATGGAAATAAAAGTTTAGAAGAGGGAGCAGCGCAAAATTGTAAAAAAAAATATAAGTAAATATAGTATATAGAAATGTCTAGCCCATGGTTAGGTTAGGTTTGATTATTTAGTCGATAATAATAACCGAATCATAAATGATCATGGAATATGTTTTTATATAGCTTAATAACTTTGGTGTAAATTATATTTTTGATAAAACGGAAATAAAGTTTATTAAAAATAAAACCTGTACGGACAGAACTGTTACATGTTCGACTTGGACTATCTGGACAAATTGTTTTCGGTTTTATCCTTCCAGCAGATTATTAAACAGGAAATCCTCTAGAGATTCTATATACACAACCGCGTTGGATATTTCGCCACTCGTTATGTCTAGGTTTTGACTTTACTATTTTCCGATAAGATACAACAGCCAGACTTTTTTTTTTTTTTGAAAATTAAAAACAAGGCCAAAGTTTCACTGCCGAACCGAATGACTTTATTACGGGGCGAAATAAAAAAAAACCAACCTACTCTCGCCATAATTTTTGGTCATAAAGCGACCTCTTGAAATGCATTTCGACCGGCTACATTTGTTTTCTTTCTTTTTTTTTTTTTTCTTCCTAGGACATTGGCGCAACTGAAATCGGTACTGGCCCATTTCGAGCCCGCAATAATACTCGTCTACTGCAGTATATAATAAAATCGAGTTAGATTCGCGCGCGCGCGCCGCCGAGTAAATGTATTCAAAACAAATTACCGGTGTTTGTGTTGAATTCTAAATGAAGTTGTATATATAAGTATAATTAATAATTATACAAGAGACGGGGCCCCACGGTGGATGTGCGCCGCTGACGAGGACCGCGATGATAATATTACGACCGCGCCGGCAAACAAAACGGATTTATATATATATATATAACACGGTAATATTATATACAACTCGATATAATTGCGTTTTCTTTTTTCTTCAACAATAAAATTATAAATAAACAAAATCAACGGTGGGATGGAGGGAAACCTATGGATCGGAGAAGGGAAATCTCGTTCGGTAGACGCGCCCGGCGTATTTATATTATCGTGTACAACGTGTCGCCCTCGCCGAACCGCCGCCGAAAAGGAAAAACGCCGGCGTCTCCGATTGTTTTTCACGTCACGACCGCGCGGACGAACACGACGAGCGAGATGGACAGACGGGGCGAACAACGACGGTAACACAGTACGGCAGCAGTCCGTTCAAAGTGGATTACTACCAATTTCGCCGTCTATTTATCAGAAGCCCGGAGTCACCGGACGGGACGGGTCTAATGAAACGAGGGGGACCGGTGCCGGGGCCGAAAGGGGAGGTGGGTTTTTTTTTTCTAATCCTCACGTAGATGGCACGTCCGAGTCGTCCTAACCCTTTGTAATGTATAGGCCACACGGACGCGAAGACATAAGTATAGAGTACATACGGGGTGTACCAAATATCGCGCTCTGCGAGATGATAAGTAACAATCGAGGACCTCTCGAAATACGTTTTTTTTTTTTTTTTTTTTTTTTAAATATATATACGTCAAAACCTCGCAGGGTATTCCGCGTTTGTATATAAGATATCCGTAAAATACTGCAGAATTTTTTTGCAAAATTCTCATACGAGAGAATGGGATAATATCGGCGTGATGTGTACGAATATTATTGTACGTACATTTTTCACGGAATCAATTAGAATTAATAATTCCGTCGGAAAAGAAACACGACTAAATCGACGGCAATAATAATAATAAAAATAAAAAAAAACATAATAAATATACAAATCCGGGTTTCTTTTACACGAGGTTGTGGCATAAAAAAAAAAAAAAAATTCTATAAAATCCATTCCGAGGGCCGCGTTTGATTTCGATAACATAAACGCAAATATAAAAAGGGGAGCATGCGTGTTAAATTTCCAATGTGTTAGATTCTAAATCTCCTACCGTTCTCAATTCAACCACGAAAATAAGTTTATTTATGTATATAAATATTAAATAATGGTCTTGTTTATTACCTATATCTGAGTATTAACGGACCGTTTAAGCCCGAGATATTTATATGATACACTGTGGCTCAGGGGAAACAGGAGGAACGTAATTTTTCTCATTATGAATTATAATGATTACATTATAAGGATTATAACCTAACCCAACCGTCAAAATAGTTTATAATAACGGTGTAGTAGAATACGAGGACAGACATAGAGCCCGCGAGTTTGTCCGGTTAGTGCGTGTTCATTTTCCCCGAGGCATCGGCGTGCCCAACATTTTAGATAGAAATTTCGCCACCCCCCTACATTCGCCGGTACACCCTGTATATATATATATATATAAATTATTTGTGTTTTAAATCGAAATACCACCCAATATAATAATAGAACACCCCTTTCGGAATCATATATATATAATATCCTTTTACGCGGCGGCCTGGCGCCTTTTATTAAGTAAACCGACCGCCGGAGATAACGGAAATCGCGAACGGAAGTAAGTATAGATATATATATATATATCTAAGTACCGTTGATGGGCACCGGGCGCGAAGAGAACACAAAGGTCGAACGCGACGTGTTGTTTGCCCGCAAACGCCAAGTGTCGGCGCGCGTTCCCGCATACGAATTATATTCTATATAATATTATTATACACGCCGAGGGAGGGGAGGGCAGGACTCTTGCAACAGTCCCGCGCGCTTAGCGTCCGCCCGGCCGCGCCCGGGTGCGGCCGGGGACGGAGCGAACGCGGGTCCGGGACGGACGGAACGCCCGGGCGCGCGGATGCGAAATGACCGTCGCGTGTGCGCCGGGACGTGCGTAAACGACGCGCGTTGAAAACGGACCGACCGGGGGCGCGGCGGAGGCGGTGGCCGACTCAAATGAAACTCCCGCGGTAAATACGGTGATAATGATATTATATATACGCGGCGAAATTGAACGACACCGTTACGCCGGAAAAACCTGGGGATACGTCCTATATATATATATATATATATATATATATATAATAATAATAATACACTCCTCGTCCAATTAAAAGAAAAACCACATCTCCCCGGTTTTTAGTACACCAACATAACGGCCATTATTACTACGCCTTATACTGGTTTTTATTTACTCTCGCGAAAACAGTGGCGTCTATGGCCCGGATGATTATTGAGGGTTAAACCCTGCCCCCCCCACCCGCCATCCGCCCACTCCGCTCATGCGAAATTTACGGTCGGCACGAAACGCGGCGAATTAATTTTATTTCTACGTATAAATAAGTAATGATTAAAGTGTCGTACTCGAGAAACGGCACTCGTCGTGTTGTATAGACGACACCGGGCGAAGTATAATTAATAATTGCGTCTCGAAAATTACATTTTATTCTCCATATAATCCACAAGACACAAACAATCTATCATAATTATCATAGTTAAAACAAACAGTAATTAAATCTATACTTATTTAACTACAAATCCTCCTCCCTCCCATCACATGGAAAACCGCGTCTTTTTCAAAATGCTTATCGTAGGTATATAAAATTGTATTCAAATCATAAATAACGAACTACTTGTGATCTCGTATGCAGTATTTTATTTTTCTATCAAATATTAAATGTTATATATTATACAATACGAATATGTAAAAAAAAAAAAAAACCAAGCCCGGAGTATTATATAATAAAGCGTGTTGTGTAAACAAATATACATACGTTTGATACTTTATTGAGTATTTTAATATCTAAAATATTTTTTCTGTAAATCCACTAATAAGTACAACTTATTAGTAAATCTGTCAATTTCATAATTTAAAAATATATATATATTAGCTGTCATCACCTGGCCTTGTTCGGGTCAAGTTAGATGGTTATCAAGAATCGTCTAGCTGTTTTCCGCACATCATATTTTTAAAATTCAGAGCGAAGTGTGAAATTAGTGATTTTATTATGATGTGTGCTTTTTATACATTTTTTTTTCTGTCTAAATTTAATTAAATGTTTTTTTTTTATTTTTTTTTTTTTTTTTTTTTTTTTATTAATCGCACATTACTATTAAATTTTGCTTAATTTTAAATTTTAAGATTCAATTGTTACCTTACGCATTAAATATTACTGAAACCAGCACAAATAGATTTTGTTTGCACGAGACACGTGACAGAGCCACGTACAATTGAATATGGAAAAAACATTGAACGGTTATGTCTAAACCTGCAACATTTAATGTATGGCCTCTTGCCTTATAGTCATTGAAAAGCATAATTTTACGAGAAGTCGGAGCTGTCTAAACTAAAATGATATATTGGTTGGTATCATTGGTATTCTAGAAATTAAGACCCTATAATATAATAATAAACTTGTAGGTATAATACAAAAATAAATTATACATTAGTAAAATACACTGTATTTTTGCATCGCCAAGTACGATGATACATGTCCAGAAAATAAGGTATCCATATTTTTATAAAAAATAAACTGTGTTCTATTTTCCAAAAAAAAATTACACGATATTTTACATAAATATTTAATTATTTCTTGACGTAGTCTCCGTTTTGTTCAATACAATTTTTTTACAGAGATACCAGCCTGTATATTCCCTCCTTGAAGAACTTTAGCTCCACGTTCTTTTCCCAATTCAACACAGCCAACATTATTCGTTGTCGTTTTCATAACGTTCCCCTCCTAAAACTTTCTTTAGTTCAGTAAAAAGATGGTAGTCAGAAGGTGCCAAGTCCGAACTGTGAGGTGGATAGGTTAACACGTCCCAACCAAAGTCTTCAAGAAGGTCGACTGTCAGACGAGCGGTATGGGGACAAGTATTGTCATGCAGGAGACAAACTCCTTTGGGTTTATGGTATCCCAATTTTTCCGCGATTGCTTCATAAATCAGAAACTCAGAAAAAGTTCGGGGATAAGTGCTAGAAGTTCGTCTAAAGTTAAACGACGATCTTCACAAATTCAATGTTCAACTTTTGCAAGCACCTCGTTTGTCAAAATGGAGGGGCGTCCACTTTTTTGTTCGTCATAAACATCCACTCTCCCTTCTTTAGATCACGAACCCACTAGCTTACTTTATCTTTACTCGTCACACCTTTTCCATACACAGATTCAAGTTCTCGAAAAATTTCAATTAGGGTTTTACCCTTTGCGACAAAAGAATGAAAAACAACACGAATTTTGCACCGGTCGTATTTTTGTACAAAGGCGGAGGGAAACGAGATAGACGGCCTCATGTTTAAAAAGTCACTGTGTTCGCAGTTTCACACGTACTGAGGTGAATGACGTCTCATTCTCTTCATTACAAAAAATTCTATCATACAGTGGTATCAAAATTGTTTTTAAAATTTTCCTCTTGCGCCTGTATGGTAGGAAACCTTATTTTCTGGACGTGACTCATATATACAATAGTATACCTCGTACATACTTTTTTCCTATTTTGTCCATACACCGCGAATTTCATACCACTTATTGTAAAATCCACCGGGAAAAATCGTCGGCCTATGTATAAATTCACATTAAAAAAAAAAAAAAATATCCATTAGATAAAAAACTCCTTTCAAGTGGAAATTGGTTCAACAGTTCAAAAGCCAGAATGTCGGCTATTGACAAAGGCCGTTTTCAGACGCACGCAATAAACCTGCAGTTCGAACAGCAATAGTAACCGAAGTACATATTAAACCTAGTTTATTATTATTATTATTATTATTATTATTATTATTATTATTATTATTATTATTATTATTAACAGTATACTTTTTTATATATATTATAGACAACTACAGTAACTATTGACCGGGAATGGAACTTTGAGACAAGCACACTTTAAGTCACACAGTTCACTATTTGTCAAAAAAATAAAAATAAAACTATTGCGTTTTGACGAGGTACCAGCTGAAGAAGAGCCGCTAGCATTGCGATCTATAATAAATAATACAATAATTTTTGCCGAAATTCGTTTAGGCGTTTTATAAAAACGACTAGGCAATTTTTGCTAAAATTAATGTTTTTTTTAACAGTTTGCATAAAATCAACAGGCGTATTTTATAAAATACCCGGGCGTTATATATAAAGACACATACAATTACACATATACATTTCTCTCGCGACAGTCAATACGAAATGTGTTATTTATATTTTTTACGAATAAATAATAGCAGCCCTTATTGTTTTTAAAAATTGTATTTTTAAAGCGAATAATTACGTTAAAAACCAAAATGTATATATACATATACATTTTATCCAACGATAAAAACTGTTGAAGTTAACGGCTGTATTATATACAGTGAAAAATAATTACTTAGCATTTATCATATATTACTTATTGACAATCATAGGGTTAACCGTGCGTTTGAAAAAATAATTTTTCCAACTAGATGGAAAAAAATAAATAAAATAACTACCCCTAATAAATTACCAGCGATCGTATTTATTAACGGAAAAGAGCTTACCACCGTACAAACGAAATCCAGATATATAAGATAATTTCTCTCTCACTCACTCTCTCTCTCACCCTCTCTTTTTTTTTTTTTTTTTCATTAACAAACGTTCGAGTATATTATTACGTAAAGTATATCATTATAGTATACCGACAATATCCGGAATACGATTTCAATAACGTCGGTTGCAGGCCGTCGTACCCGCCGGCTATCATAACGTGCCCGTATACCTACATTTAATAATATTATTATTATTATTATTTTATTATTTAAATGAAAAACGCACAGAAACAGGTGAATTGCCTATACGAGACGCCGCGGAACCGTTCAAAAACCGCCCGTGTTCTTGCAAGGTATTAACAATCGTATTTACAATTATCGTTATCGCATTTAGTCAGGTCTTTCATGCCGGCGATTTATTATATTAAAATATAAAAACTAAAAACAAAAACCGCGTCTAAATTACAATATTTCCCGTACTCTTTGTCGTAATAATAAATTGTATATAAACTGAAATACTTCATATCTCCAGATTCTTCATCTGAGCGTAGCGATAAATATTTATTTATTGGGTTTAATTAAGATGTGTGTTATTTTTTTTTTTTTTTTTTTTTTTTTTTTTTTTTGGTTTCCGATAATCAACTTTAAGCGTTTCCTCGACGTATCTTGTCTATAGTTTGGCACACCATTTATTATTATTATTATTATTGTTATTATTATTATCGTTACGTACAGATGAATAAAATAAAAAATTTTAATCAAATAAAAAGTCTTGGTCGTTTAAACTAATTTATATATAATATAAAATACAAAATTATTATCCGATTTAAATATGTAAATAAACATTGCAGACGCAATTCTTAATATACAATTATATTAAAAACATATCGTTCGGAATTCATAACAACAATATATATTATTTTTAATCTACGAAAATAAAACTCCAGCCGATAATAAAATTAAAATTTTTTTTTTTTTAGGTTTAGATTCTATATAAGAGATATACGGTATATTTTTTAAATTTATTTTTAAATACCAAACTCACATCGCACGCCTGCTTTATATGGCCGCTATTATTTACACTGCCAGTAACACAATCGTATATTTAGTAGGGAATTCAATACGTTCGACAACGTTAATTAAACCGTGCAGGCAGGCAAACCCGTACATTTTTTATTTTTTTTTGTTACAAAGCAACAAACTTTTCCCCTCAGTTCGAAAAAACCCTTAGGGGTCTTTGCACAAGGCTATACCTCCTCCCACACACCCATACAACACCCCCTCTAAAACGTCGACCCGTTCATAAATCAGAGAATCCCACTGGCAGAAACCCACCGTAAACCCGTTTGCTGCAGCGAACACACGAACGGCTTCCCCTTCCCCCGTGAATGGATTCTGTTATCGTCCTATTATCTTCGAGGAGTTTTTTTTTTAAGGCGTAGGTATAGTTATTTAGCCGCCCCTCAGAAAAAAAATCAATTATAAAATAAAAAAAATAAATAAACAACCATACTTATAATTTAAACATAAACCCCGTTAAACTTTCATGAGCCACCGCCAAATTATACTGCCGTTGTAATATTATTAATACGAAATAATAATCGTTTAGAGGCCGGGGGTAAAAATTGTTTTACAACTTAATTACTCGATAAATTATAAAAATTGTTTTATTTAAAAAAAAAAAAAAAACATATGTAGAATAAGTACAAAATAAAACCCGTGGAGTATTTGTACAAATCGTGTTCAAGTACAACAGATTTCGATTTAAATAAATCATCGTCATCAGGTATAATATAACGGCAAAGGCGAAAATAATACGCGACTGAATATAAATAAAATCAGAACGAGGAATGCGTTCGAGAAAAAAATTACCATTTTTTTTTTTTTTTTTTTTTTTTTTTTTTTTTTTTTTTTTTTTTTTTTTTTTACACGGGGAGTAAACTAATTTTTATTAGAAGGGATTGTAAAACGAGTCGAGACGGCGTGATTTAGATATATAGAAGTTTTATCTATTGTCTAAAAAAAAATATCGGTAAAGAAGAATATATTATTATTTTTTTTTTCTTTAACTGTCTGTACATATTATCAAGAGGGTTTTTTTTTTCTAATTTATTTTCCATAGCATTATAATAAATAACGTGCAACCGGAACTAACGGAACTAAATGCGTAAACGCAGTTATTTCCCCTGCAATATAAATAATCATTAATCAAACTTTGTTTGATCCGAATTAACAAAATATTAGCCGGCGTGTATATACATATAATATTACGATATTACGATACATTATATAATATACTACTGTATAAGTGTATTATATAATATTTCAACTGAATAATCGCTTTAAAACTTAAGAAGTAGCTTGTGCTTATATACAATTAAGCGTACCCCGCGCGTTTATTAAATTAAAAACCAAGTAATATAATATTGTATACGACGTTCGAATTAGTTGCATTTGAAAATGCAATTTAAATTATATACGGACTCTCTGTAAACGTATTATAATATTTACAATGTACATATATCGTACAAATCGTATACGCCGCGGTTAAATATCGAAACTATAAATTTAAAGCGTTTTTTGTTCCCTTGATATCATATTATATCGCTAAAACCCGTATACAGTGTCGGGGGCGATATCTAGACGGATTTTCTAGATAAATTATCTTTTATCTAAATCTAGATAATTAACAAATGCGGTAGTCTTATCTTTATATTAAAAATGAACAATTAAATTGTCGTCTAAACTAATTTATCCAGATAAAGTTTTACTATGGGGGTTTTTTTTTTTCCTGTAGATAAGCAACATTTCTATTAGAAATCTCGATCCGATCATCAAGTGTAGCATAAAATCTTATCTTAAAGAATTTCTGATCTATTGTCACACATTGAGATCATTTTTTTTTTTTTTTTTTTTTTTTTTCTTAATAATTGGGACAAACATATTTTTTTTTTTATATGCATTTAATATACATGGGAAAATTATTAAAATTACACTTTTTTGATCCAGATAAAAAGTGTTTTATTATCTATATCTTTATCTAGATAATTTGTATTCAATTACCTTTTATCTATATCTAGATCAATTTTATTCGGCTATTTTTACTGAGCACTGCCTATATCTATATCTTTATAAAAAATAGTTTAGATTAATATTATATGCAGACCGTTCGAGAGAAAATAACCTGCACCAAACAGATTTTATTTTATAAAAAAAAAAAAAAAAAATGACTACATCTAATTAATTTTCCGAATAAAAATATAATATAAAAATGAATAGTATAAACTACATAATGTTACGTCTAGTTTAAAATTAACCCGGTGGGTAGTTAATTTTTTAATGCACGCGCGTTGACTATAAATAGTTTTAATAAAATATATTACGCGCAGAGTCCCGACAAATTATTTATTATTTCTGTATACACGAAAACGAATAATGGATTTTGTTTTCTTTTTCTTCTTCTAGTTTTCATTCAAATAAAAACCGGCGATAAACGATATTTCGTAAACGACATTTGGCTAATATATGGCACGGCGCACAATTCTAGGTCAAATGTCGTATACACCACGAATAACAAGGGGCAAAATCACAGCGAAGACGTGTAATATTAATATTTAATTTTCCGTTGGAAATCCACACAGCTACTATGTGACTGCGCCACGCGATTTTCGCATAAGCCGAGCTTTTTATAAGATTGACTATATTTTATCGTCGCGTAAATTCGACTATAATACAAAACGCGGATCGGAAAACCGAGAAAACACTTTTGTATATCCGGTATAAAAAATATAATAATGCGAATACGCGCTTTGGTCGATTCGCAGCGATATTGGCCACGTCGGAGAAAACGTGTCAAAACAAAACGATATATAACATGATTATATATATATATATATATATTTATATATACTGCAGTTAACTTAAATTATTACAATATGCATAAACGTCAATAAAAAAAATATTAAAAAAAAAAAAAGGAGAAAAAAGTGTAGATTGTATTTAAACTTATTTTTATGCATCGCGATACGCAATAATGGTTATTTAAATTCCGATTTTTTTCCAAACAAAATCACAACCAGAAAGTTATTAGTCGAGTTTTAAAACGCGAAAAGACAAAGAAGATAAAGAACAAAAAAAAAAAAAAAAAACCCTATAGTGTAATTTATTTCTCCTTTGGGCCGCGAATAATCCGAGTGGAAAAACAACACGGACAAAAATAGTAATAAACAGTAAAGTCTTTTGGAAACGAAACGTTAAAAATGGTGGAAAAAAAGCCTACTTAATGATGTTGCTAAATGATACCACAAAAGTGAACTACTAATTCGCATAGAAACGGATACCACAACAGTAAATTAAATTTTGTACTTTTTAATCGAACGAATTCGATCGAGCGTATGATTAGAATATAAAATCATCGCTCGACTTTTCGTATACGATATATGTCGAATAAACTATTATTATTTATCGACGATAAACAACCGGGCGTATTACAATGACAAATTTTTTGAACACGCGCACAAAACCCCGAATGAAAAGAAAACAATATTTTATACGAGTATCGTAGTGAAACAGAATCGAGCCGCAAGAGATTTGGATACAGGCGAATATAAAGAGGAAATTATTATTATTTTTTTTTTTTTTCCACCGTAACGATTTTGTTTATTTTTTTTTTTTTTTCAAATAAATTTTTATATTTCTATAACGATGACGATGTTTTTTCATAAAATATATTTTTATTATAATTAATATAACGTATAATGCAATTTTAAATATTAATTATTATTTGGTTTTTTTACCACAAAAAATATACACATGTTCAATTTTAGTTGCGTGATATTTATTATTAACATTGAAACCGATATGAAATGTACTTTTTGGAGCATCCGAAAAATTCACAGGCGTCCATTAGGAATAAGACAGCAGAGGGGAGCAAGGAAAAGACTTGTCCCCATCTCTGGAAAATTATAAAATATGCCAGTAATATTTTATTAAAATTGTTTCACATTTGCGATTGTCTCGATGGAACCACTAGCCAGTATAAAAAAAAAAAAAAAACGATAATAATTTTATATGCTGTGCGTTTGTTGTTGCATTATATAGTTTCACATTTTGTCTCTCCCCTGAAAATTACCCTATACTAGCCGTTTTTTTTTCAACCAGTCTCCAGAAGAAATCGTTGAAACCTAGGTGACTTTTTTTTTTTTAATGTTTTTTAGGTATATGGTAATCGTTTTGTAATCTATACTAATATTATTAAGATGTAAAATTTGTTTGTTTGTACGTAGGGGGCAATTTCTGGAACTAAAGAACCGAGCTAGAGAGCTACAATGTCGCTGATTAAAATATAGACTATATTATGTTTCGTTAAAAATAAATTAATGAGAGCCAATACAGAAATCGAATCATTTTTGTCGATTTATGGATTTCCTCGGCGTTTCGGACGAAAAAATAACGATCGTTATCAATTCGATTTAGTTGTCGCGGGGAAGAGTCCTGTAAAATAAAAAAAAAACAAAAATTTCGACCATTTTTAGCAACGATTCTGGATAACCGAACTTGACCCGAGCAAGTTATGGCATCTAGTTTATTATAGTTTTAGATAATATAATGATCGTATATTGCTATTGAGCATACTATATAGAGATAATTTCAAGTCTATTATTATTATACAAAATCCGGTCTAAAAGCACGATTTCTTTTGTTTTTTTTACGTTAAGTTTCCAAAAATAATACTCAAAAAATTCACGGTAAACTACAGGTGAATGTGGTCTAAGTCGTTTATATTTATATATATGGGTACCGGTTCAAAAGTTTTTTGCGGGGACACGTGTTAAATTAATTAACTTCCGGTACCCGCGCGCCGTCGGCCTTCGGGCGAGAGAGGGACAAGTTCGCGGCGTTCAATCAAATAAATATACCGCTGGCTATTGTATATCTCGTAATACAATAGGGCGGTGTAACGTTTTTTAAATGAAGTTTTTTTTTTTATATACTTTTAAATAAAAATAACTCGGATACACCGTATAGTTTTTGGACGAACGTTTCCGCGAATTATCCGGATGTTTTTTGTGTTCCTTACGGTTTAAAACCCCTGTCGAAAAAGAACCGCCTCTGCAACCACCGGCGGCATAACTATTATTATTATTATAATTGCTTTAAATATATTATAGACATTTTTTTTTTTTTCTGGTCGAATTGTGACCGGGAAGAGATTGATACCGATTTTTAAAACATAAAACGATAAAATCAAAATTGATATTAATAAATGTATGTTTGTTTCGTATGTTTGTGTTGGCGACATTACCGGTTCGCAATATTATTCGCACCGCCTAGTCGAATAGAAAAAAAAATAACTCAGAATAACGAGATAATTATTATTTAATATACCTATAAAAAAAAAAAAAAAAAAAAAAAAAATTAATCATACATTATACGTGCACAGTCGTTTTAAAGAACTTATTATTTTTTTTTTTTCGATAGTTAATATTCCGATTAATTTTGCATGGTAATCGTCTAGAACAAAAACTAATAAAATGTGAAAATGTGAATTTAGAGACTTAATGATTAGAAAAAAAAAGTAACTTGTGACTAAAACAAAAAAAAACAGAGAGAAAAGAGAGACCACACGGAAGCACTGATAGGTTTTTTTTTTGAGACGGCTCGACATTTCATTTACACGTCACAAATACCACGATCTTCACGCTACCTCACGAGATTGGATTCGCAAATAACATTATTATATTATAATCGAATAGCCTTTACTTTTTTTTTTTTTTTAGGGTAGCTCGCGGATATTTCGTCAAAATAAAAATATCACAATTTACAATTTTCAAATAATATATAATACATATGAGTTAATGCATCATATGTATCAAAAATTTATCGAACGAACTCGATTTAAGTAAAACGTGTTTAATAAATTGTATCCATCATCGAAAAATGAAATGCGAATCGCGTAATTTCATACCTTTTATCAAACGAAAAAAAAATGTATTCGAAAGCAATAAACACAATAAAAACTATTTTATTTATTTATTTATTTTTATAAATATTAACGTTTTATATACGAGTATAAAACTATTATTAAAATCGTTTTGAACTAAATATATTATTTAAACGAATATTAGACGTGTTGTATTCACCGAGGTATACGATAATACCGACTACCGGCTACATGAGCGAAGGAAAAGTTAGAGTTAGCACTTTCCGATAGAATTCAAAAGGAAAAAAAAAATGCAGGCAGGTGTGTATATATATATATATAAAACACGATGGTGGAAATCCATGCGTATATTAGATTATGTACAAACAAGAGCGTTACGACGACCTAAAAAAAAAAAAAAAAAAAAAAAACTGTCTTAGGCGGATCTTTTGAAACCTTAAACCAGCGCAAACCGAAGAAACCGTATACAATTTACGGAACATTTATATATTTTCATCTAAGATCACGTAGACAAGTCGGCCAGTTAATTTCTCTTGAGACTGATTCCGCTTGAAAACCCCGCGGATTCAATTTCCGCGTAAATCCCGGCCTCGTCGTGAAAAATACGATTTTTTTTTTTCCCTATAATTTGGTATTATCGCTATAAAAACAATTATGCATAAACAAAAAGTAAACTATAAACGGATCGGCAGGCTTTACTATACATTCATTTTTGTACGTCGTCCAAAATAAAAAAAAAAAATAAAAAATAAACTGCTTAATAATATTATAAAAATGTAATTTTATATAAAAAAAAAAATAATGAAAAAATAAAGTTTTAAAAAAAAAAAAAAACAATTCTTATATTTATTAACGTGTACTAATTTAGAAAGTACAAAATATTTGTTTAATAAAACTAAAAAAAATTTTACTCGCAATGAAATTATTGTTGTGTTATTAAAATACGAATATTTATGAATAGTTTAAAGAAGAAAAAAACCCCCATTCCGGTTGTTATATGAAAATATCAAATAAAAATTGCATGTAATTATATTTTCGATTTATAAATCCTCGAGGAGTCACTACTATATTTCCCCGTATATTTAGGTAGTAATATTAAATTATATTTATTGAAAGATTTTTAGCAGTTTTAATATATTATCGTGCGCATGTCGGACTATGAATTACGTATTAAAAAAGCATCTTGGCAAAGATATTAATAAATACAAATTTCAAACGTCTTAAAATAAAAACTATTTTTTCAGTGAAATTTTTACCAAATATTCATGTTTCGACGATAACGGTTGCCCCATGATGATGATGGTGGTGGTGATGGTAGTGAAGACGATGATGGTGGTGATAGTGGTGATTGTGTAGTGACGACGTCAAATTATGGCGACGGTACCGGATTTTATAATATTATTACTAATCATATTATTATTATTATTATTGTTGTTTGCAACGGGACAACGACAACATTTTTATTCGTACACACGCACGCTGCAATTTCATTCATAAATTTAAAAAAAATATAATAATAATAGTAATACAGATGAATAATAAAAATACGATAATATTAGCGTTGCGCTGCGAGACGGCACCGCACACGCTTAAGTACGGGCGAACGACTGCGGCCGTTTCGGGACGGTGACGTTTTAGCGGTTGCCTGTCTGTCTGCGTGGACGGCGCAAAATCCGCGCCGCCGCTCAGTTTCCGCCCACTATACTATATAGGTACCTCTCCTCCTCACACTCACTCCATCGGTCTCTCTCCCAAAATCTGATAATGTATATATACATGCATACAAATAAATATTTCAGGAAAAAAAAATAAAAGATATCACCGCCGCCGTGTGACCGATTTCAATTACATAAAGTTATAATATATAACGTTACATATTGTGTACGTTAGACGATTCACAATAAAAATGCAAATTTAATTTAACCCCCCACTTCTATCTGACGTGACGGAACCATTGATACAAATCAAATCGTATTTGATCCAGATTGATATATTTTTATATTTTATCTTATATAGATAAATGAGAAATACATTATCTGAGGTACACAATATCGTCATAATCATCTAGATAACAATTCAATGTTCTCGATATTTTTAAATATTTAAATATTCGATTTATAAACACAAACAACAACGATTATTATTATTAAGAATAGCCGGTTCATCATAGATAAACCTACGATAATAGCGTTTTAACTCTTCGATTTGTATTAAACTGTTAAACCACAAGAACGCTATTTTTTATACAAGTTCTAGACTTTTTTGGTGAGATTCTATTTTCGGAATATTATACTGGTATTCGATTATTATTTGTTTGTGTCGTTTTATATGAAATATTGGTAATTATTCAATTTTTTAAGGTCTAAAATACAAGCACGAAAGATAGAATATAAATTACATTGTTTAATTACAATTTTCAAAAACCGTAAATAATACAAGTATAATATTTACTCGAAATATTAAGTAAAATATTTAGTTTACTGTAATATAACGTCACCTTTTCTGAAATCTATAACACTTAATATATTTAGTTCAATAGGTAAAGAAAACAATCTTTTGTTTTTTTTTTTTTTTATCTAGATAAAAAGTAGCTGATTATGTTTATCTTTATTTAGATATTTTTTAATTTATCTCTGTTTAACACTGTTGACTATGATAAATAATTATAAAATAGTTAATACAAAATTTCAAATCGTAATTTAAAATACTCCGCCGTAAATTATATTACTAATATAGTTATATCGCGTAACAAATTTAATTAACAATATTGCTCAATTATTATTAATAATAAAGGTAAATAGTCTCAGAGTCGTATATAATAAATTGTCCGTTAAACCACATCAGAAATCCAGTAACCGTTTGATAATAATAATTCATAATATCGCATAAATAGTAACGTTATTTCAATATTAATTGACGTTAGACTCTACTGTAATAATATTGGGTATTTAATGATAATTTACATTATAAATTCGATCGGAACACGTACTGCGGGCTTTGATATTATTAAATTCGTTTACACTTAAAAGTTTAAACGTACTTTCGCGACGCGACGTTATTATACTCTATAAAATATATAATAGATTTTAAACGAACGAAAATTGCGTCTCTGTTCCCGAATAATAATAATAATAATATTGTACGGGGGTAGTATATAAACTAAATGGAATATTGAAAAGAACCCTCGACGAAATATAATTAAATTGAGAAGAGAGGTGGCGGGCAGGTAAAGGGAAAATGTTATTACAACCAATATAGAAGACGTTAAGGTTTTTCGAATTTCTTGTTCAAAAAATATCGATTTGATATAACATTGTGTTGGTATAAAAACGTATGTTTTGTGACTGTCGCCCATTGTCAAAAATATATGTTTAAAAATCAATTCCCGTCGTTTAATCCAAACACCCAAGTTTTTATTCCTCCGGCGGCGGTCAATTGCCACCTGCTGTCGTACACCAGAGATGGACGATAAACGTAAGATAATATTATACGAGAAGTTTTTTTGCCTTAGTTATAAAAACTTTAAAATACGTTGTTGGATGAATAAGTGCCGAGTGTCATCGTAACCGACAAAAGATAAGTTTTTTCTTAAGGAGAAGGAAATACGAACTCGTTATTATTTCCAGCAAAGAAAAGTTCTTTCTTCTGCAGATATGTAAAATATATATATACTTTTAGTGAACATGAAATACAGAACTACAGAACTACATAAAGTTCTAAACATTTATTTTAGCGTCGTTTCAGTTATTTCAACTGTGAAAATCGTAGAATTATATCGTTTTGCCCCACCTAGTATACGGTGTTCTATATAGATTTGTTTCAAAGTTATACATTTTTGTCGACGAAATATAATAAAAATACGTACGGCCGAGAGAGAGAGAGAGAAAAAACTTTAAAAATTAATCAATAGGTTTTTTATTTTATTTTTTATTTAATATTTCAAGAAAAAAATAAACATAACAATAAAAGAAAATTGAGTTAGTTTAAACTAAACTACAGATAGAAATGAACATATCTAATGATTTATCGGAACGTTTACTGAGCAAATAAAATACCAATTAAGGTATAATATAACGTTTTTTTTTTTCTTAATTGTTAGGTATAAAATATGTATCAAAGCGAGAGAAAAAAAAACAGAAATCTCGATCAGTTCGACTTGACTGTTTAAAAAAACTTATCGAAAACTGCAATACTCGTATAATATATGCAACCACTCAGGTACCAGACCACTCTGCGATTAAAAGACTATACACTTTTTCTCAAGGACCACTATTCCGATTTCGCAAAAAAAAAAAAAAAAATTGGTTGTAAATATAAAATAGCAAAATATATATTTTTTTTAATATATATATATATATATTCTTCCGGCACTTTGCCTATTCGTTTATGATAAACAAAACTCGATTTTTGCCGGTTTTGAAAAGTGAGTATATTTAATACTGTACTTTATTGTACAGTGAATACCAGACACTTAAGTCGCCGAAATTTTGTCCGCTATTCAGAGGGGGTCAATTTATTGCGAGGTAATGTAGTTTATTTTGCGCATCAATTATTATCGATTATTTGTATATCAATCGCAAAATTACATATATTTAATGAATAAAAATTATATATTTTATATTGTGTATATCTACGATTTGTGATTTACCAACACTAAACTTAGCTGCGAACGCGCCCGTATTTGTGTTGAACCTTCGACATTCAAAAATGACAATTTCTTACTGAATCATAATGCTGCTGGCGTTTCATATAATAATGTAGATTTTAAACAAGAACAAAACAAAATTGAAAAAGTTGAAAATCTCAAGCAAGAACATTCTATTATTTCTGAATTTACACAGAGTCTAAATGGAAATTTTTGCCAGCAGGAACATCACAAAGTTGAATCTGTTCAGAACCCCATTATAGATAGTGACGAAGAAATGCATCAATGCATCATTCATTCTGACGTGGAAAACAATATGTCACAGCCATATTGTTCAGCAAATGATGCATTACTAATAAAAGAACCCGACATGATGTATACTTGTATGATATTTGAAGAGAATTTCCAAAACAGAAACATGAGTGATCCTCTGTATGTAATGGAAAAAAGCTCAGATTATTTTGATGAAGAAATTCAACCAACTATACAATAAGAAAAATCTGTTGATGAGTCCAAAGTCGAAGAGCAAATATCAAATGTGAATAATGAACTTGTTGGGTCCGAAAAAATTAAAAAATAAATTTTGACTGAAACAAAATCTGAAATAAAAGCAGAAGTTAAAGCTGAAACAACTAAATTGAATCAATCATCTTCAACGAATGTAGTGGAAAAAGTTTATGTACAAGAGAATAGTAACAAACAAAGTAAGCTTTAAAACTATTAATTTTATTTTATTTGTATTCATTACTTTTAATTTATTTAATTCCCAGTTGCTGAAATAGCAGTTGCTGCAGCTGTTGGTGCTGCTGCTGTTGCAGCTGTAACCTAACTTCCAAGAAATCTGCCCCATATTGTCATTTTTATATTTACCTATTTATTTTTGTATACGATGTTTTAAATAGTTTCACTTTTATTTTTAAAAATATTTTTCTATGTAATGTAAAATCCATTTTCACTTATTATTTTTTATATATATATATAATTTATAACTAATATATTTGTACTAAATATAAAAATTAAAAATCCAACTTAATATCTGAAACTTGAAATATTTTTAATTTTTAAGAATGAATTCCAAAAACATATTTCATGATATATACGTGTATATTATCAACCCTAATTTAAACAACAGACGCTCGCGCGTGAACTATAGAATTGACACTGCAGACTAAACTTGTATTGTTCGGTGCAGTGATATTCGTAGATGATAAATATCCCGACATTAGGCCCTTATCTGCACGCGCCTTATCGCTAATTTGATAGTCTCGTTATTTAATATATACACCAAGTACACATTTGTATTTATTATTTACCTTACGGAAATATCTCCGCCTATCGACTGACTTGTTATTATTATGTACTTTTATACATGCAACGCGCGAATATTAAAATATTATTAGGAGGTACCCGTATTATGCACGTTAACGCAGTATAAACTAATATTAATACGGTGCAATATGAACGAAATATCATATCGCGGAGTGTATTATAATAATATTTTAGGCCGATTTGGTTATTTTAACGAAACGCGAGAATAAACCGTATAATAATAGTATAAATAGAAAGAGGCAAAGTTAAGTTTTACAGAAAAGCACGCGACGTCGTCGTGTCCGGGGCCACGCACGATTGGCGGAAGCTCCCCCGGCATTCAATTAAAAGTATTATTTTTTTTTTTTATTTATTATTATAATAATATAAAATAATAATTCGCGTAGGTTTATAATAATACCTAACTAACCGTTATTATAATAATATACGTAGGCTGGCTATTGCGGTAGTTACGCGCCAATAAAACGCACCGGGTCTGTGTGTGTATAAAGAAGATAGAGAGAGGAAAAGACAATTTATAAAAACACATTTTACGAAAATTAACTCGAAGGAGAGGTTCATGACCCGCTATATAATAATAATAATATACATATAGAACAAAGCAATTTATTATTTTTATATATTAGGTACCGATATATTTATCAAGGTTATTATAACTAAAACGTCTGTCTGTGTCGTATGAAAACTACATTGATATTATAGCTGCGTTTTTTATATTTTACTCAATCAAAATTAATCACTTTATTTAAAAGAGTTGTAGGTTTAAACGAACCTAATTGAAATCCGATTAGTATGGGTACGCGTATATTGGCCGTAGACGATGTGGTCCGGGTTAACGTGAGAATTTTTTTTTTCTCCGGTGTTCAAAAATTATATTTAACGAAGAAATACGTATTCGTAAATCTGAGATTAATTATGTACGTAAAAAAAAAAAAAACAATTACAGGACGGGAAACGCAAAGTTCTTAAAAGTCCAAAGAAAATTTTTGTTACATTCGTACAGGAAAAAAAAAAAGAAAACTTAAACACTTTAGACAACATGGTTTCACCACACTGCAATCGTGACGAAACTAAATTAATGATACTTTTTATAACATTGTACACAAAAACAAGTGAATTAAATTAATTTAAGAATTCTACAGATGAATAATAATAATAATAATAAGCCGATTCCGTGTTCGTATAATAGTTATATAATATCTTATATAATAGTATGTTATTTATAATATTATATCGTTTTAACACTGAACTTCGAACGTATGCGCTATATACTTTGATAGAGTGACGTCATATTATATAGCGTTATCATAATAAATTATTTTAAATGTCTATGCTATAGAAAATAGTGTGTTTTAAACTCCGCTATTAAATCTGAATCGAAATTATTTTTTTAACATGCATTTTAATGAACTACCAATAAAATATGCAGAAAGCGTGAACCCAATCTGATATAATTATACAATAAAACCGTCGCGGAAAAACCATAGCCCTTTTATCCTAAATTTGTTAGTATAACTATAAGCGACAGCGACGGCGTTATCGTATTAAAAACCTAAAAACCGAACGATTATCTGTTTTCATTTTTTTTTTATCCAGATAAATTTTCAATCACAGTTACACAGGATACATTCCAACTAGTAGAGTGTATTGAAGTGCATCATCAGAAGAAGAAAAAGAAGATATACATGATGGAAATCTCTACAAATAGTAGTTTAAAAATTTAGTCCAATCGTGTACGAGGTGTCGATCATCCAGGACTATCAAATAAGGCTCTGCGAGTTTAAATACCGTTTCCAATTACGTAGCTCTGGGAAAAAGCTTTTTCCGCTCTAGTGACGATGGACATTAAGAATAAGACGTATGAAAACCGATTGCAAAATATAGATCCCGAAATATCGAAACTAATGGCAGACCATTTTTTTTTTTTTTTTTTTATTATTGTATTATTATTAAAGATATATTTGCGTATAGTTTGCGATGAAAAAAATTAACTTTAGTGTAAAAAAAAAAAAACACCGTGCAAATGTATTAATTACGATTTGAAGTCGCGGCGCGCCGCAAATGGTCAGGAACCTTATATAGTATTGAAAACCGACGAAAACCAACCGCATCTTTGTAGGATGTTGACGAAATCGGTCGAAGACGAAATGGTCCGTTGCGTCGGCGTGTTCCGGAATTTATCATATTTATACCGTCCATCAGGACGGACCGCAATAAACTTCCTATACATCGCGCGCACGGCGCGGTTTTATATGTATGTGCTGCAACAGCATAATGTCACTGCCGCGGAATACCATGGGAGTTGGAGGTATTATCAAAATGATTTATTAAAGGCACTGCTATACGCTAGTAGTAGGAGGAGAAGTAGTAGTAGTAGTAGTAGTAGTAGTAGTAGTAGTAGTAGTAGTAGTAGTAGTAGTAGTAGTAGTAGTAGGAGTAGTAACTTTTGGTAGGTCTTGGTTATAGTTTTTTTTCCCCTTTTTATTTTTCTCCCTCTATTATGTTTTATAGCCCCCCCGTATAAATCAACCAATCATATACGCGTTACTCAGCCGCCGCCGGTCGCCCAGAACTGAAAGGGGTTTTTTTTTATCAATAATATAAAATATATATATATATATATATATATATATAAAATATTTTTATATATATTCTCGATCCGACGACGACGTTTTAATTGCCCAATCGTTACTGTAAATCTATATACGTATAATAACTACCGACCGAACCGATAAACTGGATTATTTAATTTTTTTTTTTTTTTTTTTTTAACGTTAGTGTACATCGCGTAGGCAATTTCCGCTATTGTAAGATAAACAATCGAGTTATTCACATTTACAGATAATCGGCAAATACGAAACGAAATTGTATGGTGAATTTTATTTCCAGGGCGTATTATATTATTATAAATTCAACAAAATAGCGTTTAAAATTATATGTTAGTACTAATTTTTTTTTTTATTTTTTTTTTTTTACAATCTAACGAATAGCTCAAATTATAACGAAACGAAACGGACAACCCGCTGAACGCCAAACCGAAATGTATGTACGACCTTGAACGAATTACATTTACTTTTTTATAAGTTTCAATTAAATTAAAATGTGTTTTATTCTTATTTATGTCCTAAATACAAATTATTAGGCAACTCGGTCGAAGCCGTAAATCAGCTAATAATCAAAATAATTATAAAAAATCAACGATAATTTATATGATCCATAGATTATGATATAGATGTAGACATTTGTCGACAATCTGCTATTGCGCATCGTTTACTATAGATACTCGAAACCATCGTTTATTTATTTTTTAAATATATTCCCGAACGGAAAAGAAATCTATATAAAACAATTATTTCATAACAATATATGGATTGGATTATATTTTTAATGAATTTTTAGTTGTCTACGAGATAAACCGACTAAATCGATTGGATTAAAAATTGATAAAATTCGACAGGCACCGCAATATTATCGTATGTTAATATTAACACTCATTTACACTAATATTAATGTACAAACATTGGTTTGCGTGTACCGTTAAACGTTGATAAAATACCTAACCTAACTCTATTTGTTCACCGCCCACAACTCGATTGGTAAATTTCACCGCCAATAATCATATAATTATATTACAATATGGGTGATCGAGCTTTTTATATTATAGTCCGAGAGACAGCGAGAGGGAACGAGATAAAGATAGAGACAATTTAAAGGGCACTTTACTTGACTGAAAAATGTATACGCGGCACGACTGCAACACGATAAATTTTCTAGCAAAACCTTTTCTTGTTTCCCCCCCCCATTTTATTGTTATTAACTCCGAAACAGTTTATGAGAACACGCCAAGAACGACTTTTTCGCACAATTAAGATGAAATAGCCTCACCCCCCTCGTCGAGACGGCAGCAGTCTTATATATTGACGGATGATTGTAAAAGCGTGGCTTTTCGGACAAAAAAAGGGGATGCCGAATCGGTAATGAAAAATAATGAAGACGGATGTATCCACTGCGGAAAATCGGTAGCAGTTAATCCATTAGAAGCCGACTGTATAGATTTCCTCGGAATAACGATGTTTAAATTCAATTTTCCCGAACATATATACAAACAACACACACACACACATCAATCTTCTGAATGACGCGACTTTTTGACGAAACTTTCAGAGTTTCCCGTCGATAACCTTCGGTAACGCAACGCATTATATATTTGTATAATATACTTCCGCCTGGTGAGCTATAAGAAGAAATATTGGACGAAAACTATAACGATTTGCTATTATACTTATTATATTCAGCAGGGGGTAGGCAAAGTGGCCGGCCTGGAAATGAGATTTTTTCCTGGTTTAAAATAATAACGATCTGTCGATTGACTTGTGATTAATAAAGCGTTTATAGTCTCCGTCGAATTTCAATTTTTATTTTTTAAGGTCCACTATAAATCAAACCGTTTTGTAAATGTAAATATTACACGAAATTTATTTTATTCCTAGAGTGTATTATTATTGTGAATTTAACAGAACAGCGCTTGAAATAATTTGTCAGTACTAATATTTTAGATTCTGAGCGAGGAGTTTAGTGGTTTTACAATTTTGTTTATTTTTTTTTATTTTTCTGGAAACACTTTTTCTACCAGAAAACCTCGTCAGATCTATACACTCCTGTACTGTTTTCAGTAGCAAATTTTGTCTAGTTGGTACTTTAAAGAGGTTATTTTTCGATATACCTATTTTCGTCAAACTCGAGTTTTATTATGTCTTTGTAATTCCACGCGCAACTACTACTGTTTACGTTTCATTTTATGTATCTGCACACATCATAAAATATAATATGTGAGTACTATGATAGTGTTTTCCTTCTACCAACACTCAAGTAAACTGGAGTACACTTTTTGTGTGAAAATTATTAGTATCATCAGGTATCAACATTACAAAAAATATCAGAGATCTATAGTCTTCATGGATAACATTGATTCCATATTTTAAAGTACACTGTATTTTTTATCTACTCGAGTAGAATTATCATAATTTCATCGTATACTACACAGTGTAAAAAATACTCTCTATGCAATTGACAATAATAGTCCTATATCTTAAACGGAAGCTATGCTCAGAATCGTTTTATCAAAAGAAGTAAATGATCATTTCTTCCAAATTTAATACTTCCACCAAAAGTAACCCATCCAAAGAGCGAAGTGCCTTCGCCAATACCGACACCCGCCGTCCAAAGATCGCCCCTTTTTTTTTTTTTTACAATCTAACGGAATAAATTATTATTGCGAATATTTCATGTAAATTCGTGGTAGGCCCTAAAATATAATATAAACGTTGGAACCGAATCCATTGGGGAGAGGTGGGAATTTTGAGCAGCTTGGATAAATTCTCCCGGCCTGAATTCGGTTATCATTCCGTCCCTAACTATATTATACGTAAACTAAAACTATCCTTGTGTTCACATCGTTCAAATTCAATACGCCCAAACAAATATAATGGTAATTACACCCAAGCCATAGAGAATATTCCAGAGAATCGTTTAAATAATTTTGGAAAATATTAGCTAATGGCTACTATACAGTTATTGTATAACGTATTATGGCATATATAATAAATCTGCAAAATATCAAGAAAATTAAATGCAGCTACATACACTGTGCACGTCAAAAACATATAAGTATTGATTTATTGCGCAATATGTGTATATATATTTTGTAAAGTTTGAAGGATAAAAAGAACATAAAAAACCAACTATATACAATAAGAAAAAAATACTGTGAAAACCATTTAACCTTTGTCCATTTCTAAATTGAAAATATTGAAAGCCTTCCTGTGTAACTATCGGAAGGAAACAAAAATAAAAACACAATGTCCGATATTCGACGCGATATCTAATAACGGGACGTTTTTTTATACTATTGAATACTTTTTTGATAAAACTTGTATACGAATACGGGCAGTGTCGTCGGTTTGGAAGGTTTTTCGCCAGTCAGTCCGGGACTGTCTTTATGTATCTAAAATTGATGATGAAAATATCCATTGGCGACCAGTCGAGCTACTTATATCAAAATAATGTTCATGCGTTTTAGACGAAAGTTAAAATTGCCTTCATTAAAAAAAACGTTCACGTAAAAATGTAATGTTTTCGTGCTAATGTCCTAATTATCAGTAATACAAGGACAGTCGCGAGTGGTTATGATCACAGTCTATGCCTTATCCTCTTACTTCCGTCAAGATCGATACAATCGCCATTGTCTATCTCGAATCTCGACGTCTACATCGCGCATTGAAAAAAAATCGCACATCTGTAACCCGCGATTGACATAACAGACTTAAAAGTAGTGACATGGCATACATTAATTATGACCCCATCATGTTCGCAGATGTGGAGCGTTCATTTGCTTTGTAAAAAATTATATTGGCGCCAAATAAAAGACCGAAAATATAAAGAAATCGCTGATTGTCCAATGCAATTCTTATTTTGAAGATAAACAATTGAATAGTTTAAATACTTGTAGCCTAAAGGATACATAAAAAAAGGTATTCAATATTTCCTTTTTTTTACAGGTGGTAAAGAACAACTGGAAAATTAAGTAATCAAGGATTTTTTTGTAAATCATTTTTAATTATTTATTTCAACATTTTTTTTTTTTTTTAAATAAAGACATTTTTATAAAACATTTTTGGAATATTTTAGTGCATATTTTGCCTGTTTTTAGTGCATAAATGCATGCATAATTAACACTTTTTTAGTGCATTAAATTCACAGACTTGGTGATAACCTACTGTTTAAGCCTAGCACGCCTTTTAGGAAAAACAGCCCTTTGGCTGTTTACGATGTTGGTTTCAATTGAAATAAAAAATACTCGGATAATAAATTTTTTTATGCGTTTACATTGTATAGTATTCATATAAAAAAAATTTTTTTTTTTTTCATTCAGTAATATCTAGTTTTCGATTTATTTCCAGTAGCTGATTTAATAATATCAAATTGCAATACTTTTATCGAGTATTTAATAAAAAAAAAAAATGAATTTAATTAATTGCGATTTGAAAAGTTATCATTCCAGAGGATTTTCATAAAAATGTATACTTAACCACTTATAAAACAGATTTTTTTTGTTCACCATTAATTATACAATTTATGATGAACCTCATGTTGAATTTTGGTGCATTTCTGTTCGGCCAAAGCAATTTTAGACAATTAACTCAAAAATTACTTAAAATACTTATAAATAGTAATTTTTAAAAATGGTCAGAATATTTTGAATTTTTGTCCGATTAAAAATGTTAAAAATCGGAGCAAGATTTTTGGTAGGAAAAAAACCACACGATATAGTAGTAAAACCAATACATTAATCGCTTTGTTCAGAATCTGAAAACAACCAGAAACCCACATTTTTAAATATTCATCGTCTTCAACACGTTCAATTAGAATATCCGGTTAATATCTATAAATAATACGAGCCCCTATACTATGCTATGCGAATAATTCGTTTTTTTTTTTTTTTTTTTGATATATATAATATTCCGAAACCGAAATAATAGTAAAACTATGAAACGGAACGAATTCGCAAAAACGAAATTCATTGTAATAATGATAATAATAATATTTCATAATATACGAGAACAATGATAATAATAATATACTAACGGCGCGTAATAACAAAAACAAGCACAGGTCGTCCTGTAAAAAGACGTATTCAGAAAACTCGGGTCTTAAAATATTATAATAATTTTTTTTTTTTTTTATGTATATATATATAGGTATATATATATACCTGCGTATAGTGCCATAAACAACTGCTTTCGCGTGTTCGGTTTAAAACAACTCGTTATATAATATGTTCTTTACATATTATTATATACGTACATTGTATAGGACCGTTATTAAAACCGAAAAGCGTACGCGCACCGTTGGCCGCAACGTTATAATACGGCGGGCGACTACCTAAATAATAATAATAATATGCAAACATAATATTAAACTTGAGCGCGTTGCCCGGGGCATTAATATATTATACTCATAAAATCAAAACCAAAATTTCTACTAACAAAACGTGCTCTCCGGAATCGTTTAGGCCCGGAGAATACCGCGGGATTTTAAAAATAAAAACAAGTCACCGACATGGTTAGGTTATTTATCAAAAAACAATATCGCGAAATATCGCCGGTTGCAACGTAACCTAACGTTTGAGAGAAAATTGTGTACACGAATACTGGGCGGTGTTGAAGCCAGAAGGCAATAAAGAAAAAACACTGCGAAACCATTTAGCCATTGTTCGTTTCTAAATTGAAAATATCGAAAGCCTAACCAAATGTATCACTGTCGGAAGGAAGCGAAAATGTCCGATATTTATTAACACGTCGTTTTTGTATACTAATATTGGATATGATTTTCGAGAAAACGAATACGGGCGGTGTTGCCGTGTCGGACGTGTTATCCGCCAATCGGAGTGTCTTTATGTGTAATATCGACGACGAAAGATATCCATTGGCGACCAGCTAGCCAATCGGGCTAGTCGTATCAATTGTTGTTCGTCCAACTAGGTTAAAATTGCCTTTATTAAAACAATAAAAATGCATTGGTTTAAAAAAAAAAAAAACGTCCGTTTAGTGATTACGATCACAGTGTGTACCATACTCTCATATTTCCGTTGAGATCGATAACAATGGTCGTTGTCGACGTCAAATCTCGATGTTACATCGTCCATTGAAAAGAAATCTGTGCACAACTGTAATCCGTGATAACCTACGAATTTCAGCCGAACACGCCTCGTACGGATAATAGTCCCGTTTGACTGTTTACGACAATGGTTTCAATTGTAATTAAAAAATACTAGGATATTAAAGGTATTTATTTGTCAATACGTTGTATAGTGATAGTAAAAAAATATTCGGGAATTAAAATCGGAATTCGATTAAGTTCCAGTTCACGATTTAAATAACTATTTATAGTACTTTTCTCGAGTATTAAATAAACAATAATAATAAAAACCGTATACATTAAACTCGTAAAATTAAAACTGAAATTTCTACTAACAAACGCGGTTCCCGAAATCGTTTAGACTGAGCCGAAGAATATACCGCCGAGAGTACCGCGGGGTTTTTAAAATAAAAGTCACCGAAACGATTATAAAAAAAAAAAAAAAACGCACAAGCCCGTATATAGAGTAACGTCAAATATTATCACTTCCATTTTCTTCCCCTTCGCTATTTTCCTCCCGTGTATATAATATAATTTATATAATTATCGTATTAAATTTAAAACGCTAACATAACACTCAATTATAATAGTCGATAATTAAAATGTTAAACAATTATTATTGAAACCACTCGTTAATTATTAACAAAATACCGGCAATACTTATTTTCTGTTTTTAAACCACGATTATTACACTTATACACTTTCAACACGAATATTTGGTGTCAAAACTTAAAATTCGATGTATGCGTGCGTTAGTGTAACGTTTGTGTCATAATCATTGAAATTACGGATAATACTGGATGAATATAAAAATTTATTTAACTAATTGTTATTGTGTAATTATCTAATATTCATAAATAGTACCGTAATTATCTCGGGCAAAAATATTTTTAAAAAAAATTCGATTCGATTTTTTTCTTTTTTTTTTTTTCTATATATTATCGGCAAATTATATTGGCAATAATCCAATATAATGAGGGGGGGTTTAGTGTACGCCGGAATTTTATGAGAAAATAATAATCATTAATATGGAGAACCATCAGGAATTCAGCGGACGTATATTGTTGTAAAGGTAGATGTACCTAACTAAAATTAATTAATATTTCATACGCATTCGCAATCGATTCTATCAATATGATCATTTTTAAAATTGTTATACGTTCCATAAAGATGTAAATGCATAACAATGAAAATGTATTTTATTAGTGTGTACCTATCCCGCCCGCTCATATAGTAGGAATACATGCACAATAATAACAATCGTGTGAATGATTTAATTTAATTAGAGACCCGATTTTTAGGTTTTCGAGTATTATCGACGAATTGTGGACTAACGGAATCCAGAGGAATATTTCAAATTGCATATTAGACCATATTTTGAGGTCTAGATGAATATTAATTCTATTTTCGTATTGTATTATTTGTCAAAAAAAAATTAATTAAATCACATATTTTTCAATACTCAGTGTACAGTCGTCACAAAAAAAAAAAAAAAGTTTGTATGATAAAAAACAAATATATAGAAATTTTTCAACTAATTTACGTTCTACTTTCATTCTAATTACTTGTTTATTAATTTGTAACATCGATTAATTTTTTATAATTGGTAATGTTGATCATACTGTCCCTTCAACCGAATGTTCAACCCGAGAAACCATATTATAGTTTATGTCATAAACTGATAAAACCGTTGGATTAAAAATTAATAATTGATAAATTATTAAAACATTAGCATATGGTAATATGTTAATATTTTAAACTTTTAAAAACCTAAAAATCCGCTCTCTAATATTAATATTTAAATATCAGAAATGTTTGGCGGTCCAAGCTGAATACTTTAAATTAAACGAAAATATAACGATCGATTAAAACTGAAAATGTTAGAAACCCGATAAATTCCGGTACAACAGAATAAAATTGCGTATTATTGAAAAATATTGTAATTTTTTTTTTTTTAATTGGTATGGAATACGTTAATAAATCATTTTATACAAAATTAAAATTTACATTTTCTTATTACGACTTTAATCCGAATTTGCACTATCAACACTTTGGAAATACTATGATATATTATGTAATATTTAAAAAAAAAATTAATTTTATTTTTTAATAAATATTAACCGCCAATTTTTCAGACCATCCTTTTGGGTAATAAATAACATAAATTATAAGACTCGTAAATAATTTGCATTTTTATTAACGCGTACAATATAATATAGTTTAGTTCAATGTACATTTTTTTAACGGATATTTTATCACCGAACAATTTGTCCACAAAATTGTTCGATAACTTAAAATTAAAATATGTATAGATGGGCAAAATTTCAATTAAATGTATTAGAAATATATTTTGTATTTTGTATTTTATATATATTTTAAAGGATTTTATATTTTAAAAATACTCAAAATACAATACTGATAAAAAAATTCTCACGTTTGAATTTTGGCCCAGTAACTACTACTAATACAATTTAATTGATTAATTTAAGATACTCGGTATATGATAAAAACTCGATACTTTACTATTGCTAATGAAATCTCAAAATCTCAAAATGAATTGGAACTTGTCGAGTATTAAAAAGATAAAAATAAAAATTTATCTTTTCTAGAAAACTACCCTAAAATTCGCCAGTTGTCTATTAAATATAATACAAGTAGATAACTGTTAATTGTTTAATTTCACCAAAAATTTAATAAATTAATAATTTTTTATAAAATTTATTAATCACTTTTCGTTGATTAGTATTTTGGAAATAAGAGTCGCTTTTTACTCATCTATTTAAGTAATTCAGTGGCAGGCCTGAAGTATATACGTATAATTATTTGTTTAAAGCATATAATGTATTTATCATAATTTATATAACAATTATTTTATTAATTTTTCAAAAACATATTGTGTATTTTCAGTACGCAAATTATAAATGTATATTGTAGTATTTTAAATACACGAAGTGATGTATTTTTTGGCCGTCCCTGTATATACGTATATACTTGGAACTGTTTTTTTTGTCCAGTCGTCACATACGCACGCTATAGCATAAAAAAAAAACCGTATAAGTTTTCAAAAAACAAAGGGTAAACAACAATAATTTTCTACGCTTTCGCACTTCTATAAATCGACGACCAAAGCCAATAAGTCCGTCGACGGCTATAAATATCACCGTTTCGCGGTCCTCGCGCGGAAATCGGATATATAAATGCGCACGCGATGTGCAATGTGTTTCGTTTTGAAAACACTTAACGTGAAAAACTTCTCCGGAAAAGGCCGTGGCCCGGGCAGGGAACAGATGGATTTTATCGACTCCCCGCGACTGTAACGTTCAGGGTGGATTTATGCGAATTTATAATAATATATATATATATATATATATATATATATTATATATTATACCGAGGTTATTATTCACCTATACGGGAAATAAAAAAAAAAACCATCAGCAGAGATATGGCGTGTAGAACGCACACGGTCTGGGCCTGTCGCCGAGTGTGGAAAATATTGTAATATTATGTGCGTTTTTGGACGACATCCAAGCGACCGAAAGAACGCGCACATCATCCGTATGCCGGTGGTTACGCGTATCCGACAGGATGTGAATGGATCGTATACGAAATATATTATTTATACGTATAGAGTCGGTTAAAACCGGGTTTACGATAACGAAAATAAACGCAATGATACGTATCGTATTCTGTTATTGAATTCTATGTTGTTTTACGTGAAACGCACAAATAATAAAACGTTTGTAAAATGGATGTTAAATCTAAAACTGAAACATAGACGGGGCTAGACTTTAGTTTTAGGGTGTGCTCCTAGCAGTCCTAACTATAAACTACTGTATGATACCTTTTATCTTTTACTCCTCGTCCCCCCCTCCGTATTTCGGCTACGTAAATAGAAACATCACTATTAGTTATGAATTTTTTCTGCAAGAGAAAAACCATCTATCCACGCCACTGATAATCATTCTTATTTTCAGCAGTCAAGGGGTAATAACCTCTATAGCGGCGACAAACTTTTATTTTATTTAATACATTGTTTTTTTTTTTTTTGTTTAATCCTCGACTTAAAAAATTAAATACTATAATATTTAATATAGCAACAGTAAAGCACAGAAAAAACTTTAACGTAAAATAATAATTATGTTTGCGATGTGAAAAAAAAAAATTTAATTTGAAAAGTATAATTCGTACCATGTTTATTTGTATACATTCAATTTTAAATATTGTATTACACACACATACAATATATTTTCTAATAATGTGTTATTAACTTTTTATTCTAGTGGTGACTAATGTTCAAAATGTATTGTAAAAAAAGCACCTTGAAATAGTTGTATATATTAAAAAATCGATCGAACGTGGAAATCGAATTAGAAATAAATTCATTATTTATTTTGATTTAAAAAAATACACTCGACGTATAGTTGGAGTATACATGCCAACAATAGAAGAACATATTATATAAGTTCATGTTGTTCGTATTAATCAGCAATAAAAGGGGAGGGAGAATGAGTTTCATTATTATTATATTATAAAATATGTATACATGCTATCAATAAAAGGTGAAAATAATTAATCGAACAAGATATTTTCAAAAGATTCGATTATTATATTATTTTGTGTTCCGTAAGTTTTGTTTTATTCCGTAATAATTGATGAATGTTCTTATAGATTCAACTCGCGTAATAATTATTTATCACGACCGTTTGTTATCGATAATGCGATAATCAATAATATACGTAATACGTATATTGACGCGAGACAAATGTAATTTTTAAATTGTACAAGCCTCAACTCCTAAATGCGTGTGTATACCTATAAAAAATAAACTAAAAGAAATCTCGAGTCAATCAGATAAGGTTAATTTCCAATATTTGTTGATAAATATTCAGTATTTCTGTAAATATTTCGTAAACTAATGTTTAAATCATATTGTTCGCAGAATACATTTTAAAGAAAACTACATTTTCTACAACTTTTGTCCTGACAATTTGTTTAATGTATCGTAAACTTAACGTGACACATCTCGATCTAATTATACACAAAATTCGTGTTATTTCCATCGTCCATACCAACGGGACGCCCTTTTATTACGTATACATAATAAATAGTAAAACGGTTATTTGCATTGCCCTTTTTAACAGATCATCATAAGGGTGAATATAATAATATATTTTGAAAGCAATTTCATATTACAGTCCCTCTGTCCTAAATGTACGCGCGCGCGCGCAAGAATACGTGTGTTTCGCCGAGTTTTGGGTACCGTAAACTTTCACCCCTTTAATCCTATGACTGCGCCCAAGGTTTGCCCCGCCATTATACGACCTCCCGGTTAGTAATTAATAGACGACATTTCGGACCCCGAGATAAAGTCCCTTTGGTACGCATTGCGGGCGCCGTTGATGTTCTCTCCAACCACCCCCGCCCCACTCCTCCCCCGAGGACTCACAAATACTACAAGACCCGAGTTTGGCTCGCGATGAACATCGAAAATATTTACTCGGTATATTATACCATATGGCTGAACAACCGTTCCGGACGTATTTCAACCGTGATCCGCGTGAAAACCGTTGCAAAAATATTGTAATTACATTGAAAGAAAACTTTGCAGCAGCTAATACGGCGGCGACGTTTCTGATCGCCAGTTTTCTGCGCTACGGTTGGCGGTACCAAAACTGTATACCGTAATGCCGGCACATTCGATTGCATGGCGGCGTAAACCGCATGAGTGATAACACCGATAACGGTGTTAATGGTTACAAACCGATATATTCCGTGGAGGTACGATAGGTTCAACGCGGTATTCTACGGTGTACCGGGAAAACCGTCAACGGCGTCAACCGGTCAACCCGGTATACGGTATTAGTTTGGTATTGACCGGTACGTCGGTACTTCAAGTGTTACGGTATACTGTTTGAGCGGTATTTGAGCAATAACCGGTATACGACGGTATACCGACAAAAAAAACCGTCAACCTTATTCTAGTAAAACAGGCTGATAAAATCACTTCCGGCGGCAGCCATCACAAAATTACCGCCAACATTACTTATAGTTATTTAACCATAAATAATTACCTATATTCGTAAAGGTCCACACGTCAATAATATCCTATTATTACTTATTGTTCGTTTATATTAAAATCGTTAATACAGCGCGATAATTAATATAAAAAAAAAAAATTGAAGTATTTTACCTATAATATTATACATTGACAAATTGGGGGGGAGGAGGGGAAATGAATTCAAACGCTTTTTTTCGACGATGGTATTACGTTTTCTATGAAAAACTTTGACGAACTTTATTTTATTTATTTACGAAAACCATAAACGCGATTTATAATAGTACGTATACCGCACTATTGTATATCACGCGAATTTCACTCTGACGATATTCCCCTCTCTCCAATTTTATGTCGTTTACTCTGATAAACGAGCTTTTTGTTTTATACTTTAGTGTAATAACCTTATCTTTCCGAGCATACCGACGCCATAAAATTAAATTAAACGCATTATGTTTCCTTTAGTTGTAGCCATTTTGAACATGACTATATATTAGGCACAAATACCTATTTGATGGAATAAAAAACAAAAAAAAAATTTAAAAAATGAATAAATAAATAAATAAAACCGGATTATAGTAGTTCGTATTACGATGCAAGTAGATATAGAAAATACACGGAGCGTATGATAATACGCTCCGTGTATTTTCAATATTAAGATTTGAGATAACTCTAACCACTGCCAAAGTCGTAAAATGTAAGTACATTAATCTAACTCCATAATTCGTAGTGTAATTTCAATTAAAATCAATCCATGATCTCATTATTCCAATCACGTAATAATAACGAATTCGATTAGATATCAAAGGAAATAGTAGTATAATAGAAACGCGGATGAATAATTCAAAAATAGATTAAATATATAAATATAATAAAGTTAACAAATTATTTTTAATGTTATCGTTAACGTTATTATATTGATTTTCAACGGAACAATAATCACGATTAATATTAATTATTATATTTATTTAATTTGTTTAAATATAAGATAATTGAAAATTTTTTTTTTTGTAATGTATAATCTCGCATATTATAGAATCATTTCTATTGTTAATAATTGTTATTTATATTCAGATTGTATTATATTTTTACATAATTACGTTTTTTTTTTAATATATTTTATATATTCAACAGCCCGAACGTAGAAAGAAAAACTCAGTAACCATTTTAAATTTCAATAGATAGAAAAACACAAAAAACTTTAATCTGATTCTTTTGATCGATTTAAGATCTTTATATATATATATATATATATATATATATATATATATATATATATATATATAAGAGCCCCTCACACTTCCCAATTTTATAATAAAACGTCGATTCACGTTAGGTTTTATATTTGTTCACGTTGTCCGAAGGCGTGTATCCTTAAATGAATAAGCCAATAAGTGCGTGTAACGTTTTATCGGGTTAGAAATAGAAGAACTAACAAGCCGAATCGCATTACCGTTATTGAAAATCGTTCCCCAGCGGTTAGCAATCAAAACCGAATTGAAACAAACGTGTTTGTAATTTGGAACGAAAAAAAAAAAAAAACACATCGCGAAAAAAGACCCCTACATTACTGCACAACTGCAACACTCGCCTGTCGGTCGGTCGTGCATCTTGAACTATATACGTCTTTCCGAAACCGTTTTATCTAAATTAGTCGAGGGTAACGTAAAATATATATACAAAAAGTGGCGCGGCGCGTCCCTTACTACTGTTGTTCTTTTTTTTTTTTTTATTTTTTTTACTCGCACGCCGCGATTTGTCTAACCGCAAAACCCTCCGAAGAAGAAAAAAAAAAATACGCACGCTAAGCACACCGACCGCCTTACACACCTCCTGCGCAGGATCGAAGCCAGTCATTTGTTCTTGTGTTTTTTTATGAGACCTGCAGGGGCTTTGCGTATGCCTCTAGGGGATTCAAGAACTGTCACGTTTGTGCAACCCGGACAAGTCCTAAATCTAACTTGACGCTACCTACGTACGTACATATATAGGAGTACGCGCGTTTTCGCGTTATTATGTTGGACACGATGCGCGTGCGTTCTAAAGAATTATTACTCGCCCGAAAAATATCGAATAAAATATATAAAAAAAAAACCATACCCGATATACGTATGTATGTGTGTGTGTGTGTGTGTGTGTGTGTGTGTGTATCTCTTAAAAATATTAAATATTTATTTTTACGTTTATTTCGTAAAGATATGCCTAGTTTCCCTCCCCCCCTGCCCAGTATAAATATAATATTACGAATTCATAATAATAGTAAATAAAAACGATGTAACGCAATAACCAGGGTTGGGATATTTATAGCGTTTGCACATTCTTCATGAGATTCTTAAAAAATAGCCAAGAGAGTACGCTTAAAATTTGTTTCGTCGACTCGAAGAACTAAAATTTAAAATTTAATCTTGCATATTTTTGCACGTTTTTTGATTTTTTTTTTTTTTTAGATTTTAGTGCCATTTCTGGATTTTTCAAGATATTACATTCTTTCCGTTTTTTAATCATAATTGGTCATATATTATCTAATATAATAATATTAATACTTATAATTAATTACAATTTATAATAAATTAATATTAAAATCAAAATCTTAATATATTTTAGTAATAAAATAATAACATTTTATTAGACGTAGTTTCTGATTATTATCAATTTATAAATTGATAAACGATAATAATTTTCTGTTTTTCATTTTTCGCATATTTTGTTATTTTTCTTTCATATTTAACAATATTTAAAGTAATATTATAGCGCATATTTAGACAATTTTAAGTGCTATAAAATCGCAACCCTGGTAATGACATTGTTCAATAGAATGTTAAATTTTTTATATTCGAATAAATAAATATCTCGAATTATTTTTATCTTTGCGAGAATTATATGACAATAATACGAGCGTGTTTTTAATTTGTCGGTCTATCGGTGGCGTTTACCGAAATGCTTTATTAGTTTCGGGACGGGTGTGTCTGGAATGAGAGAAAAAATAAATACAATTTTTTTTTTTATATACAAAATAAAAAAAAGAAGAAAAAAAAGGAACACCAGACGTTAATAAAAGTGAACGGTATACGGTATATACTTTGGCGACGTTCCAAATATAGGCGGCGGTCGAGATAGTTATAATCCCCCAGGTGCACAGATGATGTCTAAATCCGTACATAAGTCGCCGAGTTTTCCAGGACGTATTTACTTGCTGAAAGACACGGTTTTATTAAAGTTAAAACCTTAAAAATTAAAATAGTAGAAATATTTTTACCGATAAAAACATATTATATATTATATATATATATATATATATATATATATATATATATATATATATATATATATATATATACATGCTCGTTATATTATAATATTTCAACTTCTATATCAGCGGTCTACTTTAAAATTTAAATTAAATTAAGTATTTAAAAAAAAAAATAAATAAATAAATAAATAGGTAAATTTCAATACGATATAAAAATTGCATAATAAAATTATCGAGCCGTTTCATCGTTCAATCGAATATCAACGATGCAAAGCAAATTTTAGAATGTTGTGATTCCTAGACAGCCGATTAAAGGCAAACCATATATATGACCATGATCATATAGTTATTGCCATTTTAAAAATAATTAAACGTGATTGAAATGTTTAGGATAAAATGCTATTTGGATTGGATTGGATTGGATTGGATTAGATTAGGTTAGGTCGGGCTATCGTTATTAATGTTATCCACTTGAGCGAACAAAAAAAAAATACTATTCAAAACGCAATCGTTTTTATAATCGTATAAATGTATTAAAAGGAAGAAAAAAAAACACCTTATTATACTATAATACGGCGAGAATATGCGTAAAAGTTAAAAGGATACCCAAGTCAACGAAAACGGTTAAAAGCACCGTGGGACTGGGGGGGGGGGGGGGGTGAAAGAAGCCAAATCGAGATAAATGACTCCCGAGAGACGAATTGTACAACGCGGTAGAGACACGCTAGGTATGATGGGAAATTAAATAAAAAATAAGTCCCCGGTGTTGCTTTTCTTATCGCTAGCTCGGAAAAACTGTTTGCGCATAATGTGCGGGGCCATTCGTATACATATTTTCACGGATATATTAACTGCGCTCGGAACAAAATATCCGTGCAAAACCTTAAAAACGCCTTAAAAAAAAATTACGCTACAGAGGGTAAAAAAATAAGTCCCGCCAGATTACGTTGCACTAAAATACGTTTTTGAAATGTTATAATAATAACAAAAACTACTGGAAATACTACAAAGAATAAAAATAATATTAGTAGTTAAAATCAAAATGAAACGGCAATTGTTTTAATAACGACGTTATAACCGAGTGTACTCTTATATACGATTTATCCGTATTTCGTAGAGAGAAAAAAAAATAATTAAATAAACACATAACTTCTCGGGTTGACTTTATACGAGCGTAATGCATAAAGTGTACAAAACCATAAGAAACAAAGTTAATATATACCGTGGCATTTACTACTCGAATTACAAAATAACTGTACGAACTTTAAGAGCGCGGATAAGTTTAATTAACATAGCCGGGTAAGTTATCGTTTTAGTACGGCGAGTCGAATTAATTCTGTAAAACTTACTTTTTATAATGTAGCAGTAGTTGTTTAGAGGAAAAAATATTTTGCTCGAGTAGTACACACGATGTAAAAATGTATAAATATATTTTATTTTATTATTAAATCAACAAATTTCGCGTGGAAATATAGGATTTTATTTTTGAATAATAATTTCTATAAAGTTATACGATTTGTTATTACCTATAATATATACTCAATTGACAAATGTCATTGAAATAATTAAAGAAGGGATTTTTAGATTGATTGATTTGATATGCTTTTATTATGTTTTTTTTTTTTTTCGTCTGTAAACAACTTTTCTACCAGAAATATCGTTCCGATCATCAATTTCAGAAATGGTTTCTGGTAGCAGAATTCTTGTATCTATTGTCGATGCGCCGGGGAGATATATTCCCCGTAGATCTCCTAATAATTGGGAAAACCCGGCAGCGAGGGGAAAAGGTGGAAAAAAAAAGAGAACAATTAAATAAATTACGATTTGTGTTATTTTCGATTTTTCGACCTGTTACCGAATACCGAAAGAGAAAGAGAGACACATAAAGAGACAGAGATATAAATAAAATCTACACATCCTATAAGTTCCCGACTTCCCGTCTGCTTGTATATATATATATATAGAGCGGCCCACCCACCTGCGCGAAGCGGTATCCCGTTTTGTTTTTTTTCAAGTCGTATATTTATTAAGTTACAATTCGTATATATATATATATATTATATATACTCGAGAATGGAAAGTAAATGGGAAGAATATATAAAGAGACGGGAGTAGTGCTGAAAAACGCGATATTAATGCACTATCATCGGTCGTTCGCGTTCTCTCCCGATGTAATAAATGGGAAATCGTAACAACGGGAAAATAATAATAATAATAATGTAATCCCGTGATATAACAGAACCGGACGGACGGTGGAGAAATAACGATTTAACCATAATATTATTTATTATATATTTCGTATATATATATATATATATTGGTTCGACGCCCCTGACCCGAGTCTATTATGTATCCATCGCGAGTATATTATATATATATATATATATATATATATATATATTATTATATTATATTCGTCACCTCCGCTCGGCGTTCCTACCGTAATTTCCGGTAATATATTTCCAAAAGAAATCTATTATTATCGTGTTATTATATAGAGCGGCCGTAATGAATTTTTGCCGTTTTCTATTAGTGACCCCCCTACACCGATAAAATAAACGTCCGCGAGAAATCGACGCTCGTCATCGCCGCGCGACGCCGTATACGGCGCGGGGGCGAGTTATTATATTATTGGGAAGCACCCGGGATCCCGGGAGCCGAGAGTTTCACGGCCGCTGCGGCCGGAGGGATACGGCGAACGGTGAACAGCCACCATCGGGATATTTACCGGTACGCCGACCGTTCGAGTCCGTTACATCGAACGCTAGCCGACGGCCCGCGGGGAGACCGACTCTGGGCCTCATACATATCCGATATAGTATTATATACCACCTGCCTATATATATATATATATATATATAAATCAATTGCCGTCATACATTTAAGATCATCATTTGAAAACGGCTCGACCGATTTATTTATTTTTTGTTGTTGTGTTCGTAATTGTCAGGACGCGGATTTTATGAAAGAAAACATCGGAAATTTGGACGGTATTATTTCTCCCATTTGGGAGAAAACATTAATACGTTCAAGATCATTAATACGTTGTATTTTATTTCGTTTTCTATAATATAGAAAAGCTACACACCATTTTCTATAATATAGAAAAGCTACACACCACTCACTGATCAACGCCCAATTCGCTTAACCTAGACTTGACATTTCGGTGCTATACATCGCTTATGGTGTGGGGGTGAGATAAGAAAGGATTTTTGATAATCTATCCCGTAAATGAATGCTCGCGCATGAATTTTTCCGAAATTCAATTTCTTGGTTCCTTAAGGACACAGATGGAGAAGAAAAAAACAGTTTTTATTATTATTAAATTGGGTTGTCACGGGCGAGAAAATCATTTTTTAAAAGAGATTATTAGCTGAACCGGCAATTCTTTCTGAATCGGCTATGGCTAGATCATTATGTATTATTGGTCTGCTCGTGTCACTATTTAAAAAGAAATAGATGGAAAGTGAGTAGTCCACCTTCGGCAGACTTGTACTTTATCACTTCAACCGCTAATCAACAAAAATAATTTAAGTCACAATTTCATGTCAAACAAATATTTATTTATTTTTGCTGTGACATAATTAGTTCGTCCATTGCAATACTTTATGAAATTAGACATTATTTGTTTTGTTGTCTGGTACGTAAACAAACAAAGCTGATGGTTTTACATGTTTTCACTTATTACCATAGATACAGGATAGCACAACACGGGGATGCACTACAATAATTAATAATATTTTTTAACTAAAAATACCTAAAAACCGAATACAGGGTGGATTTCAATAGCTAGAAATCTTCTCCGGACAACGCCGAACATTTTGCAAAAAAAAAAAAAAAACACGTAAAAATCCAGTCGTTTTTTAGTATATTATACAGACAGACATCCTCCATTTATATATATATAGACAGCAAAAGATTTTATTAAAATACTCAGAGAGCACTTTTATCACCTCCGTACAGAATCTTTCACTATACACCCACGACTAAACAACTGGCAAACTTTGGGTCTCAAATTTCAAATCTCTACGGTTATTCTTAATTAAACTACAACAAAAACGCTAAGTCAAAAATAATACAACCGCTATTTGCCCGTTTATTTTCCAATAATTAAGAGAGAGAGAGAGAAAACTACAACGAAAATCAAAAAATAGATCCAAAATGATTACAGAAAAGATGTTACACTTCAAAATCGAAGCAAGATCTTGGTAGAAAAGTTGTTCGTAGACGAAAAAAAACACACACACACACATCACATATCATAGTAAAAACCAGCGAGTATTACTCGCATCGCGAAATATAGACTTCGTTAAAAAAGTGCAAAAGTTTTACTTTTTAGTTGAAAATTCAAAGTTACTAATATATGTACTTTACACGGCGCTTGCATTCACAGAATTATTTTAACCGTTTACGTTCGGACCTCCCTGTTTAGTGTTCTCAATTTAAAAGAAATTAAATAATTATCTTTTTATCTTTGTCCATAGATAAATTTGAATTAAATTATTATTATAGGCTGTTTTTAAACATTAATGATTATTAATGGGAAAACGTAGTGGAACAAATCAAAACAAATTTTAAGATTGATAAAATTTATAATTCTGGAATATTGTTATGTATATATATATATATATATATATATATATGACATTTTTCAAATTTTCCAACTGAATGACACGGACATTTTCGGAAACTAGGCAACACATTTCCGAATAGGATCGATTGCGTATGTTGTATAGATAGGTGTGATTCTGAGCTGTACTCGAAACTATTTTCATATACGACAGAGTTCGAATTTAAAATACGAATATAATGACAACGTGACATTATCTTGCAAGGAAATGAGCAAAACTGCGAGACGTACACGTTTTCCGGCAAACGATATTCCTATATCTGAATTAACTATCGCCATTTTTTTTTTTTTTTTTCCACAATCGTATGTTTTGTTCCGAATTTATCGTTATTGTACTATATAAGTGTTGTTGTAAATAGTTTATTTACTATTTTGGTATTTTTTCTTACGATTATTAGTCATATAAAATTATTGTTATTGCACATTTTATTTAACTAATAAATGTCAAATTTACGCGTATACAGTCTCGGATAAGTCTGGTCGATAAACAACCAAATCTACTATACATAATATATTTATATTTATTTATTTATCTTCTTTATTTTTTCTTTTATTTTTTTTTTTTTTTTTGAATAATGAACCTGGTATTATTGAGTGTTTATGCGGTGGCCAATCGAAATCTTTAAATGGAATTACGGGAGAAAAAGTATCCCCTTTCGCCCGCCGAGTACGTGAATGAATGAACAACCCCGGAGCGCGACGGGAGGAGAGTAATAAAATTCAAATTTAAATGAAATGCCATTTAATATACCGTATTATTATCATATACACCCCAGGGATGTATAGAATCACCCTCAAAATATCTGCCCCCTATGTTTTTTATTTAGAACGTGACCAAACGAAAACTATTTCTACTTATTCCCGCTTACGTCGCGCTATATATATATATATACGCGTGCGCGTCTAATAAAAAATAAATTTAATAAAAATATAATATAATATATAAGTGACGGATTTAATGAAATTAATAGTAGTGGGAAAGTGAGTACATGCGCTAGTATACAAGTGGGAGAGAATCGTTCGAGCGAAAATAAATATACTATTCAATACGAATAATAATCGGAAGTAGTGTTTTTATCGACCCGCTACAATAAATAATACAAATTATAATAATTATTATTAACATTTTTTTTTTTTTTTTTTTTTTTATCCGTATACCGGACGAGTTTATTTCGTATTATATAATAATAAAATAATATACCTCCGTTGCCGAACCGCTTGTTTCTTTAACCCGACGGCCTAACCTTAGATAATTTGGTGGTCCGCTGCGCGCCGCAACAATAAAGTTTTAAACGGGCGAACAGTGAAAGTTTCGACTCGGCGTTGTGTTGATATACGACACCTACCCCGACCGTTTGAGAATGATAGTTGTAAAAGTTTTCAACGGCCGAGCACAGTGAGACAATAAAACTATACGTACGGTTTCTTCGGCGTACCGTGTCTATTTGTTTGAATATAGGAAATAAACAATTATTTATTTCCTATATTGCAGCCGTAACCTAACCTAACCAAACCAAACCAAACATAACCTAACCTATGGTTGTTGTTGTATTTGTTTTATCTCGTTTATTATCGGACACTTTTCTCCGGCCGAAATTCCGGAGGTAGTACTCGCAAAGAATTTGAAATTAAACGCTACACGGACGACATTTAGCCGGTTGTCGAAATTATTACCGCGTACAATTTGTACACCTGTACGATGAAATATCGAGACGACGCCATTAAATAGCCTAATCTGAAATACCGTCGAAAACGGTTTTTAGAGAATACACTAAAATGCAATGTTAATAAATGTTTAAAATTGAAATGCAATATAAATATATTTATATAAATATATATATATATATATATATATACTATGATCAGGGTTGGGACTTTATAGCACTTGAAATCGCATAAATATGCGCTATAATAGTACCTTGAATATGGGCCAATATGCAATAAAAATAAAAACAAAAAATGTATTATTACTATTTTATTAGATAAAATATTACCAATTTTGATTAAAAACAAATAAGATACAAAAATATTTAAAAAAGTCCAGAAATGTAATAAATTAGCACTAATATCTAAAAACTCGCAAAATATGCAAGATTAAATTTTAAATTTTAGTTCTCCGAGTCATGAAACAAACAAATTTTAAGCTTAATCTTAAGAAACTTATAAGAAATATGCAAATACTATATAAGCCCAACCCTGACCTATCCTAGTACAAAAATATTATATTCCAACGCAAAAACGAAGTATCAATTTTTTTTATTTTTATTTTTTTACAATAGTCTCATAATTACACAACTCACGTATCGTATATTAAAACGAAAAGTTATCGTTCAACTTTCGTTCTTTTTTTTTTTTTTTTGCAAATATAAATTTTAGTTTCATTTCTATTTTTTTAACCGAAAAAAATAAATAGTATTCGGAGGTTTTAACAGTGTCGATTGAGGTGGGAAAATACACGTATATACTTAATACATAAACGTGCATACTGACGTTTTCACATCCATCAAAAAATAAATAAATAAATAAATAACCGACTCTAAAACCTACACGACTCGAGCGCATTACACGTAAACTTGATTGATGGTAACGCGCGAGGTGGTAAAAATCGTCAATTATTTAAGGAAATATAAACTGGCGGCGGTATTTTCTTTCTTATTGGCGCGCCGATAAATATAAAACACCGGCCGACTATGCATAATGCAATGATTTAGCTTATATTAAAAAATACGTATACACGAGCTATATAAATATACCATGTTCTACAATATAATTATATTTTGGAAAATACGTGGGATATTATTCTTCCTTTGTTTTTTTTTTTTTTATTTATTTCTTTTTTTCCGTTCTACGTTTTGTTCTGCCCCGCCGTCCGTTGTTGGCGAACCCAACGAAATCGAAGAAGTTTTTCCTATATATATATATATATATATGTATACGTACACACCCCATCATCACGGGTCTCTCGGGAATATAGAAATGGTTAAAACCTTCTATACCCGTATGGTATACGTGTCCATTCCGCGTCTTTCCGATATAAAACACGGGAGGAAAATATCGTTCTCTTTGCGCGGCAAGACGAATACAACAACAAGAGCAAAAAAAAAAAATAAATACAATATACCGACGCCGTTTTACGACTCGGACCATAAATTTGTCGATTTGTCGTCCTATACGTATTACATAATACATAACACCGACGACATACCAACGTTCGTTTGCGTTTTCAATTATATAATCTCCCGCCCGTAAATATTCGTATAACTCACCTCGTATTTACCACCGCCGTGTTCGTCGGCTGCGGCGACGGTGGCGTCGGCGGCGTCGGTCCTGCCGCCGTTCGGCATCAACGACGGCGGATCGATGTACCGCCGCAACTCGTCCACCTGGTGCCGCCATTCTTCCTCGCTGTCGTCCGCCGCGGAACTGCTCCACGACGACCTGGCCGACGTGGACGAACAGTCGGACAAGCCGCACAGCGGATCCGCGTCCATCGCCTAACCGGCTCCTCTAACGACGATCGCCGCGGCCGTCTGTACCGAATGCAACATACGACGCGTTACCATCGCTAGCGTGCATCTGCAATAAAATGAGAAATAATAATAATAATATTAATAATCGACGACCGGCGTAAAATATTTAAGCACACTATTTAAACGAAACGATTACGGAGTTGATTTCATTCAAGTTAATTATGTTTTGCGGGTAGAAGTGGAACGCTTTAAACCCCAAAATGTATTTCAACTAATACGCAACTTCGCTATTTATGGAATTTTTAATATAGATTGCTATTTGAAAATCAAAAGTTCATTGCGGTTTCGTCCTCGAAAATAAGGGTGACGAAAAATAACGGTAATGTAACGTCTTAGAGCTGCTTGTTTCTTAAATTTTCGAAGAGAAAATATTGGGTTAACTACACTTCCGAGACAATTTATGTAAGACCCTCTCTGTATAAAAAAAAAAAAAATAATCAGTTCCCCAAAAGAAAAATCCTGACAACGTCACCGTTTATCCGTAACCGTACCCGATCCCGTTTTTTTATTACGATGCACTATCGTATAAAATTATGACAGTGTTTCCAAAAAAAAAAAAAATCTCAACGATTTTTACATAACAAATGTATTTTAATTTCGTAACGTCTATTATTATATATTTAATGGAATTTCGTAACTCGACTATAATACTTTTAGGTATATAAAACGTTAGCCCGTATCTATTTTCGTATTAATGCATTTTCATAAACAGACCCGTAATAATGTAAACCACATTTCCTCGACACTTACACTTATGCGCGTATTAAGTGTATTAAATAAGTTTTAATAATGTAATGCACTTACGCATATTTATATTATGACCGTATACTTAGATAAATCGTGTGAACTAAATTTAAAATCCATTCGTTTTAAATCATCGTATATAATAATTATATATATATATATATATAATAGAAGAGACGACTCTCAAAAGGAGGGTCGTCGGCGAAAGACAAAATAGGGGCCGATATCGGAGAGGGGGTGGTCTGACAATGAAAAATGCTACGCGGTTTTGGTGCAAATTAACAAACACCACCACCACCACGGCAGCCGCCGCCGGTAACCGCGACTGGATAACGAAATAAGCCGTAGATCAATGGGAACATTGGGGTTGGGGAATGACGAATTCGACCTGCGCTCTATTCGGTTAAATCCTCTCGACGGCGTTTGTGTGTAACACATCGAAAATGTATCGTGGAAATAATGTTGAATAATAATGAGATAAGAAATAACATAGATAGATAACAGTAATATAGATAATAGATCAGGGGCTTGTTTGGGGATTCACCTCCCTCCCAAAATAAAAATATCGGGAAACAGTTAAAGAATACATTACCTGACCTACAAATTTAATAGTTTCCTATGCGATTTACAAATAAAATATATCAATATATACGAGCACCTAAAGAGTAATAAAGTATGATATTTATGAACGTTTTATATTATTTATTTTTATCCCCTCCCCCATACATTTTCCCTGCGTTCGCCCGTGTAACAGTAATCATTGTTTTATTCGAAATTAGTTGCATACACTCGCGATTATACATTATATGTACAATTTATATGCTTTAATATTATTATATTGTGTTTAAATTCGTTAAAAATACACACATTTTCACTAATTTACTGCGAAACGCACGGAAAAGAATTATGTTTGGAAATTATTTAGTTAATACAAAAAAATAACCCGCTATAAACTTCAGGTATCAACCCTTTTTTTCATTAATAACCGTAAATAATATAATTTATTCAACGGTGAAATAATGAAACATTTTTTTTATTTTCACGCATCAGCTGTATACATATACTTTTTTTTTTTGAATTTCGACATTTACAATCAATTTAATTTAATTAAATTCGCGTGCGTAATCAATTAATAAACGTAAACAAAATTATAAACTATGAACGTTTACGAATATGATAAAAAATGAAAAAAAAAATACGTACGTTTATGTTTGTACACCGTGACGTTATAAACAAAATATTTATTAAATAATATTATACAATACTACTCCTCGAAGGTTCGAAAACCGTTTTCAAACCATATTATTTAATAAGTAAATATTGTATACAGGGCTCGGAACTTTATACATTTGCATATTTGTTATGAAACTGCATATAAAAAATATGATTCGATACAAATTCGTTGTGTTATACATAATCAAAATACAAAAATGTATGTTGCATGTTTTACTAAATTTATGCGTATAAAATTTTAAACAAATAATGCATATTATAATATGTTTATGAATTAACAACAAATAAATGTCCGATAATTGGAAATTGTATTTTTAATAATTTAGAAATATAGAGCCACTGCCCACTGTCATCGTCTTGTCTATATTTTGAATAACACTACCGAGTATTGATTGTAATTGTTTTATAATCGGCCCAGTCTAATCTAACCAGTCATTTTTTTTTTTTTTTTTTTTTTGAAGTTTATTCCCATATAATGCATATTTTATAAAAAAAATAATAATAACTGATATTTAAGCTTTTCTTAGTGCATACGTATGCACGTTATTCCATTGTTTTTTAGTGCATAAAATTCCGAGCCTTGATTATATGTTAAAGTGTGTTATTAAAGCAGATGATAGTTTTTTATGATGCAAAAATTGACCACATCTCAAAAATTTTCGGTCGGGGGACGATACAGTGCCCCCCCCGTAAATAATCCATAATTCGGGCCGGGGTTACAGGTGTCGAGCTCTATTAGTCAAAATCGCCCAATCCAGATCATTCACAGACTCAGATATTTATCTATACTAATATTATGAAGAGGTAAAATGTGTTTGTTTGCACGTGGGGGGTAATATTTCTTTCACGACCGAAACTATTCTAAAAATTCTTCCACTAATATAAAGCCATGTTTTGATTATAACATGGGCTATATTTTTTATTTGTTTATGAAAATACATTAAGGGTGCCTATTTTTGTATGTAATATCAAACCAGCTGTGTAATACGGAATTATAAAATGTGTGATTAATGTGACTAATGGCTGAGATTATGATTTTTTAAATTTTACTTCTTACTTTATCCATATATTTATCTTTGATAAAGTTTTAACCTGATAATATTTGTTTTTAAAAAATTGTAATCAACTATAAATGATAGACAAATTTGGTGAAATAACAGCATTTAATGGTATGAGGGCAAATTATACTTTGTGGCCACAAATTTTTACTCTAAACTAAAAAATTTGTAATACGAAATGTTACAAAAAATAGACCCTAAGCCGCCGACCCGGTGTTACATTGTTATTTTTGGTACGAAAATCGAATTATTATTTTTGACTAACCCAAAGGTTTCCTCGGTGATTCGGACGCAAAATTAACAGTTGTTATTATCTATTCGATTTGGATGTGGTGGGGGAAAGAGAGATCCGTTTTTAAAATAGATTAAGTTTTAACCGTTTTTAGCAATGATTCTGGATTACCCAAACTTGACCCGACCAAGGGTAATGAATGGCCTTCTAGTATAGAATATAGATATCAAAACCGTCAAATATTGTATAGATATGATAAAAAAAGTCTCGACGGTTCGGGAATAACTGTCGAAAAATATCCGAAAGTTTAACCAAACGAAAGGCGCGGCGGCGACAGCGGCACAAAAGATCTGATCCGTGTGGCGGGCGGGCCGGCGGCGTCACGTCCGTATACGTAGTCGTCGTCCTCGCCGGTTTAATATTCATGAGAGTTTTCTGCCGTTTTATCGCCCTCTTAGTGCAAATAATATTCGTCGCCTAAACACACACGTAATAATAATAATAATGATACCGCGGCACGGCCCTGTCGTAAAAACCTCTAACCACCTGGAACAATATTGCGCGTTTGCGTTTGACATACGTACGTATATATATATATATATATAGAAAATAATATAACGAAAATACAAACGTAAACCTACCGCCGCCGTTTACGAAAAAAAAAAATAAAAAAACTACCCTTATATATATAAATATTTTATATTTGAAAAAACGCATTCGCAGGGGGTTTAAGGGGGGGAGGGAGAACTTGTCAGTTTCGAGAAAAATCGTACGCCCGAGGCTATATACGTCGTGTATACAATAAAATATCTCTTACCGAGAACGACGATATAAAAAAAAAAAATAATAATAATATATCAATCTTATTCACTCCGAACGATTACTACATTGAATATATATATATATAATACCTAGGAATAGTTTACGGTCCAGAAAATATTAACCTTCCCAGATGGACGTAATATTTAGCGTATTATTATATTATTATTATATAACGACTAGGGTTGAGAAGTTACAAGAAGCAAAAATTCAACGATTTTATGCGTTCAATGCGCATTAAAAAAAAATATATACATAAAAAAAATACGTGTTTTTCACGGTTTCGGCATTTTAAATCAATATAATATACTGCTTGACTAAACGTATAAAACCGATGGGGAAAATTAAAGGACATCACTTACAGCAGTGGTTTTCACAACCTTTTTGACTTGCGATCCACTTTTTTTTACTAGACATTTTTCACGGCCCGTGTTAGTTTTATTAGCCATAAAAATTAAAAAAAAAAAAAAAGTTAAAATTGCCTTCTTAATATGCTATTTTAGAAGTACTGTTATAACTAAATAAATACAAATCTTTATAGGTAGTATTCAATTATTATTATTAGTAATGATACAAAAAAATGAATGTGATATTTGACGGTTTTTACATAATAAACTTCATTTTAAATAGTACAATCCGCAAATAATGACAATTTATTCATTTAGTTAACAATTTTATAATTGTATAATCTTAATTTGTTTTGAATTTTAAAAAAAACTTCAACGCGACTAATCGCGATCCAATTTTATTAAAGCTCACGCTCACCACTGGCTTAAAGTGATTTTTTTAAAGGTAACAAACTATCAGATCCCGATCGCTGTTAAGGAACCGCTATTATGCTGAATAATATAGTTATTCATGACTTTTTTCTTTTTAGAGTAGCGGAAGGGGAGGGCTTTTAACTTTTTCTCCGCAGTAACGGAGAAATCCTTAGAAATAAGCTGGTTACCATATACATAAACGCATAACTATAGGTGGGTACAATTTTACAGAGGGTAAATCGTCAGTGTACAAAATGTACGATTATCGCGGAAATCTTTAGTAATCTTACAGAAAATTATTTGGTAATACAGACAAATATTTGGGAAATTATATGGTATTCCGGAATCCCGGGGTCTGGCGCGTAGCCGGGATTTTATAACGGGAAGAGGAGTGTTCTAATTTAAATTTTAAATACAATTTGTGGTAGAGTAAAGGGAGGAAGGTTACACATTCTTAACAAATTCTAGAATTTTCGAAACGGTTTATCGCAAAAAATGTCCAACGGCAGCTGGGTGCTTTCATAAGTTACCGATCACGGTATACGTTCTAGAAGATAAACAATATCGGTTTTCAAGTATTTGTTGTATTAATATTTTCGATTTTCACGATAAAAATTAATAATATCGAATATAAAAAAGGGAATAATCAAACTATACATATTATATAAAAACCCCGAAACATTCATTATTTAGTGTACACCTAATATATTTGTGGCTTAAATAGGACCGAGTAGGGGTTGTTTTAACACCCAAAACACCCCCTCTCCCACTAGCTACCAGCTTTTACCTACACGATATTCGTTCGACGGCGATTTTATATTCTGGAAATTATTTAAAACGCACCCGTTTGTGCGAAAGAATGCGAACGTTTTCGCTGGTTATTAACTAAAGTACGCGTTAAATTTCACTAAACCCAACTCAGACATTGAAATCGTACACGGGCGAATGCGCGTTTACAATATTTACGAAATCCCTATGCGAAACGCTTAGACGAGTACGCGCGTTTTCAACAAAATTAAACTTATCCGAGAGGTTGTACATAAAAGACATTTGAAACTCGTCTAATCGATCGCTCCGTTTATATAATTTATACTTACGTGATGACATTTTTACAAAACTGTTTTCACGCCGAATCTTGTCGCAATAATCGTATTAGTTTTGAAAAGATTCTATATCTTCCGCACGCTATTCTCGTTCTACAAAACTTTTAATTGCAGTATATACTTTGCTTTGTTCGATAAACATTTACCGTTTGTAACTAAACGTAATAATAGGATTCTCTTAATTAAGCGATTAATCAAAAACCGCCGTTCTTAAACATCTCGTTTCGAATAAAATTTATTTTTCGTTTTCTTAACGATCGTAAAACGTCTCCGATAAAATTAAAAATAATTACTACTTAATTTAGTACACGATGCAAAAAAAATAATAATAATAATAATAAAACTACTGGCCAAAAGTCAAATCGTAACATAACGTCAATTTCATTTGTCCTTCACTAATTTAGATATTTAAACATTTCTAATGGTTTAACAACGTACAGCGAGAGTTTTATAATAACCAGTAAACAACACTGTAATAATTTAATACGTTGGGACGCATCTTCGAAATGCAATTATAACATAAATAACAGGTAATTAGATTAAAAATATACAGGACAAAAAACCTATAGAATCAACAATATATTATAATATAATATAGTTTCGTTAGTATTACAATATTATTAAGATAATAAATATAATAATTTCAGAAAAATACGGCACGTGTACGTGAAAATATTAGTAGGGTACAATGGCATTTAAACAATAATCGTGCATGGGTATAATTAACCCTAAAAAAAAACTTTTTTTACTAAGCACACGTTTAAATTGTACGCGTGGTTTATGCATTATTGAAGATTAAAAAAAAAATGAAAACTATAAAAAGCCAATCATTTGTCTTAAAACGATATGTATATGCGTATTTGTTTTCAATTTTCAAATACTTCTTCCACGATTTATAACTCTTTTGAAAACGAAATAACAAACAAATATCCGTGTGAAGATCGACATTAAGCATTCAAATTGAACATATTAATAGATTAGGGATCAATTCTAAACAGAAAAAATAAATAAAAATCTTTGGTTTAATTAAACTTATTTTTTTACGAAACCAGTGGACGAGTGTACGATACAAAAGGAACGGATTGGTATTGTTAATATTTTTACACACAACATTAATTTGAACGCGAATAATAAATTGCGTCGTTTAGTATTAAATTAAATTATTATCGCGAATCGTTATATACAAACACCGTGTATAGTCCCCTCTTAGATTTAGTGCAGTCTAATCCTGGTCGGGGGTGGTGGGTACAAAATCGAAATATGCCAAACGGTTTAGTTATCCCTTGTAAGTGGTTATCTCACAGCAGAAGAACGAAATCAAGCCCGAAAACCTTACAAATGTGCGCAAATGTTGCTCAGGATGTATAAACGTATATTATTCGACCTTTTTTTTTTTAAACCTTTAGCCATTTTGCAAATAAGCCCTGCACTGTAACGGGAATGCCGAATTACAGAAACCATAAGATAAAATGATACACATGGTATAACCGTATAGAGGACTTAAGTATAATTCGAAACCGCGAATCCCTGGCATTAAACTAAATCGCCCAAAAGCATAATAATTACAATGCTAATATATATATATAATCGTATAGAGGAGGGTTTTGTATTTTATAGTTTCCCCATAAAATAAATGCGGAACAACCAAAAAGGCTTCGATTATATTATAATAATAATATATACAGTTCGATTAAAATTAAAATATCGAATTTCGTTCAAAATATATGTATATATATATATTACAGTTGAAGCTCGAAATCCGTCAAAACTTGTTTTAACTAGTCGAAACTGGTTTTCACAAACCTTTTTCGTCACAACCGGTTTCGACTAATTACAACTAGAATTAACCTGGACCATCAACGTTGGAACTAGTTTTTTATTTTTGTTTTTAGTTAGAACTAATTGTGTCTGAAATATATCGATAAAAACTAAAAATATCTGGAAAGAATTTGATTTCCAGAAGTAATTTTTATATGGTTAGTTAAAACTAGGAAAAAGTATGAATTAACTACATATATTAGAACAAGTCCGTTAAGTACAATATACCTATGGGCATTTATTAATGTTCGGAACGGGATAATCGAACATTGTTATTCGTTTCGGCAGGGTAAACTATCGTGGCATTTTGAAATGCACGGGATCTGATTTTTAAAATTAGCTTTAACTCGTCGTTTAAATTTACGGTTAATTCTAGTTTTAACTAATCGAAACCAACTTTGACGAAAGGGGTTTGTGGAGACTAGTTTTGACGGATTTTGGGTTTCAACTGTAACATACAGTGAAACCACTAAATACCGGACACTCTCGGTCGCCGAAATTGTGTCCGCAATTTAGAGGGGGGTAAACATGCTGTGGGGGAATAAAATATATTTTATACAATCGATTATCGATTATTTTTGTATATCAATTAAAACAACTTATTTAATGTATAATAACGAAATATTATTATGTATTCCGTAATTTATGCGGTTTATGAATATTAATCGTACAGGAATACATACACCGCGATATGTTATGATTATAAACTGTTAAAAACGATTACTCCAACGCCCGTGTAAAATGTAATACATTTTTACATTTCCAATGATATTTTTTTTTTCTTTTCTTTTGTTTACGTACTCATATAAATAAACAGTTTGCGCTGCATTTTAATGACAATATTGTGCGTCAATTTATGTCCGGCCCGATAAATGCCCTGTGGGCACTCGAGCAACAAAATTATTTCAAAATTGCATTATTAGTGTTATTAACAAATGTGTATGTTTATTGTTATTATTTTTTTTCTCTACAACCTGCGGCAAATATATAACACTTGCGTTTACCTATATCTATCGTATACGACACAAATAACAGTTTGTATCATAATACGGTCGAAGTAGCAAATTATACTATAATAGAATATTAAAAAAAAATTCGAATGTTGCATATCACTATAATCGGTCTCTCGACTTTCCTGTTAGCTTAAAAATATCTCGTTATTATTATAAACGTATTCGCGTTATTATACTTCGGTAGCCAATAGAAAATTATTTCATGACAAAACAAAATTAAACGCAAGCCGATTGAATATGCTCAACAAGTATTGTACACGAGACTATAATAGTTGCATAAAATACAAATAACGAAGATTGTAAAATATATTTTATTTCCTGTCGATGTTCTTTTTAGTATAAATTTAAATAAATAAATTTTAATTTCGTTGCAATTGTTTTTGTACAAAGTTCATTGAAATTATAATCATAATGTATTCGTATTTATAATTTATAAAATACGAAATTTAATTTGTATAGCGTATGATAATATATTTTTAAAATTAAAATTGGTATTAACATTGCATACAAAATAATTATTAATTAAACCTACACTTTTTTTCAGATCGTACTATCGAGAGCATACCAATTACTATGATAAAATAGTTAAAAAAATTTGCTAGGGTTTAATAAAAAAATAAAAATTAATCACCTATTTAGAATAAATTAAAACGAACAAATAAATCAAAAAAATATAATAAGCTCTCGGTTTAATATAATAAATTGTGTACTGACCATAAACAATATTGTAGTAGTGAATAAAGTAAAAACTTCAAAAATTATTTTTTTATTAAAAAATATATACATTAATAATTTAATAAGCAGGGGTAGTAGTTGAAGTCGAACACATAATTTCCATCGGCGTAGCCCGTAGGTATCGTTTAATATTATATTTGAATAATTTTTAAATCAATTTTTTAAAAGTACACTAATTTTTATCACGAGAGTTAGGGTTAGGTTAGGGTTAGGGATGAGGTCAGTTCTTCTCCAGTACGCTTGAAAAGAACAAAAAATATTAAACATAACCTCAAATATTCCAATATGGCAATATTGCTCCGTTTTGGACCTTCGCTCGAGTCCCGAGCTCATGTCGGTACATAATCGAAAATAACCCCCGATTTATTGCAAAACCACGTTGGGTAGGTCATAGGGGAAAAATGATTTCGTTTCTTCCATGGACATTTGCTTTTCTGTTATCACGGAGGAAGAACTGCCCCACGCCCGCATTTATAAAGACTGTAACGGATATTGCTAGTGGTTGAAAATTGATAAGGGGTAAAATATTTCATTGTTGTCAACCGTTCCTCCTCAAAATATAATAATACCATAATTTCGTATTATTATTATTGTGCATTATCTCCCAGTCAGGTGACTGTTCTACATCTAAATGTGGTAACTGACCCAACGTGGAATTTTCCATAGTTTTCCTCTACTCCTACACTTCTACCTGACGTAGGTTTTCAATGACTTACTGTTTCTGGTTTAGGTTTTCACTAAGGACACTAACACTTCCTTAGACTAATATCGTGTTTAAACAGACACGGTGGATTTTTTATTTTGTCGACATTGGTGTTGCCGCGGATCTTATAATTTTTCCTGCTGTCATTTTGTCAGTTAAATCTGGTTTCAAATTTATAAACGAAAACGATGTACGATTGATTTTAATAACGTTATATTGTATAAAATATAGATATATTATATAAATGAGTTCTTTAATTTAAAATATACTAAATGTTGGTCGTAAAAACACCGTTTACAAATACATATACAAATAGAAAACCATACACCCCACCCCAATACCTATCAACCCATACTGTTTATATATATATATATATTGCTATACTCGTATATATAAAGATAAAAGTTATATGGTATAATGTACATTCGAATCAAAATATCTCAGCTCACTGAGTCGTCTCGATTTCACTGGGATCCCGCCGTCGAGGCCGTTAAAACGTCATTAAATAATGCCCTTTTCCTAAATGTTTTTCCGCGCAACGCCGCTATCGTTTGAACTTACTTACTGATTCCCTATAAATAATTCACCTCGTATAACCCTTATTTTAGAAGCTTAAAGACGAACTATTTTCCTTATATTTGGCCCCGAGCCATTTGCTATGGCGAACCCTTCGGTGTATTCGTATACCCACCGTACATACAAGCAAGTATAAATGTTTCATGCTGTTTCAGCTATTTCTGTAAGAGATTCCGAATTTTTGAATATTGAACAGACGCCGGCTATAAAAAAAAATTAAATCTCAAAAGCGTGTATATATGTATATATATATATATATATATATATAATACTTTTTATCCGACCGTCCGGTCTATCGACTGACTTTTGATATCTGAATGGGGTGTGTGGGGGAACACGTAACAATCAGTAAATATAGCCGAGCATAATCTAAATATTTATCATAGATAAAAAAAATGTCACTTTTCCAGATTAAATGTTTTGTATAGATGTACTTTTTAGATAAACTATTACACGGGTGTTTGGTACATCGTCGTTTAAGACATTGCTCGCGGCCAACGTATAGGCTCGTCACTGTTGTAGGTGAAAAATTGGAAACGAAAAGCGGAGCTCGGTTGAAGTTTGTAGCACAAAAAAGTACATTAATTATTAATTTTTAACAAAAGTTATACTCGTTTAATTGTGCAATTTTAACTTTGACATACATTTGACATTTAAAACGTTTACAAAATAAATAACCGCAGAAACAAACACAAAAAAAAGCACACGTCATAGTAAAACTAATACATTCCTTGCTAGGCTCAGAATCTAAATAATTGTATAAGTAACTTGTGCATCATAAATCAATACAGATAATAGTATGAATTATTACACTTTAGTTTGACAATTTACATATTAGACGATCTAATAAAGTTTTCACATTTTCGTAAAATGTATCTGTTTTTTTGTCCCAATTATGGTTGTCTTTTATCTTTATCTAGATTATTCTGTAAATGTACTTTGCAGGATATTGAGAACATTATGATGAAAACCAGACGAAAACCCCAACATTTTATAAAAGTCTTCGGAACGAAATATTTATAATTTGTATTTATTTATATGGCCTACAGGGGGAATAAAGAAAGAAATTAAAAACCCATTGTATTCTTTTTCTTGTTCTGTTTATAGGTATACGATTTGAGCGGAATATAAATAATGCGATGCAGCGCGTTACAAAACAAAAATTGTTTACAATTAAAATACAATTTAGGAGGATCGACTTGAAACTTATAATTAATGGACGTGACGTAAACCTACCTGTTCAACACGAATCGAGAATTATTATAAATTATTTATCGAAGAATATTTAGGATGATATTTCGTAAAAATATCAACAGAGTGTACCGGCCGGCCAAGCGAAATAAGGTAACGGAAATAATTCCGGTGGGCCGATCAAATGTTTGTGATTATCATAAACCGCTGTTTCTATAGTGGGCCGGTTATTAATATTTTCGCGTTAAAATTAATTATCACGACACGATCCACCGCCCTGCCGATTGATGAGATTATACTAAAACGAAGACTCCGTCAATTCGCGTATTAATATCAAAAATAATTAATAATCAAAATATGAATACCTATAAAAAAAAAAACGCAGAAAGTCAAAGTTTTGATAAGTTTTGACGTCGATAGTTTTAGACCAGTAACCACATTTCCGGGGAGGCGCGAACAGTTATCACGGAGTAAAATTTTTATTTATGAAATTATTTTTTATTTTACATAAACGAGGGGGAAAATTATTTCATTATACTCTATTTACTATTATTTATATTTTATAATTATTATCAATAAATAAACAGAAATAATAGTCATTACGTATAGTTTATTTGCAAAGTATACCAAAAAAAAAATCATCCAGTTTTTTAATTTAGCGTGTGATTTATTGAAAATCTATAAAAAGGACGTAGAATAAAAATGGTTGGGAACCAATGTTTTAGACAGATGATAACGAATCGATTTTTTTTTTGGGGGGGGGGGCATTTTGATCAGTTTTGTAAAAAAAAAAATGAAATTGTCTAACTTGATCGGAATGTTCAGTTATCCATTAATCCGGATTATAGATTATTATTGCCATTTTGTCAATCCAGCTTTTCGATTGAACCAACCAAATTAAATGCTCAGCGCTAGTTTGAACGTCTCGTAGAAAAATTCGTAATCGTATTCTTGCTTTGAGCAGGATTTATATAATCTGTTTAATTACTTCTCCGACAATGTCAATAAAGTATTCTTATCTTTTAACTATATAATTGAATACGAATATGACTCTAATAGTAGATAAATATAGATAAGGCAGAAACTTTATATATTAACTGAATAATATCTAAAACTATTGTCATAGTATTGTACAAACCAAGAAGTATAATAATACCATAATATTTGTCAATGAGCGCAAACCATTATATTTATGTCCATAAATGGTATATAGTACAGGGTCACGACGGGTTCGCAATGAAAGTGAGACACTAAAAATCATTTTGGATTTATTATGGTACTCGTAAGAAATAATATTTTTAAAATAATTGATTTGGAGGAAAAATGTCGAGATTATTTATGAGTAGAGCTGAGGATTTGTAACATTTGCATATTTGTTTAACACAATAAAAAAAACAGTAGAGTAAGAAACAAATACGTTTTATACAAAGACAAAAGTAGATTTTTATTTTGCATTTAAATGCATATTTTGATTTTTTTTTTTTGTTTTTAGTGCATATTATATGTTTTTGTGCATTAAGTGCTTGCATATTTAGTGCTTTTTTAGAGTTACAAGTCCTCTGCCCTATTTATGAGTTATGACTAAATTACAAAAAAAAAAAAAAAGTACAGAAATTTAGAAAAAGTAATCTCCCTATTCGACAAACTAAATCCATAATACTTTCCAGAAGCTATTCGTGAAGTTTATGATTGGAGCGAGTTATCTACTGTTCAAAGACAAAAAACACACATTATAGTAAAACCAAACTTAGAAAAAATAAATTTTAAATTGTATATAGGTATATATATATATATATATATTGTGCTAGGTAAATATTTTCGAACATTTCCAACTGTTGTAACCTTTACATATGTAATAATGATTCACAAAATTTGAATATTATTTTATTTTTGATGGGAAAAATACAATTAATGGTATTCTGTTAAATTAAGTTGAATTGCTTACAATGTGCGTGGTACAAAACTCATTCGATGCAAAAAAAAAAAAAAAAATACTTCAGAAACGGTGACATGATATTACACAGTTGAAACGAAAGATAACAACACTGTAACACTGGTAAGGTACTGTTTAACTGATGTCACTTTTTCTCAACCATTATGGATTCCATTAATTATTTATTATGTAATTACTCATTATGCGCGGATATTCTCATTGACTGTAAAAAAATTAATAAAGGTGTAAGGCCAACCTCGATAATAAATTCCTATGAATAAATAAAATTAACAGAAATTATAATTAAGTTGGTGTGCATATTTAATTTCTTTAATAAATAGGTAATCCATAGGTTAATCTTTAAATTTTTTTGAATAACACAAACAATCAGGATACAAACTTTGAATCTTTAAGATAAGATAAGCCAATATTATAGTTTTACATGAGTATTATAAAAATAATAGGAATTCCTTTATTACAAAGAATTTAAAACGAAGTATAAATATAATTACTTAGGTACAATTAAACTAATTTAATAAAAAGATAAAACACAAAAAGTTGTTTTTAAGGAAACTAATTAACTGTGTAATAATATACTTATAATATATTAAATAAGTATACGTAGGTGCTGAGGTATTAATTGAATGTTCTACTAAACATAATATATGCATACACCCAAGAACCTACCTATTACCTATACAATTAAAGAAATTATCATGTAAAAAAAAAATAAAAAAAATAATAGATGTCAAGTACTCTAATCAAATATAACAATTATAATTCACCAATAGATAAACTCCATTTAATACAATATCAAATACCATAAATTACTCCAAAGTCGATTGCATTATTGTTATACGGGCATACTGTAAAAATATAAATATTATCATTTTAAAATATTACCAGCACAAAAGTTTTCTGAAATTATCCATTAAACGTTTAAATTTTATTTGTCTCTCTGAACAGAAAACAACAAACTAACCTAATTCAACCACATTATACTTATTTTACTAAAATAATTTAACAACAATTTAGGTATTTATAATAGTAAAAAAAATATAGGAATTCGTAAACATATTATTTAGAATATCAATAAACTATAGAGTTATCTACTGTGAATAATGTTTTTAGCACAGTATTACAGTTTTTAAATATATTAATAAAAGATCAATTTATTAGTCAATAAAAATAATCTTAGTAGTATATGGCCATATAAAACTATTAAGTATTTTATATATCCAGTAGGCACCTATTTATCAATATGATTTTTGACAAGAATAATGATACATCTAGAATATTAGGTATGTACCTACTCAAAAATGCACCTAATAAAAAAATAAACAATAACTAACTCAATAAATAATTAATAATAATAACAATTGTCCAAACTCTAGATATGCCTACTAGTAATAAACAAAAAAATACAAAAACTTGTTTGACCAGATGAAATATGATCAGGCGAACATGGTCGGTAAAGAATAAATTAGTAAATAATCAAATTTTTCATACAGGTATATCCATAAAGATTTATAGTTCGTATACCATTTTTGGATAAATCAAACTACTCCTGGTAATATTTAATGGTGCCTTTAAAATTTTAGACAATACAATACCGGCTTACACATCAAGATGAGGAAAACAAGATGAGTAACAAAATGTAACTAACTCTATTCTATCTGTACAGCGGTTAAAGAATTATGTACATAGGTATAGGTATCCCATTTATTTGTATGCATCATATTTTATTTCAAAATGTATAGATAGGTAGGTAGGTGCGCATCTTACTAACAAATTGACATACCATTAGTTGTTGTTTGGTGTATACCAGAACGAGTACTCAAACATTTGTATACATTGTGTTTCATGTAACAAAAATGTTATGTACAACATTATACATAATTTAAGTTCTTCAAATCGCACATTAGAAAACTAAAAACTCTTTCACCTCTCTTATAATGAATATAGTAATACCTACTAGTTTGTTAGTGCATCATTGTGCATTACTTATTTACAAAATCAAACAACTAGGGTAAATGCAACCCACTGCACTGAAGTGTTTGGCTCTATAACCCAGTTTTTGACAATTTTCTATTAAATGAGTCATAGATAAGATGTTTGGATTCAGTTAACCAATCGCTGATGAAGTTTTAATTTACAAACTTCTCAATTAAGTTTAATAAGTAAAACCCATATTCCGAACCTAAAGAGCTTGCTTATTAAACACAATATTCCCAAAAAAAAAACTGGGTTAGCAGCAAATACTGGTTGCCATTGCCGGTGCAATACGTATAAAAAGATTTATATTTAAAATGTAAAATATTTTTAAAAAAAATGGATAATAGTTTTATGTTGGATGAAAGAAGGAACAGTAACCAAATCATGTTGACATTACAAATAGTAAATACCTACTCATAATTTTTGTTTTTATTCCAAATCGTACAACAATACTAACATAGTGTTTTTTAACTATTTAGCCGGTGAAAAATTAAAAACTAACAATATTATTAATTGCAATTATTATGTATTATCACCTAATGTTTATAAATAATATACTTATCAATTAAAATGCTATTATATCAATAGGATACATACAGAAACACATAAATATTAGGTCATAAGACGTACCTGCCTACATAATATTAATATTATTATTATTATTATTATTATTATCATATATTATTTACTCGCCGAGACAATAACCCGTATATTTTTTATTTTTGTAAATCGTTACAACCGTGTAGGCTGACGTCACATTAAAACCCAAAACGACTTTGACATTTGAATTCCTAAATCGAACAACAAGTGAAAGTCTTTAAAGAACGCCTACCTACGATAATAGTGTTTAAGTACCTATTGTTTTCGTTATCAACGAAAGCGTGTAGCTCGACGCGATATTGAAATCGCGATCCGACGGGTGTAGGTAAAACGTCCGCGACGTTGGGTACAATAAACGAGATAAACTGCGGATGCGGCCCGAAGAAATCGTTTTCTAAACGCCGCACGATAGTTTTAAATGGGAAACAAAAAAACAAAAAAAAATTACCCGTATATTAATAACGATGTTTGGTTTTTGACAGACTACTTACCGCGGTATCGTCGAGGACCCCTTGCAGAGCGATATTATTATTGCTGTGGAATCGGACGACGACCATGTCACACGCGCGGACGATTTTGTAACAGTGCGAGGAGTTCGGTCCCGCGTGTGGCGGTGCCGAGCAAAACAAAACAAAAACGGCGAAAGAGAAAAGTAAAAAAAAAAAAAAAAAAACGACGGTAAAAAGTAAAACGTAAACGCGGACGACGGACGAGGTACGCACAAGACGCGGTTCGGTTGCCGGACGACCGAATGGTTAGTGGCGAACCCGTTATGATATTTCGTACGCACGCAC